>OY856414.1:310275500-310795500 GCA_963693085.1 Alisma plantago-aquatica
CACCAGCTTCTCCTTTCTTCCCTTGATTTCTTCACTTGATGGGGTATTTGAATGATATGAGATGACATGTCTTGGTTTGGCACTTCCCCCCTCCTTTTATAGGGAATGAAGTCCCCAAAATGCCCAAAAACATAGTTGGTGGCACTGGAAGAGTCTGGATCGGATGCTCCAGTTGGTTGGTTGGTGATCCAAGCGGTCAACTAGGAGAAACTAATGTGTTACCTTTGAGTAGATCAGTCAAGAAATTGGGGGTCAATTGGTCATTTGACTAAAATGGTGCTTCAGCCTAAAGGCAAGTAATTTGATTGACTCGAGGTGAGTCAATTAGTTCCTCGATGGAAACATGCCTTTTCAACTAGGTTATGCCGATTGGATGGGCAACTTGGTAATCAGTTGATGTTATGGCTCATTCCTTCTTAGGTTATTGAGTTGACTAACCGAAGGGGCTTAATCAACCAACTAGTCTTCTGTGAGGCTGAGATTATGCAAAGAAATCCTCCCAAAGTTATGATACTTGATTAATAGTTGAGGGTTCTTAATCTTTTGGAGTGAAGGAGCAAGAATGAGCAAAAATCTCAGAAATAATGAACAAAGTTAATTTAAATTCCATTTAAGGAGATAAAGCAAAATAAATGCAATAAATTCCTAAAATTGGGAAAAAAACAACAAAATGTTCTAAATAAATGATCTAAAAGATGTAGTAAAAATAGATGAATAAGCATTCATCAAGAACTCTTCAACTCAGTAGAGTTGGAAACATGCTCATGGTGAAGAGGGGGAGCTTGTTGTTGATGTGGAGGAGGTGGATGTGGCCCTTGGTGTTGGAAATAAGGTGGAGGGGAGTATTAATCGTGGTGAGTGTATCGGTAGGGTGGTTGTAGTGATGGAGGCATATAACATGTATGAGAAGGAGGGACTTGAAATCGATATATGAGTTGCACTTGCATTGGAGGTGGTGTATAGGATTTTGAGAAGCACCCATTGTCCCACTTGCAACATTAGAGTTCACCATGGGTTGGGAAGGAAGTTTCCCTTCCAGTTGGTGGGAAAAAATCGAGGAGAGTTTCTCCACCTTTTCCTCAAGCCTTGTCACATTATTTTGAACTTCATCAAATCCTTTCAACCTAGAGAGAATTTTGAGCTATACCTTTGGAATTATTGTTCCTGGTTTCTATGAGAATGAAGGGCCTTCACTTCTTCACCAAAGGACTCAATAGAATGAACCGAGTGACTAGGAACACTATCCACTTGATTCTTCATAAGATTCATCATTTAAACAAAAATCTTCATCATATGTGGGCTTGAATCATTTAGAGATGAAGGTGCCACAACAATGGCACTGTCACAATCATTAAGAATGCTAGAATCTCTATGCCTTGTATTTTATGCCAAGTTCTCAAACAAAGGCCACATCTCCTTGTGTGTTTACCCATAAATTCTCCTCCACAAGAAGAATGTATTGAAGCTTGACTCATTTGAGAGAGACCGAAGTAAGATGATTGAATAAGCAGTCACAAAAATTTTGTGGTGGGGGCACTCTCAACATCTTCTCGAATTTTTCCCAAGCATCATGGAACTTCTCATGACCCATTTGACTAAAATTTACTATATCATGTCACATTTTTTTACCATGTAATAGAATATATTTCTTAAAGAAGTCATTCTTCATATCTTCCCAACTCATGATTTCCATTTTGAGTCATACCAATCATTGATCATGTCTTTGAGGGAGAATGGGAACATGGTAATCCATATGGAGAAATTTGTAGCTTTGATTTGATTTGAAAATTTTGATGATATTCAAATAGGCCACTATTTTATTCAAATTGATATCCCTCACATATAAATTTGGAAGATTGCAGCATACAACCTTCTAGTGACCCAAGATCCAAAACAATTCAACTATTATCTGACCAGCACCAACGTCCATAGTCAATTATTAAGGTAGGCAACATTTTCCAATTGCATCTTATGCATTTCTTGGATAGATGATATGCACAACCCTTTGCCATGATCATCTACATGCTTCTAGTGCTTAATATAATTAAGGTCACACAATTAAGCCTGACCCAAAAGTCAACACGATAATAATGCACCCTGCTCGGCAAGCCCACACTTTTACCATCACACTTCCACGACATAGACGAAACACCACCCTTGAGGTGTCCACACTTAGTAGATCAAGCTTTTCATGTGTGTTTCTAATGAAAAACATCTAAGACATAATATTTAATTGATGGAGTTTGTACCTATAAATACATAACTTTATCTAATCACCACATATATAGTAAGTATCATATACATGTTATATCCCACAATGAAAACATGCAATAAAAAAAAGTGATGGTTATGGCCATTCTATTGTAATTCCTTGCAGCCAAGGTCTACATCACATGCAGAAACATGTTGTTGATGAAGATCCATACTTGTCAATATGGGTTGATCGGTTCAAACCTTGAATCGGTCGGCTTACCTCTCAACCGGTCGATTGGCCATCTCACCAGTCATCTGGTATGCAGTCCACCATATGTTGGGTCCTCGAGCTAATCGGTCGGGTCCACCATCTGATCAATTCAGCTTGTCCTTCTTGGTCCTTCTTGGTCTCTAGCCGACCGGCTCACCTTTGAGATGATCTATGGAGTAATCTGAGTGTATTTCTTCTTTGTCATAATAAGAAAATAAACTATCCTACTATTACATGATTATAGAGAAACCTCAAGTTACATTTGAGGGGAGCAAAGGTAGGAGAGAATAATACTTTTACAATTATAAGATAAGATAGAGGCTCAATATACAAACATAGACAAAAACATGATTAACCAACCACACAATCCTATACAGATAATTAGGGTTATTGGAAATAACCATGCTACACATCCACCATCAAAACTCTCTTTTTGGGCAACACGTGTAAATTGTATATTTATATCACATATATATATATGTATATATATATATACATATATATTAGTTCGGGATTATACATGGTATTTGGTTGGACAAAATTATTTACATCATCAGTAATAAATAGCCGATAAAAAGAAAAATACGATCATATCAATTATCCCAAAATATAATAGATTAACATGACTCTGATACGACTGTAGGGAAATATGACTATTGAATAGGTAGTAGAAAAAAAATTACTGCCATATTCCCTATTGAACCAGCGGATTGTGTCCAAAACTATATAATGAAAGGATAGTTTTGAGGATATACCTGGTTCTAGAGCAAGTCCAATGACATCTCATCATCATTGTAGTTGTGTAGTTGTCTTCTAGTTGTGCTGGGACTCATTTTTTGTGCCTCCTGGTCTTCACCACGGACAACAAGTTAACCTTGTCCACCTTGCAGCAGACAACAACCTCCATGCCTCTATGGAAGTTCACACAGACTATGTAGAACTCATATCATCCTACTAGAATGGATATGAAGAAGTTTTCCCTCCCATTGGTGTACTAGTCACCAACTTGCTCTCCCAAAATTGTTCTCCCTTATTATCCCTCCCTTTATTAGGTAGGACTTGCTCAAGTTCTCTCGATTACCACAATCAAAGAAGACAAACAATTTTCAGACGCAATTGATGTCAATGAGAAGCCCCCAGTACCACTCTATTCATAGGAGGGGTTATGGTTCCCAGTTTGTGTGGGAATGGAAGGGACTAAAATCTCAAATTTTTGTGAACCGCGAATGATGAAACGGTCAATTCATTGAGTTAATCGAGCCAATTGGTTCACCCAATGAACCGATCATTACATCATGTTTCCCAATCACATATGAATTGACAATTATAATCCAATTAATGAATGACATGACATCAACACTAATCCTTGATGCAATCTAATTGTACTATGAACATGGAATCTCACAAGCACTAATCAATCATTTTGTGATCTTGAACCGCTCAGTTTACATAGTGAACTAGTTGGCTCACTGCTCGAGTCATCCAGAACTCATTCAATTCAGTACTCAATCAACCTGACATTCCAATCGGTCATTTCATCACATGAGTCGATCCGTTGGGAGTCCATTTAGTTGATCTGTTTCTTGAATTGAATCCATAAACACTTTAGTAATCAATCCAATTATCACTCAAGGTTGGAACTCCTCTTCTAGGTCAGTTCCTATGTGTGTGACCCTATATGTCCCATATTACATTGGCAGTGAATGTCCATAACTTGTTTATGACATCACAAGCAAAGAGTGGTGCCTAGACACACATCATTGCTACTCAAGAAAATGGAAAGTTGGAGAATAAATTCAACCTATGATTTGTGTATGGTGTTACCGTGTTTGTATAGTTCCTTTGTCACTGATATCTAGATTAAACTCAAGGCATGTAGTAGTCATCCTCTTCAACATTCAATCTTATTTCTTGAACCAGATAGACTGTCTGAGATATATGTAAGCTCAATATCACATATTGACTCACATGTGCATGACCATGCGTTTCTGAGTCTCTCTTTTCAAGAGGCCTAGGATATCATGCTCCTATAGGAGGGACAAATCCCATCTACATCACTCATAGTCAGTCCCCATGTGTCACAGTCACCCAATCATCACTTTTATGGCAACCCTTAATTAGGATTACGTTGGATGATGTCAAAGCATACAGAACAACATGTGATGAGTGTAGTGAATTCAAGTCTAATAAACACAACCACCACCAACACTATGAGAGCTAACTATGACTACCATTGTAATGATTTGCATGTGTCACTCTCATGGTGGGTCTACCTGATAGACTGTTCTTTAACATGTATTTGTGTGCTTGGTTTGATATACCATATCATGACTAATTAGATTCTATCATCAACAAACACACACTCTAGTATTATGTGCTATTCTTGTCTATCTGCCTTCCACTATAACATCTGGCCATGAACATAAGGAGAATGTATATACTCTTAACATCCTTATGATCTCATTTTCAAGTCACGTACTTGAAGACATACATCATTGAATAATATCATTCTCTGGACATTTATTATCTTTCTTCATTATCTAATAAGTGATTAAAATAGAATAAATTGGAATCTTACCTTTATTAGTAATAACATAATTTACAAATTATGCAATTAGAATCATCATATGATTGGCTCTCTAGGCATACATACCAACAGGTAGATGGCATAGAAATGTGAGGTTTTGTGGGGGAAATGATAGAAAATTGGAGTTTTGAGGTGGACGAAGGTGGAAATGGAGTGGGTGATGGATGGGGGAAGGTGAGAGTTCCTTCAATGCTAAGGGAGGTAGAAATGAATTCTAGGGAACTATGACCTCGTGCTACAACTGCAACCTAGGTATATAGGTGGTGGGAAACCATTAGGTTAAGTAGCAGTGTTGAAGGAAATGTAGTAGAATATTTGTTAGGGATTAGGTAGTCATTCAACTGTTGTGGTGGCCACCACAGATGGTGGATGGAGGTCAACCTAGTCGTGGTGGAGTGGCATGGGTGAGGTAGAAGTGGCTAAAGGTTTAGATGAAAGTACGAATTTGGGGGGCCAGTGGCCACGTCTGTGGTGGGCACAACGACCATGGTGGATGAGTGGTGGCACAATCATGCCATGTGGAATGGGCATGGTGGAGTGAATGGCCACGTACGTTCTACTGGGAGTGGTCATTGTGGATGCTTCTCGCCATGGGCGTGGCATGTGCCATGGTCATGTTGGGTCTTCAGCGCCATGAACATTCTGAGGAAAACGACTATGGTGATTTCTTAATTTCTTTGGAAAACTTCAGGTGATGTTGGGCATTTTGACCACGAATGTGGCAAGATACCATGGCCCGTTTTGAGGGCCCAACTTCGTGTTTTTGCTTAAAAATCCTTCAACCAGCTACTCTTTATTTTTGACATATTTTTGCCCATTCATGGGATGTGTGGAGATGATCTAGGTCCAATCCTGGGGTGTAGAAACCCAAGGATCCTCTCTCTCTCCTTTTCATCCAATGCATAGTGCAAATGCTTGAAAAAAACAAAAAAGTCAGCCATAAGTGCATTTGATATGAAATCACTCATTAGGGTAATTAACCTACATTCTAGCATGAAGCCCTAAATTAGGGCTGCATCACCACCCAAACTTAAAACATACTTGTCCTTAAATATGCTCCAACTTAATCTCTCTTCAGTTTCTTTCAACAAACAAGAATGATAAATGCATTTCAATGGATGATTATTGACTAAACGAGATTAAAGGTGACTAAGTACATGTGACACACCTCTCTCCTCTCCACTTTCAGAAACCAATCATGAATTAAGCATTGAGCATAAAAACTTTAAAAATATAGAGCATAGAGCACACAATCAATGTTGGGTTTTAGGGGAGGCAGAGAAGGCAGCGGAAACCAAAATTTTTCTCCCCCAAACCCAGAACAAGGAAATGCGTCAAAGTCTATACAACAGGAAATAGATGGTTTGTGGAATCATACCTTGTCCCGAGGCTTGCTCAGAGACAATACCTCACGCCTTGCGTGGTCTTCACCTCCGGTCTTGGACGATGTCTGTGCAGCTCCTGGTCGCACCGGGACTGACAACTCCTGGTCTCACCGGGACTGTCGGGATTGACAGTTGTCCTCCGAGCGGCAAAAATCTCCCGCCTCTGAAATAGTCCACACGGACCACCTGGAACTCCAATCTCCTTGTCCCACAAGGAATTGGAAGGAGTCGCACCCTCATGTCAGCGTACTAGTCGCCAACACACTCTCCTGCCACCAATTACTTTCTGTAGTTGTCTTTCCCTTGTTGTGCCTCCCTTATCGGGTAGCACTTGCTCGGGCTCTCTCTCGGTTACCAAAACCAGAGAGAATGACAACTTCACATATCAACTGGTTGCACTGAGTTGTTCTTTGAGAAGCCCCCAATACCCCTATATATAGGAGAGTCATGGGACAGGGTTCTCCATCCCAGGCAATGCGGGACTAAAAGAAGGAGTAGAAGGGTTCAAGATTTACCACAAAAACAACCAACTCGCAACCTGAACCGATCGTTTCAATTCTGAAACGGTCATTTGGGGACCTAAACCGGTCGATTGACACCTCAACCGATCGGTTGGGACCCATGAAATGGTCGGTTCACATGTGAATCGATCGGTTCGTGGTCCTGATCAGTTCCCGATTGACTTTCCATCTTTTGTTTCTAATTGGTATCAAATACCAATCCTTGTTCCAATCAAATTGGGCAAGTGAAACGAAAGGAAAATTATCACCAATTCTACTTTCCCAACTTGCTCGGTTGCATTAGTTAAATCGATCATTTCAACACTTGAAGCAGTCGTTTCACCCTGACCATGAGCCGATCGACTCACAACTTGAGCTGATCAGTTCACCAAGCTGAGCCGATCGGTTCATCACATGAGCCGATCGGTTGGGAGTGAAGATTGTGCAGAATCAGTCAATTGTAGTTTCAATCAATCCGATACTCTAATCAATCTATCCAACACCTGGAACAATATGATTTTGGGCTATCAATCAATTGAGTGTTTAATTGAACTACTAAACTCCTTTAGTAATCAATCTAAACATTGTTTGTGGACAAAACTCCTCTTCCAGGTTGAATCCTATGTGTGTGACCCTACAAGTCCTTTTCACGTTGGCAGTGAAAGTCCATAACACTTATGACTTCACAAGCAAAGAGCGGTGCCTAGTCACACATCAGTGCTACCCAAGTGAAATAGAAAGTTGGAGAACAACTTTCAATCCTACAATCCGTGAATGGTGTTACAGTGAATGTATAATTCCTTTGTCACTGATATCCCGAATGAACTCGAGGCATGGAACAGTCATCCTGTCAACGTTCATTCACTTTCTTGATCTCAGAGCAGATTGGAAGAGATATGTATGACATCAATATCACATATTGATTCACATATGCATGCGCACACCTATCTCAATCCTACTCATCAAGTGGCCTTGGATATCAAACTCCCTCGGGAGGGACAAATCCCATATCTATCACTCACCCCTCAAAAGCCCCATGTGTCAAAGCCATCCAATCATCACCTTTATAACAACCCATGTTTCAGGACTGCATTTGATGATGTCAAAATGTGCCCAACGACATGTGTTGAGTGTAGTGATTTCAAGTCAAAGAATCACACTCACCACCATCACTGTGAGTAATGACTATGACTACCATGTCATGGTTCCATGTGTCAAACTCACGGTGGGTCTGTCTGGTACACTTGTTCTCTAACAAGTACCAATGTGTTTGGTTTGATATCTCTATATCATGACTAATGAGATTTTTTCATCAACCAACACCACAATCTAGTCTTGTGTGTCATTTATGTCTATCTACCTTCCACAATGACATCTGACTAGGGACATAACAAGAATGTACAAACTCTTAGCATCCGTATGATCTCATCGTTCAGGTCCTCAACCTGAAAGCATACGTCATTGAGTATTGTCATTCTCTAGACATTCAATCTATTCTATCACTATCTCATATGACTGAACCAGAAAGAATTGGAAGCTTGCCTTTGATGTTTATCAAATCAATCTTAATGTATCCCGCCAATCATCCCATGATTGGCTCTCAGGGCATACATACCAACAGACTCCCACTTGCACTACGAGCCAATCACCCTTGAATCATATTCATAGTGATCTTCAAACATGTCCCACATGTTACTGTGCTCTAGTGCGAACATAGTGAGTAATGGCAACACCTTGCCAAAGTTAGTATAAAATGCATGTCTCACATCTCTTCACTGTACGTCACACGTATGAAATGGAGTTGTCGTAATATGCAATCCAGTATTCCTTTGCTAACCTTTAGCCACATTGCATGATCAAGGATTCCATACTTGCCATCAATGACCAGAATATCTATAAGTTCATCTTATGAACTTCCAGATCCATATAGTATCCGTTGTTGTTCTCTAACACACAGATACTCGACATTTCCCTTTTAAATGGTTTTTATTGGAACACTTCCAATTATCAAAAAACTTTCACTTTTATATATCCTATATATATTGTGATTAATTTTCTGTCCTTTCAGAAGTTTGCATCAATGTAACTCTTTACATTGAACCCTTCCTTATATCCATAGAACTAGTACTTCTCAAGTACTTATCAAGTTCTCATGGTATTCCAGTAACCCTTACTGGAAGTAGACAGACATCCTCTTGTCATGTCTCACATATGAGTTATCAGGATGAGCACATCATATTGCCATGTCCTACATACAAGATGATGAATGCATTTTGTTCTTGTCATGTCCTACATACAAGATAATGGGATGATTACATACATGATAGATCCCTATCTATTCTTAGTGTTCCCATTCTTCATAAGAATTGGACACTTGGCCTTGGGATACTAACTCCATGTAACATGGACAAGTTTTCTCCCACTGAATCTGTGCATTCTGAACCCTTCAGTATAGATTGCCAATGTATGCTTTCTCTTTTCAGGTCAAGAGGTTTTCGAGAACTATCTCTATAGATCTTGATTCCTATCACATAGGAAACATCTCTATTTTCCTTAAAGATAATTTCCACTTTTGGATTTCCATTTTAGAACATTTCCATTTCACATCAACATGTGGAATGTGAACACGCTCCCACTAAATCACAAATCCCTTCTTTATCTTTGACATATCAGTCAAACCCTTTGACTATATCATCAAAGTAAAGATCCAATTCTGAGTTGCTTGTACTCAATCAATCACATTGATTAGTCCATTATAACTTATAGACTTCATTTGCATTAGTGGATTCATAAACCTTATAGGTTGTGTCACGTACACATCCTTGTTTTATTCCTCATAGGAATGCGGTTTTAGTATCCATATGCCAAATGTCTTAGTCATTAAGTTGCAATCAACAAGCATCATCCTTATCAAAATGTTATCCATGTGTCTTAACATTTAAGACTTATTCGCACTTATGGATTTTATTCCAATGGGTGCTACCATCAAGGTCATACCTTATGGTTCACATGGATGTCATTTAGGATGTAATGGTCATAAATCATAACTCAAAATTCGGTTCCTCATATTCATCTAGATAGTTGACTGATCACATGAACAACTCATCACATAGATAATTGAGGTGTATCTGTCAAGGATATAAGAACTCACAACTCCTTGTGATTCTCAATGTCCTTTATTAGTGTGGGGTATTCTTTTATTAAGAAGAATTCAGTTATTTGATAATCATTCTCTAACTCCTTAGATTATGATTCCTTCTTGATTTAGACATCACCATGCCTTAATCATGAGTTCACTATGATACACTATCATAATCACTCAAAAGGATCTCAAACATTTGGTCCAAGTATTTGATTCATTGATCTCATCAAGAATTAACACTTTACCAAATTTGCACTTCATCTATGATAATCTTGAACACTTCAAGATATTCATATTGGTATTTCTCTAAACACCATTTGAAGTATTAGCATTTGTTCCAATAGGTATGTAAATACATCACATGTATTATACCTAATAGGATAATCATTCTCCCACTACCTTTAGTGAAGATTGATTAATCATGTCCAAGATATTCATGTCTCTTACTGGTTCTCTAACCAAAAGAGTCTAGATTTATCCATCTCATGGAAACTAGAAATGAATTTCTCATGATTGATGCTAATTTGATTGTTTGAGTTATCTATAACTTTTAGGTATCAATTTATCTTATGCATATCAAATACCACAAGATAAACAAGGCATTGCCACACAGATCATATCTTTAAGATTGAAACATCAACTTTATTAATTTCCATCATTGTCATACAATATGCAAAAATAAAGTGTTTCTATCTATTGGCAATATATGAAATAGCAGTTCTCAACTCTATTTCGTTCCCTTTAGGCTGAAATAAACTGAAAGATACTCCTATCTATGGCAGAAACACTTGCTCCAATGATGGGTACTTCTTTCTTGGTCCTTTCACAAAGGCCATCACTTCTTTGCGGATCTTGCATATCATATATGATAGATCCATACCTTGGTATCATATACCTCAGATAAAGAAGCGGTTCATTTCATGATACCTTAGGTGGATATCTCCATCCCCTCCTTCATCTTCTTTTGTTCTTCTAGATATAGAGGGCAATTCCCTCATACACCCTTTCCCCATGTGCCTTGAGGCTGAAGACGGCTTGGATTGCTGGCTAGCATCAGAACACTTCTTTGCTTTGCCCTTGTCCTTGCCCTTAAGAATTACCTTTTCTTTTATCACATCAAAGATTATGGTTTGTCTTTCTTCATCTTTGCCTCTACTATCCTCAACATGTCCAAAAACTCTGTCAACGCTTGTCAAAGTTGTTCATGTTGTAGCTTACCATGAATTGTATGATTCTCGTAACATTTGCAGTATCATACCAATAGCCAACTCTTGGCTCAGAGGGAATCCTTCTTAGTCAGGTTTTCCACATACCCAATCATATTGAGTGTGTGAATACCTTACTGGATCTCCTTCTGTCATGACATACTAGGACAGTGTCCTTGAGACATCATATGTCTCATGTTGTCTCTACAACTCATAGTTCAAAGAACACAACATCAAGCACTCCTCATCAATGTCATCCTCGGTATGCTTCCACAAGTATACTTTCAGCCATTGATGTGGTGGGATTGAGTTCATCTGGTCTTGGTATAACTAGGACTTGGAGCTTTCGCTCTTTGAGAACACTTCTCATCATCCTAACCAGTCGTGGAATTATTCCCATTTAATTTGTTGGTCTCAAAGACCGATCGCAAATAAAAAGATTTGTTGATTAACCATTTATTTTAACAAAAGGAAATATATGCAATTTTAGTCCAAAACTCTTTTGACTTATTTGATTGATTTGAAAAGTTGACGATATAATTAGGCCTTTAATTAATTATTGCTCCCACTATTTTTATTCAAATTGATAGCCCTCACCATCAATTCGTAAGATTGCAACATACAACCTTCTAGTGGGCAAGATCCTGAAATCGTCTAAGTCATGGACCAGCTTGGGTTGTCACCCACAACTTAGATCTCTCAGGTAGGCAACTCTTGCCAATTGCATCATATGCAACTCTTGATAAGATGTCATATGCAACTCCTTACCATGAACATCTCCATGCCTCAAGGTGCTAGATCCTATCTAGGTCACCTTGTTAAGTCCAACCCAAAGACAACACGATGAATATGCACCCAGCTCAGGCAGACCCACTCATTCATCCTTCACGCTTCCACGAGATAGACGGTGCACCATGCTAGGGCGTGCCCACACTTGGTCGATCAAGATTTTCACGTGTGTCGCATTTGGAAGGCATCTAAAACTTAATATTTAATGAGGGATTTGGTTTTTATATACATATACATATCCAATCACCACAATATATAGTATGTATCATATACATGCTATACACCACAGAAAACATGTGAAATGATAAAAGCGATGATTATGGACATCCTAATGTGATTCCTCGAGCCAAGAGGAATCACAGTCATCTAGGTCTACATCACATGCAACCTGTACAAGATGAACTCTATGCTTTGCCTTTCTAGGTTTGATCAACTCATCACATGAATGATCGGCTCACCATCAGACTGGTCGGCTGGGTGCCACCAGCCGATCAGTTGGCTCCTCCAACCGATCGGTTCACCTGGTCATCATGCATCTCTTCATGGCCGCCACCCGCTTGTCTCGCTCCTCGAACCGGTCATCAACCAATCGGCTCACTCCTTGAACCGATCGGTTCACAACTTGAACTGACCGTTTCAGCTTTCGTCAGGATGTCCTCCGTTCTTCGACATAATAGGAAATAAAATTCTATCCTATTTTACATTGTAAAAGGAGAAACCTTGAGTTACATTCGAGGGGAGCAAAGGTAGGAAAGAAATCTCGAATTATTTCGAGTTACATCAGGAATAGGAGAAGGAAGACTAGTGCACAGACCGTGATGCAAGCGACCACATACAACCATAAACAGATAGGGTTTATTGGCCATAACCACGCTATGCATCCACCACAAAACTCATATAAGGGCGACGCGTATCGAGTGCATTCATAATACATATCATATATGTAAATTGGGATTTGTGGATTTAGGATTGGACATGCATAAAGCCAATTTTATTCGCATCGTATGCAATAAATAAAGGCGACGAACCAAAATCGATCATATCGATGATCCCTAAAATATAGAGCAGTTGACGTGGATCTGATACCACTGTTGGGTTTAAGGGGAGGCAGAGAAAGCAACGAAAAAGAAAATTTCTCCCCCAAACCCAGAACAAGGAAACTGCGTCAACGTCTATACAATAGGAAAGGGATGGTTTGTGGAATCATACCTTATCCTGAGGCTTGCTCGATGACAATACCTCGCGCCTTGCACGGTCTTCACCTCCGGTCTTGGACGGTGTCTGTGCATCTCCTGGTCGCACCGGGACTGACGACTCCTAGTCTCATCGGGACTGTCGGGATTGACAGTTGTCCTCCGAGCAGCAGAAATCTCCCGCCTCTGAAGTAGTCCACACGGACCACCTAGAACTCCAATCTCCTTGTCCCATAAGGAATTGGAAGGAGTCACACCCTCCTATCAGCGTACTAGTCACCAATACACTCTCCTGCCACCAATTGCTTTCTGCAGTTGTCTTTTCCTTGTTGTGCCTCCCTTATCGGGTAGCACTTGCTCGGGCTCTCTCTCGGTTACCAAAACCAGAGAGAACGACAACTTCACAGAGCAACTGGTTGCACTGAGTTGTTCTTTGAGAAGTCCCCAATACCCCTATATATATAGGAGGGTCATGGGACAGGGTTCTCCATCTCGGGCAATGCGGGACTAAAAGTAGGAGTAGAAGGGTTCGAGATTTTCCACAAAAACAACCAACTCGCAACCTGAACCAGTCAGTTGACACCTCAACCGATAGGTTGGGACCCATGAAATGGTCGGTTCACATGTGAACCGATCGGTTCATGGTCCTGATCAGTTCCCGATTGACTTTCCATATTTTGTTTCTAATTGGTATCAAATACCAATCCTTGTTCCAATCAAATTGGGCAAGTCAAACGAAAGGAAAATTCTCACCAATCCTACTTTCCCAACTTGCTCGGTTGCATCAGTTGAATCGATCATTTCAACACTTGAAGCAATCATTTCACCCTGACCATGAGCCGATCGACTCACAACCTGAGCCGATCGGTTCACCAAGCTGAGCCGATCAGTTGGGAGTGCAGATTGTGCAGAATCAGTCAATTTCAGTTTCAGTCAATCTGATACTCTAATCAATCTGTCCAACACCTTGAACAATATGATTTTGAGCTATCAATCAATTGAGTGTTTAATTGAACTACTAAACTCCTTTAGTAATCAATCTAAACATTATTTGTGGACAAAACCCCTCTTCCAGGTTGAATCCTATGTGTGTGACCCTGCAGGTCCTTTTCACGTTGGCAGTGAAAGTCCATAACACTTATGACTTCACAAGCAAAGAGTGGTGCCTAGTCACACATCAGTGCTACCCAAGTGAAATAGAAAGTTGGAGAACAACTTTCAATCCTACAATCTGTGAATGGTGTTACAGTGAATGTATAATTCCTTTGTCACTGATATCCCGAATGAACTCGAGGCATGGAACAGTCATCCTGTCAACGTTCATTCACTTTCTTGATCTCAGAGTAGATTGGAAGAGATATGTATGACATCAATATCACATACTAATTCACACTTGCGTGTGCATGCCTATCTCAATCCTACTCATCAAGTGGACTTGGATATCAAACTCCCTCAGGAGGGACAAATCCCATATCAATCACTCACCCCTCAAAAGCCCCATGTGTCAAAGCCACCCAATCATCACCTTTATAACAACCCATATTTCAGGACTGTGTTTGATGATGTCAAAGTGTGCCCAACGACATGTGTTGAGTGTAGTGATTTCAGGTCAAAGAATCACACTCACCACCATCACTGTGAGTACTGACTGTGACTACCATGTCATGGTTCCATGTGTCAAACTCACAGTGGGTTTGTCCGGTACACTTGTTCTCTAACAAGTACCTATGTGTTTGGTTTGATATCTATATATCATGACTAATGAGATTCTGTCATCAACCAACACCACAATCTAGTCTTGTGTGTCATTGTTGTCTATCTACCTTCCACAATGACATCCGACTAGGGACATAACAAGAATGTACAAACTCTTAGCATCTGTATGATCTCCTCGTTCAGGTCCTCAACCTGAAAGCATACGTCATTGAACACTGTCATTCTCTAGACATTCAATATGTTCTATCACTATCTCATATGACTGAACCAGAAAGAATTGGAAGCTTGCCTTTGATGTTTATCAAGTCAATCTTAATGTATCCCACCAATCATCCCATGATTGGCTCTCAGGGCATACATACCAACAATCAATACATATGACTTTCATGTAGCTCCAGGTAGACTATTTCATTGTGGTGATAATCAAAATGAGTAGGAGTGCTATTTCACTTTCAGGCATTCAATTTCATATTTCAAACAACACTAAGTGACCCACGTGGCTGTGGAAAAGGGGTTAAAAGAGCTAGGTTTGATGTTTCCTATCTCAGTGGGTTTGAAAATAGAAGAAAGGGTTGCAGTAAGAGATTTGAGTGCTATTACATAGGAACACTCATCTTTTCTTCATTTAGATGCTATTACATAGGAGCATCTTTTATTTTATTTTTACAGTTTTTTTCTATATTCTTGGTGTAACTAGGGCATATTGTGGCGAGAGTGAAGCGGGGAGATATTGTTACAACCTCAATTTTGTATATGTTTTCATAATTGAATTGTATAGATTTTGTGAATATGGACTTAATTGAAAAGGTTGTATGCTTTGCTTCAAAAGATGGATTTATTTGCAAAACTCCCTTTTGATAGGAATTTCGTAATTTCTATTATTATATTAATCAATAATGGATATAAAAGAGAAGAAAAGAAAAAAAGTCCAAATAAAAGGAAAAGATACAAGATAATGGATATTAAGCAAACTAATTATGAGAAATAGATAGAACACTCTAGAAAGTAGAATTAATGGCCACAATTAAATAAATTTTGTTTCTATGTGATTTCTAATAAAAGAAATATGAAAAGAGGAAAAAGGAAATGAAAGATAAAGAGAAATCCTTGAAAAAAATATCTTAATAAAGAAATAAGTAAGATAATGAAAAATGAAGAATGTAGATGCATCTAGAAGGGTGATAAGTATCCTTAAAAAATGATTTCAAAATCTTAGGATTTCTTGGGATCCAAGGAATCCCAATGAATAAGAAGAAAGAGAAAATACAAAATAATACAAAATAAGAGGATAATGTGATACATAATTAATGAATTTGTAGTATTATTAAAAAGAGGTACTTTCTTCTATGAGGAAGTATAATTTCATGGCCAATGGATTAAAAGCCAAGTACAAAGAGAATAAAAGAGGTAATTTTCGAATTCCTAATATCTAAAGAGTAAAGAATATTAAAGAGATATTTAAGAGAGAGAAAATTGCTTCCTAATAAAGGAACTTGGTTTCCTATTGGGAAAGGGCTTTGTTTCTTCGTGGGCAAGCATGTTAGGGTATTGCTACGCACCCCTATATAAAGGGTAGAACCCTTGGCCGAATCTAAGAGGATTCCATACATCCCTTTCTCTTCTCCTTCTTCTTTTCATTTAAACCCTAACCAAGAGGGTATAGGGCTATCTCAGGGGCAACAAGTAGCTGCGATGGGATCTCGATGGAGGCAAAAAGCTCCAACGATGACCAAGGATGATTGGCTATCATCCCGCACTCTCGACTTTTCTCCAACCGCCTGTAGCGAGTCTGCATGGCCAGCCACCGCGGAAGAAGCTGCCGGCCCGACCCTAGCCACCTCGGTCGTAGCTAGGAGCTTCCTCAGGTGCAACGGAGGGCAGAGGAAGTAGAGGGACCATTGCTGGTGCCCTTAGAGTCCAAGGAAGGGGAGGAGGAGACCCCCCAAGCTACTACAGTCGGCAACACTAGGGCTTCATGAGGAGGAAGAAGATCAGGTAGTTTTTGACAGATTTTCCCCTCCATGCTATGAAGAGCTGGCCGCTTAAGTGAGCGCAAAAGTGTAATTCAGATATAATCGGCCGCGGCTACGAAATGCATGGAAGAGATGACGTGGCAGCCTACTATTGGTCCAAGTAAGTAATTCTTACAAAAATCATATCTAATTATTGGTAGATCGTAAGGGTATATATAATAAATGTATTTTGCTCAGAACAATGCGAGGAATCCATTAAAAATAGATTTAGAAGCTAATTCCTCTTAAAATTCAGAAAGTAGTGGAAGTTATCAACTTTAATGCATTAATGATTAAGAAACCCTAATTTAAGATGATTAATGTATTGAGAAGGGTTATATGGATGATTAAAGTTGGTATTAACCTATTGATTATAAAAAGACACATTAGATCTAAAAGGATGAACTTTATGTGTAATTTGATTAATTTAGGGTTCCATGTATATAAATAAACTTTATGGGCCTTGAAACTCTAATGTTAGTAATTATGTTTCTTAATAACTATAATTGTTCAAATCCATGTATAAAGCTGAGATATGATGCTTCTAAGATATTTTGAGTATAAAAGTTCCTAATTGTGGATAAATACCCTTAATTTGGTAATTAGGGTTTTCTAGTGGATTAATGTGAAATTAGTGATAAATAGAGTTCATTTATGAATTGAACTATAAGGAAATATGAGTTGTTAATTTGAAAGAAACCGAATATGATAATTGGGCTTATGATGTTGAAATTAGGGTTTGTGAACTAAGAGAGTGTTAAATGAGATAAAGGTTTTATGGAGGCTAAAACCCTAATAAAACCCTAAAGTGGCCTAGAAAGCCTAAGGTGGAATCCAAGTCTATCTTGAGAATGTTTTGGATAAACTATAACACTTGGATGTTATGAATTAATTTCATGATGTTGTTGATTGCTTGTTTGATTGTTCTTTATCATTATTCCTTGGACATCAAGTTGCTCTAGATCAGGTATGTGGTTAATTATGGTTAGTCACATTAGTTTCTCAAAGGTTTTCCGGATGATTAATTGCATTGAATGCAACCTATCAGTTTGGATGTTCATACTTGCAAATCATAAAGTTACTATGATTATCACAATTATAATATAAGTGTGTATTCTCGCACCTACATGCCACCCTAATGGATGATGCAAACAGGTCAAGCCCAGGAGGGAAGACCCATGGGTACCATGAGTGGTGACCCCAGACATCAAGCTCGGGATTGAGAAGGTGGTCTTTGTTGCATGACTAATGGGCACCATGAGAGGTGACCCCAGGCACCAAGCTCGGGATTGAGAAGGTGGCCTTAAGTCAATGGCAAAAGAGAAACCCTAAAGAGGGTATTCCAGGGTTAGGGAAAAGCGATGGAGAATGTCACATTGAAAGTGTAATTTGACTTGTTAATTAACTTGATTGTGATATTTAGATTGTTAGTTGTATTTGTGCAATTTTGGTTGTCCTCACATACGGCATATTCATTTATGCTGACCGACGTTTTGTTTGTCGACATTTTAGGTACAAGTTTGAAAAGGACAAATAGTAAAGTGGCATATTGTGAAATTAAGAAATAAAGTGTGAGGAGGATTAGATACAATAGATTTAAGATATGGATAGAAGTAGATATCCAAAGTTTTTAAAAGGTATGCAAAGTTTTATTTTATTCCAGCTTTTAGTATAGCCATGGTAGAATTTAATAATTATTACTAATTATTTTTCAAACCTTTGATCCGGGAAATTGGGATAACGACTCTGACCTCTTGGTCTCCCTTAATTGGGGGTTACCGAGAGGCGGGTTCGTTACATTTGGTATCAGAGCACTGGTTACTCATTTAATCTTTAGTAATTATTAAATTTTTCAAATTCCATAGAACTGAGGGAGTTATTAGAGGATTTACTAAAAGATAGAGGTGTCTAGAAAAGGATCACGTCCGGGGGCTGGCAATTTTTTCCTCTACACTGCTAGTCGAAATACGAGGACTCCTGAATCTGTGTGACTTCCTGGCCAATGTCTTATGATCTGACTTGAAATAAGATACCTTTAGGACTCTCTCATATATTTGCATCCCTTCTCAACCCTAATTCTATTAGGATTATAAGGTTTAGGGTTTTCTCTCTCTTCCTCACCCTCTTGAGGATAGGGTATTCATGATACAGTTAAGGAATCCTCCACCAAAATTAATAAAAAGCATGTAAATAAGATGTCATGGACATAAGCTTAATAGTTTAAGCGTAAAGTAAAGAATAGCTGCATGCTTAGGTCATATGGCATGTGTTGTCATGAGAGACCTAAGGTTAGACCCTCTAGTCAGGAGGACTAGTAGAGAGTTGGTTTTGGAGGAAGAGATCTCCATTAAAGGTAGAGACCTGGTACATCCTCTGAGGATGATGCTAACCCTAACCCTAAGTGGTGGTTAGAGAGGGATGACATGATGAGTTAGATGTCATGGTAGACCATGTGTGTGGGTGGCCATGCTTTTGGTTTGGATGCCCATGACAATATGAGCCATGTAAGGTTGGTTGACCTAGTACCTTTGGTGACCCAACCCTGGGAAGGGTCGTGCATGTTAGCGTGAAGGATAACTGCTTCATTGATGAGGTTAGTGATGACCATATAGAAACCCTATGAGCTTATATGAGCATGGAAAAGTTTCACCCAAAGTACATCAGTAGGGCTGACAATAGGCTAAAACCCTGGCCAGGTTAGTATGTTGGATAGCTTATGAGATAAGCATGAAGAGTTTTAGATAATCTTGGGTGAACATAGGTTTCTCTCATGTAGGTGTACGCTTGTGAGCTTGATCCACCTTAGAGAGAGGACCTCCAATAGTAAGGTTGTTGTAGGGTTCAACTCTTGAGAGAAAGAGCAGGGCCTGAGCTAGAAGGTTGGAAGTTTAGACTCCAGGCTAGGATAAACCTTGAGAAGTTGAGGATGATGCAACCTAAGAGGATGGTTGCAGTTGCCTCATGCACAATCCCTAGAGGATGATGGTATCTTGGTTGCCTTTAGAGGAACCAAACCCTAGAGAGAGGATGAGACTGCTGGTACCTATGTGCCTATGGTATAGTTGTTTACCTTTTAGGGATAAGAGGAAGAGTTCCTTAGACCATGAAGAGGTTTAGTAACAAGTTGTGAGGCCTTATACCTAGTTGGTTTTCCTAGAGGAGGACTCCACTCTGAGGTGTTATTCAAGTGGAATGATAATAGGAAGTGCATGTCGTACCTTGTACATGCTTGGTACGTGGTTATAGGGTTGAGCATGCAGTTGGACATCAGAAAGGTGAACCTAGGGTTCCTAGACCTAAGAGGAGAAGTAGTAGTGCTTGGTGTACCTGATGCTCATGATGAGATTTGAGTTTCCATAGATCTGAGCATGACACTCCTCATGTTTAGAGGAATGGGAATCCCTAATATTAAGGTATATGTTTGATGAACCCCTCACATATAGGTTGGTGACATGGGCATGTATGATGTTGGTCCAATGTGAAGGAATAGAAACAAGTAGGACCTACCATGGAGTCCTAGCATGGTTTAGAAGGTGGTCTGCTTGTGAGCTACATGCCTTAGTAGCTTGATAGGACTAAGCATGCTCATGCAAACCCTAGATGTAAACCCTAGGATGTTTGGGACCTTTGTTGCTATCAAGATATAGTTTCCTCCCATCCTAGGAGAGGACCCTTTTGTAGGGTATGAAACAACTTTTGTTTTGAGGAAACCCTAAGAGGTATTATAGAATCTTGAGAAGCTAAGTGGAGAGTACATAGTATAAGAGTGAACCTATAGACCCATAGATGATCATCTCTGAGTGCATGTGGATGTGTTACCATGGAGGTAACCGGTATGGGGCCTGACTGAGGTAGATAGGTCGCCATGACCCCTATGAAAGGATGTAAGTCAGATCACGAATGCCGAGAGAGATGACAGAGACTTGGGTAACGTTTCAAGTTGGATACGTACTATGTTAGAATCAAGAGTCTATCCTAGGGTCAGGTAGGGATAAGACCAATGGGAGTAGGAGTTTCCTAATTCCCTAGTTGCACATGACCATAAGGTCGGGAGGTAACAATTATATTTGTCTAAGGGCCATGGGTTAGGATATTGATCACCTTCATGAACTCATGGGACCCAAGGGGCAAATGAGGAGAGCACTCTCTAATGCATAAGGGAAGAGGGATGACCCCAAAAGTGTCGGCACCCTATAGACCTAGAGGAGATGACAAAGGATGGTGTGATGACCCAAGAGGGTTTGAGACCAATTTTCCATGAAAGTAACCTTGATATTGAGATGTTCATGATGTGGAGACATGTGATGCACGGTTTAAATTAGATTGTAGGTGAACTGGAAATGTGGGATGTACCATCTCTACTCTTGGAACGGGAAGAACTATGTATTTGGACTGCAAGCAAATGCTTATTTCCTCTTGTTATGGGAGTGAGAGATAGGACAGTGAGCATGTCATACACCAAGGATAAAGATAATGTGAGTGGAAACATTGCTATGATGCATGAGGATGGAGATAATAATGTACCCTTGTGGAGTGTACGATAAGTAGATGATTTACAAACACTAAGAGAACTAAGGTAGTCATCTTATGAGGATGTTTTTATCATGAGCTATGTGAGAGTTATGAGTTATACAAGGTTGAGTTCAAAAACCAAGAGGATGAGCTCAGAGTTTTCTTGATGAAGATAGACTTAGAGTTTGAGATGAGATAATAAGTGGAATACATGGAGGTGTATGTCTTCAAAATTACCTTACACATAAGGATGTAAGGTGGTAATGGATGCTTTGGTTGAGATGGAGCTTCCTAGTTTAGCTAGAGGCTAGAAGAGGTTGTTAGGTTAGCCCTAAGTTTGAAAAAAGAGATATGTTTGGCTAACACTCAGATGTAATGAAACCGTTGATCGAGTTGGTGGTTGCTCGGTTAACCAGCCGAGGGCTTGTTGTGATTGGAGGATGGTTGTAGAACCTCATATGCACTTCTCTGGAAAAGAAGGTGATGAAACCCTGACTAGAGTGGTTTAGGGTTTCCAAGGAATCAATCTTGAGGAATCATGACATACATGAGATCATGATTTTAAGATCACCATACACCATGGTACTATTAAGATAATAAGTGGTAGTAGTACTTTGATGCCTAAGAAGAAAAGTGTACAAAGATGCATGTGGCTTGTCGCCATGCAAGCCAGGAGGTGAAGGACGAACACCATTAACCCAATGAGTTGATATAGAAGATAAAGAGTCCCTGAGTGGGAATGGGAGTTCATCACCATAGATGTTGTGGTAAGTCTCCCTGGACTGAGGATGGTCAGGATGTAATGTGGGTTATGGTAGATCACCTTATCTAGATGACATGATCTAAGATAAAGAGAGAGAGAGTATCGTCAAGGGACAGATCTGGTTGGACTACATATAAGAAAGAGAGATGGTTCAACTACCCCATGATGCGAGTTCAAAGGTTCTTAAATATAACCTAAAGATTCACTTCCATGAGGTGGAAGTAGATATATGAAGAGCTCGATGTGAGTATAGCTTATCCCCCCTAACTAATGGTTAGTATGATCCGGACAAGAGGGTCTGATGAGAGCTTGTTTGCTCATTCAGGGTGATACATGGGGGGCAGTTCTTGTCCTATAAAAGGTGTGATGATAGCCACCATAGCCTTTATCGGGATGTAAGAAGTTCTGTAAGGGAGGATGTGTCGGTCACCGCTTCATGAAGAGGATGTTGGTGGAAAGACCTTGTAAAGGTCAGAGAGACCACAATGGGTGTAGATGAAGTCACTTTGATCGTGCGATGGCTGAGGAAGCCTAGGGACGACATGAGTCGTGAGCTGATGCAAAGCACACTGACATGTAGTTCACTATGGGAGAATATGTGATGTGAAAATCTGACCCCTCTAAGCTACAACTGAGAAAGCTGAGTCCCCGATATATGGGTCCATTTGAGATGGATTGGTGGAGATGATTATGTTTAGTCTTACCCCTCATGATAACATGATGTGTTCCACGAGTCTGATCTAGAGCACTATGTGAGGTACCCAAGCCATGTGTTGAGCCATGAACCCAGTTAGCTTTGAGAGAAGCTGAAATGTCCTGAGTCACCTATGAGGGTACAAGGTACCAAGGTGAGAAAGAACTCAGATCCAAGAATATGAGATGATAAAGGTTCTTGGGAGGCATCATGGAGAGGGTAAAACCACATGGGAGCCATGATGGACATGAGGAAGTCTTATCCTGTTTGTTTGTATGTTTGAGGGAATTTTGAGGGAAAAAATTCCTATAAGAGGGGAAGGATGTTACAACCTCAATTTTGCATATGTTTTCATAATTTAATTGTAAAGATTTTGTGAATATGGACTTAATTGAAAAGGTTCTATGCTTTGCTTCAAAAGATGGATTTCTTTGCAAAACTCCCTTTTGATAGGAATTTCGTAATTTCTATTATTAGATTAATCCAATAATGGATATAAAAGAGAAGAAAAGAAGAAAAGTCCAAATAAAAGGAAAAGATACAAGATAATGGATATTAAGAAAAGTAATTATGAGAAATACATAGAAATACCTAGAAAGTGGAATTAATGGCCACAATTAAATAAATTTTGTTTCTATGTGATTTCTAATAAAAGAAATATGAAAAGAGGAAAAAGGAAATGAAAGATAAAGAGAAATCCTTGAAAAGAAATATCTTAATAAAGAAATAAGTAAGATAATGAAAAATGAAGAATGTAGATGCATCTAGAAGGGTGATAAGTATCCTTAATAAGGGATTTTGAAATCTTAGGATTTGTTGGGATCCAAGGAGTCCCAATGAATAAGAAGAAAGAGAAAATGCAAAATAATACAAAATAAGAGGATAATGTGATACATAATTAATGAATTTGTGGTATTATTAAAAAGAGGTACTTTCTTCTACGAGGAAGTATAATTTTGTGGCCAATGGATTAAAAGCCAAGTACAAAGAGAATAAAAGAGGTAATTTTCGAATTCCTAATATCTAAAGAATAAAGAATATCAAAGAGATATTTAAGAGAGAGAGAAGATTGCTTCTTAATGAAGGAACTTGGTTTCCTATTGGGAAAGGGCTTTGTTTATTCATGGGCAAGCATGTTAGGGCATTGCTACCCATCCCTATATGAAGGGTAGAACCCTTGGCCGAATCTAAGATGATTCCATACATCCCTATATCTTCTCCTTCTTCTTTTTGTTTAAACCCTAAGCAAGAGGGTGTAGGGCTATCTCAGAGGCAACAAGTAGCTGTGATGGGATCTCAATGGAGACACGAAGCTCCCACGACGACCTAGGATGATTGGCTATCATCCCGCGCTCTCGACTTTGCTCCAGCCGCCTGCAGCGTGTCTGCTAGGTCAGTCGCCGCAGAAGAATCCACCGGCCCGACCCCGGCCACCTCGGCCGCAGCTGGGGGCTTCCTCAGGTGCGACGAAGGGCAGAGGAAGTAGAGGGACCATTGTCGGTGCCCTCAAGGTCCAAGGAAGGGGAGGAGGAGACCCCCCCTCGAGCTACTGTAGTCGGAAGTGCTAGGGCTTTGTGAGGAGGAAGAATGTCAGACGGTTTTTGATAGATTTGCCCCTTCATGCAATGAAGAGACGATCTCTTAAGTGAGGGAAAAAGCATAATTTGGTTATAATCGGCCGCGGCTACGTAATACATTGAAGAGATGACGTGGTAGCCTGCTATTGGTCCAAGTAAGTAATTCTTACAAAAATCGTATCTAATTATTGGTAGATTGAAAGGGTACATATAATATATGTATTTTGCTCAGAAACATGTGAGGAATCCATTAAAAATATATTAAGAAGCTAATTCCTCTTGTAATTCAAAAAGTAGTGGACGTTATCAACTTTAATGCATTAATGATTAAGAAACCCTAATTTAAGATGATTAATGTATTGAGAAGGGTTATATGGATGATTAAAGTTGATATTAACTTGTTGATTATAAAAAGATGCATTAGATCTAAAAGGATGAAATTTATGCATAATTTGATTAATTTAGGGTTCCATGTATATAAAAAAGCTTTAATGGGGCTTGAAACTCTAATGTTAGTAATTATGTTTCTTAATGGCTTTAATTGTTCAAATTCATGTATAAAGCTGAGATATGGTGGTTCTAAGCTATTTTGAGTATAAAAGTTCCTAATTGTAGACAAATACCCTTAATTTGGTAATTAGGGTTTTCTAGTGGATTAATGTGAAATTAGTGATAAATAGAGTTCATATATGAATTGAGCTATAAGGAAACATGAGTTGTTAATTTGAAAGAAACCAAATATGATAATTGGGCTTATGATGTTGAAATTTGGGTTTGTGAACTAAGAGAGTGTTAAACAAGATAAAGGTTTTATGGATGCTAAAACCCTAATAAAACCCTAAAGTGGCCTAGAAAGCCTAAGGTGGAATCCAAGTCTATCTTGAGAATGTTTTGGATAAATTATAACACTTGGATGTTATGCATTAATTTTAGGATGTTGTTGATTGCTTGTTTGATTGTTCTTTATCATTATTGCTTGGACATCAAGTTGCTCTAGATCATGTATGTGGTTAATTATGGTTAATCACATTAGTTTCCTGAATTTTTTTCGGATGATTAATCACATTGAATGCAACCTATCAGTTTAGATGTTCATACTTGCAAATCATAAAGTCACTATTACTATCATAATTATAATATAAGTGTGTATTCTCGCACCTACATGCCATCTTGATGGATGATGCAAAAAGGTCAAGCCCAGGAGGGAAGACCGATGGGTACCATGAGTGGTGACCCCAGACACCAAGCTCGAGATTGAGAAGGTGGTCTTTGTTGCATGACTAATGGGCACCATGAGAGGTGACCCCAGGCACCAAGCTCAAGATTGAGAAGGTGGCCTTAAGTCAATGGCAAAAGAGAAACCCTAAAGAGGGTATTATAGGGTTAGGGAAAAAGTGGTGGAGAATGTCACATTGAAAGCGTAAATTGGCTTGTTAATTAACTTGATTGTGATATTTAGATTGTTAGCCATATTTGTGCAATTTTGGTTGTCCCCACATACCGGTATATTCATTTATGTTGACCGAAATTTTGTTTGTCGGCATTTTAGGTACAAGTTTGAAAAGGATAAATAGTAAAGTGGCGTATTGTGAAATTAAGAAATAAAGTTCGAGGAGGTTTAGATAGAATAGATTCAAGTTGTGGATAGAAGTAGATATCCAAAGTTTTTAAAAGGTACGCAAAGTTTTATTTTATTCCATCTTTCAACCATGGTAGAATTTAATAATTATTACTGATTATTTGTCGAACCTTTGATCTGGGAAATTGGGATAATGGCTATGACCTCTTGGTCTCCCTTAATTGGGTGTTACCAGGAGGCAGGGTCGTTATAGATATAGATATGGCCACCGCGAATTTTCAGAGGTGGCCAAGGCTGAATATGTGCACTTTGGCATCCTTTCATGAGATGGAGAGATAAGAATATGATGAAAGAAAAGTTGGGTCCAAGGGGGTCACTAGTGTGGTTCTCAACATAAGATCTCCTTCATAAAAATTGTTCCAACACTTTATCAAGTGATGTCACACCACATGAGTGAACCACATGAAATGCATACTTTTATCATGTATTTCCACAAACCCTAAGCGTTCATTTCTTGATCAGATCACAATTGAATCAAACAATTCACAAACATGAGAGAAGTGATTCACATGTAAAAAGTCAACAATTAAGACCATTTAGCAATATAACATAGGAATTTAGAATGCACTTGTCATTTGTCAAGATTTTCAGTTCAAAAAGTTGAGATTAGGTCAAAACATGCTTCTTGGTCAAGACATTTCAAATTTAGGCAAAATTGGCCAAAATGGTACCAACTTGCGTTCAATTACATCTAAACCTATATCTAGGGAATAAGAAGTATAAAGTAGAAAATGCTAACTAAAACACACAAAAATACCAAACATTGTACATGAGATGCAATGCATGGCATAGAATATTTGTTTTTTAAATAAAGAAAAATGCATGATATTAAACTACATGGTGTGCATGAATGCAAAACAAACACACTGAGTACATATGGACAAGTATAAGAGTTAGTTAGATTGTTTGATCATCTCAGAAAAACTTTAGAACAAGGTACATAGAAAAAAATGAGGTAAATGAAGGGCTTACCACCCTACCACCCCAAACTTTTAGACCAATGTTTCCTCAACACAAAATGGAAGTTTAGAGTAGTAGGGTAGAGGGTATGGAGTCGTGGTAAACAAATGCCATGTGGTCGAATGATCAATGTAGCATTAGGTGAGCAGGACATGGCCACCATTTTCGTGTTGCACAAAATGACCGTGTTGACTTGCCAACAACACAACCGTGTTGTGTGGCACAACCGTGCTGGATGTTTTCCTATATATTTTTCTCTATTTCAATTTTTCATTTCAAATTTGTTCTCCTCCTTGGTTGGCTTATTCTGCTTCATATTTCCTCTATTATACCTAATTTATAATGATTAATAGATATAAAAACCATCATGTATGGTGTGTGCTTAGTTTTTTTTGGAAAAACAGAAGTATCATAAGAAAAAGGGGTTTTGAGAGAAAGAGTCTCAAACCAACATGGGTTGCCTCCCACTAGCGCTAAGTTTAGAGCCTTCAGTCAAGCTTGTTATTCTTCAATCATCAAGAGTTCACAAACGAAGTGTTATCGTCCCCACAAATGTGGTCCTTTCAAGAGATCTCACAACATGGTCTTCATCCCAGGGAACATGCAATTATTTGTAGTTTTCGTTTTCCATCCAATCTTCTCTGAAATTGATATAGTCAAAGTTGGTACATATATATTCATGACTTAATTTTCACCTCTCCTCTTCGATGAACATAAAAATGTCCATCTTCATCCTCCTATATGTGATTGTCATACTGCATGTACACATCGTGATGTCCGCATCAGCTGTGGCCAAGAAAGGCCTTCCCAAGATGGCAAAATCCTTACCATCAAGTGGCTTTATGTCCAAGACTAGAAAATTAGTTTATTTCATTCTATTCCAATGTACGACAGTCGAGAGCAAAGGGAGGAGAAAGTGAACAAGAAATCCATGTTTTGGAAGATTCAGGCACCTCTGATGGATGGATTTGTAGCCTGAGGTTAGCTAATCGGCACGTTCGTGTGAGGGAGTCATCTGTATCATATTCTTCAGGGGTTCTTTTAGTTCTTTAATGTTTCCCACATTTTTCTTCTTCTCCCTTATGTACTTGACAATGGAAATCATGTGGGGCTAATCCCCTTTTTCCTTAGGACCCGGGAGTAGCCTGATTATGCATTGTGATTGACTTTTATGCATTAATATATCTTTTTCTCTTCATTTCTGGACACAATTCTACGAGAGTGTCATGAATTATCCATGCTTGATCACCATAGGTAATTATATCGTTATTTGCTTCAAGAGAGGGGTTAAGGGTTGGAAAACTCATAGATTTACATATTTTATGTCGCACCTAGAGAAAGGGCTTATAAATATGTAGAGAATAACCCAGAGATTTAGGTAAAGCACCTAACTAATAACATAATTGCTATGATAGTGGGATTGGTATTAGGATAGGTAGTGAATTACGTCATGAGAGTGGGTAACTATTGCTACAGGTCTCTTTGTCCAGGGTTATGAGTGATTAATACTAAAGATATGATGATAATTTCAATGTTAACTGAGGTGAAACCATAATCTCAAAGAATTCACTCCACTTGAGATGAAAACTAGTAATCTTAGATTTATTTTCTGCATCTTAGATAATTAAATCTTCACTCAAAGTTTTCATCAGCTTAGTTGATCGCATCATAATTAGTAGTAGTCTCTAGAGAGTCTTTCCCTGAGTTTGACATTCGGGCCTCTTTGAGCCTATATTACATTGATACTTATACTTGCATTTAACATGTGGTTTGTGTGTATCAAGTTTTTAGCACCATTGTCGGGGAAGCGGTAGATCCATCACCACAAGTGTTGTGACCGGCCACTCTAGGCCACAATTTTATTTTATTTTTCATCATTTTTAAGCTAAAAATTATAATTTTTATTACATCATTAGTATCTTGTTCTCACATTAATTTTATTATTTTTAGGTGCTAGTGCATGGTCTAGATAAGAACCACCAGCTATGGAGAGTCAACCCCAGAGATTTATATCCAAGTGATTCAAACAGAACAACTTGAACTAGTGGAGATGGGTGATGCAGAAGCAAAAGAGCAGCCCATGTGGGAGAAGATAAAGGCGTCGTCTGTGGCAACTTAGTTGGTCTCGATAAAAAGGCATGCTAACAACATGGGATGCTACAAGATAGACCCTGGCTTGGTGGTGTTGGTTAAATCACAAGCGTTCCATGGCCACATCATAGAGGATCCAATGACGCACATCACCAATTTTGTCGAGAGCTGTGATATAGTGAAGATTGACAGAGTGCCAACGATAGTCATATATTTGAAATTGTTTCCTTCTTCATTGGCACATAGTGAAAAGTCATGGTTCCTTAACCCCCCCCCCCCCGAGTCAATGGAAACATGAGAGGGGATGATAGAGGTTTTCTTTGAGCACTATTTCCCACCACAGACGATGAATGAGTTGGTTAGGAAGACTTACAACTTCAAGCAGCAGGCAGAGGAGTCCTATTCTGAAGTGTGGGAGAGATTCCAAAACATGTTGAGGAAGGTCCCTCATCACGGGATCGATCTTTACAACCAAGCAAATACCATTTACTATGGGTTGCACAAAGGAGAGAGGACCACACTTAATAGTGATGGTTCAAGATTTTTCCTCAACAAAAAGCCTTCTAGGTGTCATGAGATATTGAAGAACATGGCTAAAAATCAGTCATGGGGTGATCAGAGAGAGGTCCCATCATCAGTTAAAAGCATTGGGGAGTCTAAAGCATCATGACATTGAGTGAGAAGTTGGACAACCTTACAAGGAAGCATGAGCAAAAATCTGGCACCTCATTTGGAGGTGAAGATGAGAATTGCATGTACCAACATCAACAGTATCAGTAGGATAAGGGGGCCTAATAAGATAGATAAAATTGAAGACATGCTACATGCTAGGCAGGCTAGTGAGTCAGAATGAGACCTTACTGGACCATACAAAATGGGTGCAGTTGAATCGTGAGGCTCAAATCCACAGTCTTGAAAACCAGATCTCTCAGCTAGCAGTAGAGGTGGCTTCCATAAAGAATCCCATTCAGCATGGATTTTTTGGGAACATAGAGACAACTCATCAACATCACCATGTAAAGTTTGTCTCTATTGTCAAGGAGCCCAAACTTCTTACTGAGGAGTCACCAAAGCAAAATACTCCAAATCTGGATTGGGTGTATGTGCCTAAGGTTCCATTTCCTTGCAGCCTATATGGAAATCCAGGGGGATGAAACACACCAGTGTGGTATTCTCACACATGCACCTCATTTGAAACTGGGTCAGTGAAAAGTGACAAGGAGACTGCATCTTCACAGGCTTTGTAGGGCAAGTAACTTCAAAGTTCCACCACTGTTTTGTCAACATCTCCTGTTCCAAAAAAGGTGTCTATGCAACAAGAACAGGTGAAGGTTCTACTCCATAGTAGAATAGTCACAATCAATAAGGAGGACACTACAAGTTAGGAGTAGTAGTCACAGGCCATTCCATCTATAGGAGACATGCCAAATTCTATCCCAGCAGGTGGCGTTCAATCAATCTTACGGGAGAAGATCCCTAACATGCCATATGTTCCACTACACAAGCGTATAGAAAAGCCATATGTGCCATTCGTGGATAGTCTAAAGTTGAGGAAAGAGGAAAAGTAATTTAGTAAATTCCTTGACATCTTCTGAAAGCTCCACATAACATCCCACTCATGCAGATGATAGAGCAAAGCCCTACATATGGAAGATTCTTGAAGGAAATCATCAACAAGAAAAGACGAGTAAAAGATATAGATGTCTTGTGTGTTGATGAAGTGATGAGCGCGATGATTCAGAGAAGACTGACGATGAAGAGAAAGGGCCCATGATGTTTCTACATCCCTTTCTCTATAGGCACACAACATTTCCAACAAGCATAGTGTGACTCTGGGGCAAGTATAAATCGCATTCCCCTTACTACCTTCTGAAAGTTGGGATTGAAGGAACCAACACAAACGTCCATGACAATCGAGTTGGCGGATGGATCTATTGTAATACCATATGGGATATGTTAGGATGAGCTAGTCAAAGTTGAAAAGTTTATCTATCATGTAGATTTTGTTGTTATGAATATGCCCGAGATACAAGGATCAGAGATGTTGTTAGGAAGGTTGTTCCAAGGTATGGCTGACTTGATCACTTCCATTGGTAGAGCTTATTTGACACTCGAGATAGACAATGACTTGGTGGAGTTCAAACTTCCAGATGAATCTACACTACCATCCCATGACAACGCATGCTGAAGAAAACTCATCTTGTCGAGCCTAGGACATTAAACAAGGGCGCGTATGGGAGGCAACCCAATTTTATTTTTGTTATTAACTATTTTTTTAGGTCTTTTTGTTAGTTGCATTTCATATTTTTCATGTTAGATTTAGTTGATGTATAAAGGTACCTTGATGCATTCATTTAGTGTGCATGTAGAGTCAAAGTTGGAACTACTGACACCCCAGTTGTGACACCCTTCACCACACAAAGTGAGATTACTCAAAACAAAGGGCAAAAATATCACTAATAACAATGTTACCACAAAATAGGGTAAATTAAAACCATTTTCAATGCAATATCTCAAGTTGAAGTATTTCATAAACAAGCCTTCAACTTATGCCATATGTATTCCATATATGCTAAAAGATGTACATATCATGTTCCAAGGCTATTAAGACAAAACTATTAGATATTACAACTTTTTTATATGTACATGCCATTTCTATACACTCATGGAACAAGGCCAAAATCTACATGTTGAAATACAAAACAACAAAATCTCCCCAAAGACCTAAGAATACATGGATGACACATATGACTCTACTAAAAACCTTTGGCAGCATATCCAACCTCTAACATCAACTGCTCTTCTTGCTACTTCGTGCCTGCACCACGACCTCTGCCTCCTCATCCATGACCACCTAAAAAGTTGTGGAACTCACAGGGTGAGCCCAAACATCCCAGCAAGTGATATAACTCTGCCAACGTCAAGTAAAAGCACAATAAGATAATAGAGCAGTTAAGTAAAGTTGTTAATAAGGGTTAAGAAGTTTAAGCATCTACAACTGAGTAGTAGAATATCTTATATTTCAGAAGAAACATGAAGAACATGTATATTTGTTTTAAACTAAATCGTACAAGAAACAAGGTATGGGGTCATCCATTGCAATTCGTGTTTGACCCTAAGCAAATATAGTACAGGGTTGTATTATCACTTTTATTATCATGCCTTGAGGATTTGAGGCATACCACTCAAATCCAACTGGACACTATTAAGTCAAAATCAGTATTATACAAGATCTACAGAAGATCTGGACTCCATGATCATCACCAACACTACTCGATCAGTTCAAGTATGCAATGTAGTGACATAATACTCAAACAAATAAACAACAACTAATAGTCAAAGCTATAGTCCTGTAGATAGCACCTCATAGTCAATGCTATGGTCTTGTAAAACAACTAGCCTACCTTGATACATGGCACAACACTAGAGAACATGCTCACTCATGGTTGTTCCATAATAAAGCATCATACCACAATATCAACAATTAAAGGATACATGGAGATATCTCCACTAGTACCCCACATATTCAATAATATGTGCTCCGAGTTTCCCATAGGAGTTACTATTTTCACCATCCAGCAAGATATTGATGCTAAAGATGGATCTATGGTATAAGGAAACTACATGATTACGGTTTCACTTGACTAGATATTCTAATTGAGTATCTTTTAATGCATCAATCAAGTTACAACATATAAACCCTAAACTTATTCTTATAAAATTAAGGAAAAGATACAACTTCAGAAGATATAAAACGTACAAAATGAAAACTTGTCTCATCATCACATGACACTTGTATCACAACCATTACAAGGTCATCACCAATATCACATCACTATGGGATATCAATCCTTCAATCACATTTCTAGAGCATTTTACCTCATTCTGTACTCAAAGAACTTGTCAGGTCGTTAGACCAAATCATATAACTCATGCACATTCAATATCATAATTATAACTCAATAATGCTCATAATCACCATTGTATATTATACAAGGTTCACCATAGCATTCATTCAGCTATGACATTCATCTCACCTACAAATTAGAGTTACACAAGTAGGGGAGAGAGAATTCTATCACATAATAATGATATTCAAACAATATAAGCAAAAGTATTTTACATCTCAAGATTAAGGTTTCATATCATCCCTCAACCACTAAACCCTAATTATGTTACCTCCCACATTATTAGAGAGCACTATTGTTTATGATTATCTATTCATAACCACATTATTTTATGTAGACCATTACACTATGTAATGATTGTGTACATACTTGTATATAGGTGCTTCAACCACTTACAACACATGGGTCTCAACCCATCATAACACATGGTCTTGACCACCCTCAACACATGTGTCTTGACCCCTCACACAACAAATGTCACGACCAACCATTACACAAATGTCCTTACCACCATAATATATGTGTCTCGACCCCTCACACAAGTGTCATGATCGAGACACAACCACATGGTCATGACTGAGACACTTCCACATGGTCACAACCTTAGGTGTTACAACCACTACATACCAAGTGTGTCAACCACGATTCAACTTGGTGTCATGACCACCATTCAACATGGTGTCTCGACCACCATTCAACATGGTGTCTCGATATATAACTAAGTCCTAATTAGTGTTACGACCTACCCACCTTAAGCATCATAACAACCACATCAACCAACTGAGCAAAACCATGCAGCAACACTACGTCGTGACTAAGATGGTGGGTAGAGACCAACCATTAGGGTTTTGGGATGTTGTGGTTGAAACCAACAACCATCCATGGTATCAGCCATGAGGAAGACCAAGGGTCATCTTGACATAAGTCAGATATATGTATAACACTATAACTGGTCCAAACAAGGTCGAGACAAAGGATTAACACAGGGAGTACCAAACGTCACCTAAGTAGAATTATCCATTCAAATGTGTTCATAAAACCCTAGATCATGATCATATAAATTTATCAATAGAGTTATGTTTAGAAAGAGAAATCCAAGATTCTTATGCATGTTAACATTTTTAAAACAACCTATTATTCACGGTAAATCGGTCATGTATCAAGTATTAATGTTCCATAGATGATGATCCAAAGAAACACATCACTATTTCCAATCACCACATAATCAGATACAAAAATTTAGGGTTTTTAAAAAGAGTAATCCTTTCAAGAATACTTCAAGATTAAACCCTAAACATTATCATTCCTCCTACCATACTAAAAATGTTGTTAAGATCTAAAACAACATCATATGACTAGGTTTAAAATGCAAATAACATATGTGGGAGAAGTTATATAACCCACTTGATTTGGAGAGCACCAATATCTCAAGATCTCAAGTTCCAAGAACTCCAACCAAGCTTCAACACTTCAGTCAAAGGATCACCTCAAAAGAGAAGAAAGCCTTGGTCACAAAAGAGCTCGATAAAGAGGGAAACATCCCTAGGACAAACCAAGGAAGAAAAGAGAAAGAGAAGAAATCATCTTCTCACTCGGATGCCACCATGCCAAGCATAGTCTAAGGCCCTTGTGGTGAAGAGTTTCTTCTCAAAAAGGCCACCATAGATGATCCACATTCTACGGCCAAGGAGGAAGAAGAAGATGGAGATTTTAGAAGAGGGAAAACATGATAAAGAGTTAAGACTGCTTACCAAGAGAAGAATCACCACCAAAGAGTTGATCAAGCACAAGATCTTCAACATGCAATGTTGATCAGCTACCCAAGCTTTATGATTTGCCCTCTTTTTCTCTTGAAGCTCCAAGAAAGATCTCAAGAAAGAAGGAAGAGAGTAGGACCTAAAAAGATTACTTGCAAGTGTAGAGAAGGGATTATATACCCAAAGGAGGAGGGAAGTAAAGGTTTATGAGGTGTCAACATAATAGACTATAAAAGGACACATGCCCTCCAAGAAAACTGCCTTATCTCCACTCACATGCATATTTAGAAATGTTTATGTTTATCCAAAAAAAGTATAGTGACCTTCAAAATCGGCTACTACCTTGTTTCGGTCGAAACACTTCTTTGCACTTGGTATCGACCAAACCCTATATCACTACATACATGGTCGAGACTCTTTACTAGAGGACAAACTGTAACGACCCTGCCTCCTGGTAACCCCCAATCAAGGGAGACCAAGGGGTCAGAGATTCTATCTCAATATTTCAGGATCCATGGTTTGACATTTTATCAAAAATAATTATCAAATTCTACTATTACTAAACTGAAAAGTTGGAATGAAGTAAAGCTTTTTGCATACCTTGTAAAATTAGGATCTAGACTTCTATCCAAAGAACAAGTCTATATAACTAATCCTCCTTGAATAGTTAATTGTATCTTCACAAATTTCGATTTACTGTTTGTCCATTTTTAGAATTGTACCTAAAACGCCGAAAAACAAAATGTCGGTCAGTATATTAATATACTAGTATGTGGGGAACAATCACAATATCACAAATAGTTTCTAACAACCTAACTATAACAAATAATTGATTAACAATCCAAATTACACTTTCAATGTGACTTCTCAATTGCTTTTTCCCTAAACCCTGGATTACCCTTTCTTAGGATTTTATCCTTGCAAGGGACATAAGGCCACCTTATCCATCCTGATCTTGGTGCCAAGGGTTACCTCTCGAGGTGCCCAATGTCTTCCCTCTAGGGCTTGACCAAATCAGACCTTCCCTCTGGGAATTGATCTTGCAACATACATCAGGGTGGCATGTAGGTTCAAGAAACACATTCATATTGAATTGTGATACTCTTAGGGACTTTATATGATTACAAAAGTGACCATCCAACGGTTTGGGTTGCAATCAATCGATAAACATTTGGGAAACGTCGTGAAACTAAAGGTGATTATTCATAAAGTAACCACATACCTATTCAGTCGAACCAACAAGCTAATAGCAATCCAAGCAAGAAAGTGTCCAGGCAAGCAGTTCAATCCACACACACACAAGCCAGAATCCTAAAACATACATATAATCTATTTACTATTCACTTTATCAGAATATATTCATCTGAACTCGCTTCCTAGGGTTTCCTACCTTTTAGGGTTTCATTATGGTTCATCTTCATTATTGACACTAGAAACCCTAAAACAAAAAAAATTAATCACAAACCCTAACTAACTTGTTAAATCCTTCCTAAAAGGCATAGGATCAACTCATAATTACACTATTTCAAGGAATCTTGAATTTATCATGTTAATCACATTTTTACCCTAGATTAGGGTTTCTATATGCATTATCATAGATTCATGTGTAAAAACCCTAGAGCAAGCATAATATCCACTAAATCAGATTCAACTCTTACTTTTCCTCTCATTAGGTTACTATAACTTAAAATAACATATTAAGGACCTTATATCTGATTTTCAATCACCAACCATGATTCAAATAAGGTGGATCATATCATAATCTTCCTCTCATGATACTAAAGCATAAGAAGCACTCTCAACATGCGGAATTTTCAATATAACCCTCACTCATGGTTAAATTACAATCTGGTCCAAAACAAGCTCATATATAGCAAAGATAGCTCAAACATCAATAAAATTGGATTAAAATGAAAATATAAACATGTCACATGTTATTAGGACATCTTACAAGATTAAGTTAAGGTTTAAGCATCTCATTAAACATAGAAATTACAATTAAGCATAAAGCGAGGTCAGGGGTATTACAACCATAAACCTCTAACATGGATATTGCCCCCAAAATCCTATGTAAAAAGAGACAGATACTTCTTCCACATCTCATCTTCAAGCTCCCACGTGGCTTCCTCTATGCCATGATGATGCAAAAAAACTTTGACTAACACAATTTCCTTCTTATTTAACTTATTGATCCTTCTATCCAAGATTAGGACAGGACCTTCTACGTAAGACATGTCATCATCTAGCTCCACCTCAATCGGTTGATGAGTCAACTCTGTATCAGGGTGACACTTCCTTATCATAGAAACATGAACACCAAATGTAACTTATGCTACTTTGGTGGCAACTCTAGCTTATAGGCCACCTTCTCAAAATGTGCAACCACATGATAAGGTCCCATATAACTGAGAGCTAACTTACCCATCTTCCTAAACCTTAGAACACCTTTCCAAGGAGATACTTTGAGGTACACCATGTATCCCACTTGGAAATCTAAAGGTCTACGACAGTTATCAACATAAGACTTTTGCCTATCCTATGTTGCCTTCAGCTGCTGTTGAATCACTTTGATCTTTTGCCATTTGTTGCACAAGCTCAGGACCTAGAAGCTGATATTCTCCCATCTCATACCAACCCAAAGGAGATCTACAACGTCTCCCATGAAATGATTCATATCATTCTATATCGATGCTCCTCTAATAGCTATTATTGTATGCAAACTCTATCAGGCTATGGTGTATATCCTAACTGCCCAAAAATTGCAACACACATGCTCAATAGATCCTCCAAGGTCTGTATTGTCCTCTCAGACTGTCCATCTATCTGTGGATGGAACACAATTTTGAACCTCAAATGCGTGCCCATCGTTGTATGAAAATGCTCCCAAAATATACTAGTGAACTGAGGACCTCTGTATGACACTATAGTAGCTGGAATACCATTTACTATCTCATCGACATACACCTGTGCAAGCTTCGCAGCTGTATACATCGTCTTTACTTGGAAAATGTGTGCTGACTTAGTCAACCTATCCACTATCACCCATACGGAATCATGACATTTGTATGTCCTTGGAAGTCCAACACAAAGTCCATTGTGATATGATCCCACTTCCACTATGGTATAGGCAATGGTTGCAAAGTGTTGACAAGCTTCTGATGCTTGGCTTTTACTTGCTGACACACTACACACTTAGCCACAAACTCGGTGACATCACACTTTAAACCCGGACACCAGTATAGATCTTTCTGATTCTGATACATCTTGGTGCTACCTGGATGCATAGCATACATAGAAGAGTGAGCCTCTTCTAGAACTAATATTCTCAAATTATCCACATATGGCACAACTGTCCTGCCACTTTAGATTCATGGAAGCTATCACACTTCTCACTACCCAACTCTGGCTGAATTTGTTGTACCATAGTATAATTCTACTACGCATCTCCGATCTACTGACTCAATGTCGTCTTTACTTGTAATTGTGCCAACATACCTGCTAACACGGATATCTCTAACCGTACATTCATCTATCACAAGGAGACCAACATGTCTCTCTTATGACATACACATTCAACGGTGCCTTCTCAGTAGATGATGACAAAGAAGATTTCCTACTTAAGGTGTTTGCCACCACATTCACCTTCCCTAGATGGTAATCTATGGTACAATAATAATCCTTGATTAATTACATCCAGTGTTGTTGTCGTATGTTCAACTCATGCTTTGAAAAGATATATTGCATGTTCTTATGGTCGGTGAAGATCTGACACTTCTTGCCATATAAGTAGTGTCTCCATATCTTCAAGGCATGGACCACAACGACCAATTCTAGATCATGTGTTGGGTAGTTCTCCTTGTGTTTCTTAAGCTATCACGAAGCAAAAGAAATCATGTTCTTACCTTGCATTAGCACACATCATAGACCATTCTTGGAGCATCAAAGAAGACAATATAACCCTTTCCTTATTCTGGAAACACTAACACTAGTGCATTGGTCAACCTCTCCTTCAGGATCATAAAAGATCGTTGACATCAGTCATCCCAAACAAACGACACATCCTTCTTTATTAACTTCATTAGGGGTAAGGCCACCACACTAAAGTTCTTAATGAACCTCCTGTAATATCTTATCAAACCCAGAAATTTGTGAACCTTTGTAGGTATCTTTGGCTGATCCCACTCTAACACCGACTCCACTTTCTTTGGGTCTTTATAGACTCCTTTAGCAGATATTATGCGCCCTAGGAAAGCCACTTCTTTTAACCAGAACTCACATTTACTTTCTTTCCGCCATGTGTGTGACTCCAGACACGAACAATCCAAACATGGACTGAAAAGTAGGGTCGACTACAGTGGATGGGTCAAATTTAGGCACTTCTGGCATATCATTAACCCTCTCTTGCCTCCTGGAACCACCTCCTAGTGCAGCAACATTACTTTCTGCAACATGTTCCTTGTGTTCTCCAGATATCATTTCTTCTCTTCTTCTTCTTCTTCTGCATAAGAAGAAGTGACCATAAGATATACAAGAGGATACTAGAATAGACACAAACCCTATTCCTATGTCCATGTAGACTTAGTGAACCTATAGATCTAATACCAACTTAACTTTGACTCCCTTCGCCACACAAAGTGAGAGTACTCAAGACAAAGCATGGAATTATCACTATTAACAATGTTGCCACAAAATAGGGTAAATTAAAACCATTTGCAATGCAATATCTCAAGCTTAAGTATTTCATAAACAAGACTTCAACTCAGGACATTTGTATTCCATATATGCCAAAAGATATTACATATCATGTTCAAAGGCTATTAAGCCATTGTTACATATTACAATCTATTTATATGTACACATGTCGTTTCTATACACTCTTGGCACAAGTCCAAAATCTACATGTCGATATACAAAACAACAAAATCTCCCTAAACACATGAGAGTACAGGGACAACACATAGGACTCTACTATAAAACTTTGGCAACATATCCAACCTCTAACAATTATTGCTCTCCTTTCTACTCAGCACCTGCACCACGAACTCTACCTCCTGTCCATGACCACCTAAAATGTTGTAGAACTCATGGGGTGAGACCAAACATCCCAGCGAGAGATATACATTTTCACAAATGTCTATTATATGCACAATAGGATAGTAGAGCAGTTAAGTAAAGCAATTAATATTGGTTAAGCAATTTAAGCATCTACAACTGAGTAGTAGAACATCTTATATATTTTGAAGAAATATGAGGAACATGTATAACTATTTTAAACTAAACACTATAAGAAACAATGTATGGGGTCATCCAATGTGATCTGTGTTTGACCCAAAGCAAATATACTACACGACTGTATTGTCACTTTTATTATCAAGACCTGAGGATTTGAGGCGTACCACTCAAATCCAACTAACTACTATTAAGTTGAAAGCAGTATCATATAATATCTATGGAAGATCCAGACTCTTTGATCATCACCAACACTACTCGGTCAGTTTGAGTCTGCAGTGCAGTGACATAATAGTCAAACTGCTAAACAACAACTTATAGTCAAAGCTATAATCTTGTATACAACAACTCATTGTCAATTCTACTATCATGTAAAACAACTAGCCTACCTTGTTACCTGTCACAACACTAGAGAACATGCTAACGCATGCTCGTTCCATAATAAATAGTCATACTTCTATATCAAAAATTTAAGGATACAAGGAGATATCTCCACTGGTACCCCACATATCCAATAATATGTGTTATGAGTTTCCTGTCAGAGTTACTCATTTCACCATCCAATAAGATATTGATACTAAAGATGGATCTATGGTACAGGGAAACTGCTTGATTAGGGTTTTACTTGATTAGATATTCCAATTGGGCATCTTTTAATGCATCAATAAAGTTACAGCGTATAAAACCTAAACATATTCTTACAAAATTAAGGGTAAGATACAACTTCAGAAGGTATGAAACGTACAAAGTGAAAACTTGTCTCATCATCACATGACACTTGTATCACAACCATTACAAGGTCATCACCAATATCACATCACTATGGGATATCAGTCCCTCAATTACATTTCTAGAGAATTTTACCTCAATCTGTACTCAAAGCACTTGTCAGGTCGTTAGACCAAATCATATAACTCCGTCACATTCATTATCACATTTATATCTCAATAATACTCATAATCACCATTATGTATTATACAATGTTCACCATAGCATTCACATAGATATGACATTCATCTCACCTGCAAATTAGGGTTACACAAGTAGGTGATAGAAAATGCACCACATAATAATGATATTCAAACAATATAAGTAAAAGTATTTTACATGTCCACATTGGGATTTCATATCATCCCTCAAATACTAAACCCAAATTTGATTACCTCCAACATTATTGGAGAGAAATATTGTTTATTATTATCCATTCATAAACACATTATATTTTGTAGACCATTACACTATGTAATAATTATGTACATACTTGTATATAGGTGTCTCGACCACCCTCAACACATGTGTCCTGACCCCTCACATAACAAGTGTCATGACCAACCATTACACATATGTCTCGACCACCACAAAATATGTGTCTTGAAAGCTCACACAACAAGTGTCACAATCGATATGCATCCACATCCACATGGTCACGACTGAGACACTTCCACATGGTCACGACCTAAGGTGTTACAACCACTACATACCAAGTGAGTCGACCACCATTCAACACGGTGTCTTGACCACCATTCAACATGGTGTCTCGACCACCATTCAACATGGTATCTCGCCTAATACCAAGTCCTAATCAGTGTTACCACCTACCCACTTATGCATCAAAATGACAACATCAACCAACTGAGCAAAACCATGCAACAACGATGTGTCATGACCAGGATGGTGGGTAGTGACCAACCCTTAGGGTTTTGGGGTGTTGCGGTTGAAACCAACATCCATCCATGGTATCGACCATGAGGAAGACCAAGGGTCATCTCAACCATAACTCAGCTATATGCTCAACATCATAACAGGTGAATACCAAACATCACCTAAGTAGAATTCTCCATTCAAAGGTGTTCATCAAACCCTAGATCATGATCATATAAGTTATCAAGAAAGTTATGTTTAGAAAGAGAAAACCAAGATTCTTATGAATGTTAACATTTTCAAAACCACCTCTTATTCATGCTAAACTGGCAATGTATCAAGTATTATTGTTCCATAGATGTTGATCTAAAGAAACACATCACTATTTCCAATCACCACAAATCGGATATAAAGATTTAGGGTTTATAAGAAGAGTAATCCTTTCAAGAATACAAAAAGATTAAAACCCTAAAAATTATTATTCCTCCTACCATAAAGAACATGTTTTTAAGATCTAAAACAACAACATATGATTAGGTTTAAAGTGCATACAATTGATGTGGGAAAAGTTATATAACCCGCTTGATTTGGAGAGAACCAATCTCTCAAGATCACAAGTTCTATGAACTCAAACCAAGATTCAACACTTTGGTCAAAGGATCACCTCAAAAGAGAAGAAAACCTTGGTCACAAAAGAGTTGAAGAAAGAGGGAAACAACCCTAGGATGAACCAAGGAAGAAAAGATAAAGAGAAGAAATCATCCTCTCACTTGGATCCCACCATGCCAAGCATAGTCTAAGGCCCTTGTTGTTAAGAGTTTCTTCTCAAGAAGTCCACCATGAATGATCCACATTCTAAAGCCAAGGAGGAAGAAGAAGATGGGGATTTCAGAAGAGGGAAAATGAGATCAAGAGTTAAGACCACTTATCAAGAGAAGAATCTCCAAGAATCACCACCAAAGATTTGATCAATCACAAGATCTTCAACATGCAAGGTTGATCATCTACCCAAGCTTCAAGATCTAACCTATTTTGCTCTTGAAGCTCCAAGAACGATCTCAAGGAAGAAGGAAGAGAGTAGGACTAAAAAAGATTGCTTGCAAGTGTAGAGAAGGGGTTATATACCCAAAGGAGGAGGGAAGTAAAGGTTTATGAGGTGTAAACATAATAGACTATCAAAGAACACATGCCCTACAAGTAAAGAACCTTATCTCAACTCACATGCATATTTCAAAATTTTTATGTTTATCCAAGAAAAGTGTAGTGACGTTCAAGGCCAGCTACTACCTTGTCTCGGTCGAGACACTTCTTTGCACTTAGTATTGACCAAACCCTAACTCACTACATACATGGTTGAGACTCTTCACTAGAGGACGAACTATCTCGACCGACCCATATCTAAGTCATCTCAGTCGATACCACACTACCTTGAGCATGTTTTGGGGTCGCTACCCTCACCCAAAAGTGGGGTAGTGGTCACAACACTCAAGCCCTAGCATAGTCACCATATCAACTAAGCAAACCCTAGAAACCCTGGAATCACCATAAGATGCCACATCACCAACCATGATTCAAATAAGGCACTCATATCATAATCTTCTCTCTCATGATACTAAAGCATAATAAGCACTCTCAACATGTAGCATTTTGCAAGATAACCCTCACTCATGGTTAAATTACAATCTAGTTCACAACAAGCTCATATATAACAAATATAGCTCAAATGTCAATCAATTTGAACCAAAATGAAAAATCATAGGACTCCAGGAAAGAAAGTCAATACTACCGACACCCAAGTCAATACTACCAACCTTTCTCAGTAAAATATTTATAGATCTATAGAAAAGGTTGTCGATACCACTGACACACATGTCGGTGGCACATACTTTTAAAGCTTAAAGAAGGATAAAGAATGTCGTATCTTGGTACCACCAAGACACAAATTTGTGTCACCTACAAGAGGGATATATGCTAGCATAACTTGATCCTAAGAGCCACCAATCATCCACCGCCACCACCCTTCGGAGCAACGAGTACCCCCGTTCCACCTCTAGGTTAGGATTTTGACTATGATGACATAGTCAAGTTCAAGGTTAGGGGGGTGTTGGAATGGAATTAACTTTATTTTCTTTCTTAAACTATTTTAGTTTTTTTATAATTTATAGGATCCACATCTATCTAGTGTAATAGTGGAGGTTAATTCATGATTTTTGTCATCTTCATGTGTTTTCATGCTTTTGCAATGGAAATTAAAAGGAAACTTATAGGTAGAATTTGCAAAGTCTAAGACAACATCACATAGAGGAAGTGTATGGGTTAATCAGTTTTAGGACATTTGATATGATTGGAAATCTTAATTATTCATGTAATGTGGATGAAGATGGGGTTTGAGTAAAAATTGATCAAACAATTAATGAGACCTTAAATTGAAGTTTTAGAAAGAAATTGTAAGGTTACCCTTTACATAGGTCTGTAGTAGAGGGACATCTCATAGTTCAAGAAAGGCATTGTCTCTTAATCTTGTGATTCCATCCATTTTTTCATCCATTTTGATTCACCACCTTAAGATAATCGAGTAACTTGAATTATTTCCTTTTGATTGTATTGCATGGAATAATAGGTGACATGATAGTTAGTTTCTCTTTAGATGCATTAGTTACAAAATGAGAAAAAAATATTATGCATAAACAATCTTTGTGCATATCATCTAGTTGAATAAAAATTACATGTAGATTGCATACATTTTTCATCATTCATTTTCACATCATGCGGTTATATTATTTTCTTCTAAAATAAGAGTGCACGGATACACATCCATATGAGCATTGGGGACAAGTTGTGTGAGGGCCGACTCAGATGGTATGGACATGTGTAACGCAGACCGACTAATGTGCCTATACGAAACAATACTATTGAGGCAAGAACAATTAATAGAAGAAGAGGAAGGCCTAAATTAACATGGGAAGAGCTTATAAAGAGAGATTTTAAATCTCTACATCTCAACCAGAATATGACCCATGATAGCGCTGAATGGAAAAAAAGGATCCATGTAGTTGACCCCAACATAGTTGGGATTGAGGTTTAGTTGATGATGATGATGATGATGAGGGATACACATCCATACCCACACAAAAAAATGAATGAGATATGTTAAGTAAAGCCCAAGCATAACTTTACATCATGCTACAATAGTGTGCCAACAAAAAGAAAAAGAAAAAAATTAATGCTTTGAAATAAAGAAGGAGAAAGGATGTCCTAAACTAATGAAATGGAAATAGTCACATGATGTATTCTCTTATTTACTTCATTATCATCCATTTGATAATATTTTCAACACATGCATCATCTCACCCATAATATTAGGCATTAGGATCCATGCATTTCTCATTATCTTCACCATATAGGTTCATCATGTTTTATTTTTTCATAAATAATTCAGATGCTAGTTGTGATTCTTCATTAGCCACCTAATTCGTTCCATTAGTTTCTCTTATTGGTAGGTCACATATATGACTGATCTCCTCATTCATTCTTATAAGGAGAACTACTTCCAAGTATTTGGTAGTTAGGAAAGATCAATGTAGATAGGGAATTACATGATTCACCAAGAGAATGCCTGATTGACTATGATATTAACTGCTCTATTGATAGTGTTCCATTGATCTAAGGGTGGACATCTTTTATGGATATTTTGGTCACTTGAGAGTAGTTGATTGTTCAATGGTCAGTACAGGCTGGTTTGGGACCGCCAGGTGGGGATAGTTGAGAAAGGAAATTCATATTTTATGTCCTTTTGCTAACGTCTCAAATAGATCCAAGGGTGTGTTGCTCGAGGACAAGCAACACTTAAGCTTAGGGTAGTTTGATGTACCATATAATTATCATTTTCACATGCAATTTATTATAAATTTATATGCACTTATTGTTCTTTTAGATATCTTTGTGCAATATTTATTATCATTATCCTATGACACTTAACTGCATCAAATAAATGTACTTTTAATGTTCCTGATAGGTTCATTATTATTTGGGAGTTTATATTCCTTTTTGGTGTATTTCAGGTGGATCTACAAGAAACTACACAGCTCGGTACTACCAACCTACCTATCAGTGGTACCAACACTTGCTCAGAAAGGGACGTGTTGAATTGGAAAGAATCAATCGTATCATCTAAGGATGTCGATACTACCGAAAACCTCACAACAAAGATTTAGAATTTCTCGAGAAATCTCAGTACTACCAACATCAACTTGATAGTACCGACAACTGCATAGGCAACCGCAAGTATCGAAGGCATCAGTAGAATCGGCACCCAGTCAGTAGTACTGACACAGTTGGATCAGGCAAATTGAAAATAGTGTTTAATCTAACGGTTGGTAATTAATTATGCCCTAAGTCACTTCTATGATTTAGGGGGATTATGTCCAAAGCTAGGTATCTTGTTCTATTCCATTATACGAAATCCAAGAGCAAGGGGAGGAGAAAGCAGAGAAGAAAGCCACATTCTGGAAGACTCAGGCACCTCTGGTGGATAGATTTGTAGCCTGAGGTTAGTGAATCGACACATTCGTGTGAGGGAATCATTCAGATCATCTTATTCAGGGGTTCCTTTAGTTCTCTAATGTTCCCCATGCTTTTCTTCTTTTCTCTTATGTACTTGATAATGGAAATCATGTGGGGCTATTCCTCTTGTTCCTTAGGATCTAGGAGTATCCCAGTTATGCATTGTAATTGACTTCTATGCATTTATATATTTTTTCTCTTAATTTTTAGTGATAATTCTATGAGAGTGTCATGAATTATCCATGCTTGATCACCATAGGTAATTATTTAGATCATTAATTGCTTTGAGGGAGGGGCTAAGGGTTGGGAAAATCATAGATTTACGTATTTTATATCACATCTTGAGAAAAGTTGAACGAATATGAAGAGAATAACCCAAAGATTTTAGTAAAACACCTAACTAATAACACAATTGCTACTAGAGTGGGATTGGTATTAGGATGGTAGTGAATTATGATGTGAGAGTGGGTAATTCTTATCACATGTATCTTTGTTCATGGTTAGGAGAGATTAATATTAATGATATGATGATAACTTCAATGTTAACTGAGGTGAAATCATAATCCTAAGGAATTCACTCCACTTGAGATTAAAACCAGTAATCTTAGATTTATTTTATACATCTAAGAAAATTAAACCTTCACTCAAAGTTTTCATTGTCTTAGTTGATCGCATCATAGTTAGTAGTAGTCTCTGTAGAGTGTTTCCTTGAGTTTGACATCATGACCTCTTTGGGCCTATATTACATTGATAGGTATACTTGCATTTAATGTGTGGTTTGAGTGTATCAATTCCCAGTCTAAGTGGGAGCGGAAGGGACCAAAATTTTATGAAAATTCACATGCAAAAGGTGAAATGGTCAGTTCGCTAGAAAACCGATTGGTTCACCCCGTGAACTGGTTGTTTCATCATGTTTCCCAATCACAATTGTATTGGCAACTCTAATCCAATTAATGCATGACATGACATCAACACCCTTGATACAATCAAATTGATCCATGGACGGGGCATCTCACTCCATGAGATGGTCGTTTAATGACTTTGAGTCTATCAGTTCACTAAGTGAACCAGTCATTTCACACCCTGGTTTATCCAAAATTTAGTCAATGTAATATCTAATCAACCTGACACTCCAACCGGTCAGTTCAACACTTGAACCGGCCAGTTGTGAGTCTAGTCAGTTAATTTGTTGCTTAATTTGAATACATAAACACCTTTAGCAATAAAGTTAAATATCATTCATGAATAAACTCCTATTCCAAGTGTCTCCTATATGTGTGACCCTATAGGTTCCAACTTATGTTGGCAGTGAATGTCCATAACTAGTTTATGACATCACAAGTAAAGAGAGACATCTAGTAACACATCATTGCTACCCAAGTAAATGGAAAGTTGGGGAACAAATTCAACCTACAATCTTTGTTAGGTGTTATAGTGATTGTCTAATTCCTTTATCTCTGATATTCAGAATGAACTCAAGGCTTAGACTCATCATCCTCTCAATGTTCAATCCATGTTTTTTGAAATGGAGTAGATTATCTACGATATATGTGACCTTAATGTCATATATTCTTTGTCTCAATTGTTTCTAGTTGATCTGTCATCTCATCATCTCATGACCAACCTATCTAAGTAATTGGATTCACAATCTTTCAATCTTATATGTGTTCTACTAGAACTATGAGGTTTTGTGTTACAAAAAGAACTTGAGATTCCATAACAATGTGTGATTCTTCTAGTTCCCATTGTAACCCTTTGTTGAACTTGAACTCTTCAAGTTCTCCTTTACTCCCATTGATTCTTCGAGAACTCAGTTATCCAAAAAACAAACACCTTTATTGTCGGATTGGGATACCATTTAACAGTTGTGATTTGTGGATAAACTTTTCAAGAAACTACTTTCTTTATATAAGTTTCAATCGTTAAGACATGTCAGGACATTCCCATATCATATCCTATATGGTGTCTTTCAAACTATTTTAGGTAGTACAATGCAAAGCATGTATTAATGAGAAAATTAGAAGATTAGATTGGATGATAATCATATCATGACTTATCAGGATGTGATTCCTTCTTTCTAACACATTATTGTGAAATACTATTACAATCCATCCAGATGTCCTCAAACTCTTGCTTCAAAGTATTTCAACATTGATCACATCAAAGTTTCTTAATACTTTTATTAGAGTTATTTATATCCTTCATTTATGATCTTCTTTAACATTTCAAGAGATTTCTATTTCACTAAATACATATCATCTTATCATTAGTGAATTTTAATGAAGTACAAATAATTTTTTGGTGAACCCATGCGTGCCTCTTTTATTCACAAAACCAAAAGTTTTTAGCCTTGCTACAGAGTGTAACAAGGATACAAGGGAAAGAAAGAAAGTAAGAAAGAGGAAAACCATACAGCCTATCTATACATTCAAATTTCTAGAATCAGTCAAAATTGATTTCCAAATCTTCATCGGCTCTGTCTTAAAACCATGGAAGATCCTAGTATTTCTTTCTCTCCAAAGATGATGGAAAAGGAGACCCGCAGCTTGTTTGCTAGGATGTTTGAGCTTGAGAAGATCGTTCAATGAGGATGCAGAAATAGAGAACTGTAGACGAAACTTCCCCCAAATAAATTTGGCCAGATCACATTCAAAGAAAAGATGAACAATACTTTCTTCATTGCATTCACAGAAAGAGCAGCGAGGAGCTAGATGGAAACCAAATTTCTGCAGAATATCAAGAGTGGGAAGTCTACCCAAAAAACATTTCCACCAAATAACAGAACAACACCTGGGGATATTCCCGGACCAGATCCAACTCCCCCAATCAGTGGTTTGGTAGACATTCCTGCTGATCTCCCAGCCGTTTTTGAGATGGAAAGACTTTCCTTTAAAACAGATCATATCCTTGTTCCCTGTAGGTTTCTTAGAAGCAAGAACAATAGAACGAAGGGTGCTCGAACCTCTAAAATTAGGTATGAACCAGTCACCATCTTTGATGCAAACATTTAGCTTACAGTTGATGCCTTTACCAAGCCTGAACATTAGTTGATTATCAACAAGATCAAAGAGCTTACGACCCTGAGGCATCCAAGGGTCTCTCCAGAGAAGAAAGACAGAACCATCTCCAGGAATAAACGAAATATGCTTGAGAATAATTTCCCTTTTACTAAGAAGCTTCCTCCATAACCAGGAAGAGTTGGAACCTTCCTTGACAGACCAAACAGAGTCGTACATTAGGTACTTGCCATGAAGCCACCTGACCCAGAGAGAATTTTTGTCATTCGCAATATCCCAAAGATTTTTGAGGAGACCAGCATTGCACCAATCTTTGATGGAATGAATACCCAGACCACCCTCACATTTGGGTCTGCAAATCATACTCCAAGAGATAGTGTGGATGTGCCTTTTATCAGTGGAATCATTCCAAATAAAAGTGCTCATCATTTTTTCCATATCATCAATGACAGATTTAGGAAGAGGGAAAGCCGAAGACCAAAAAATGTGATAAGATGAGAGAGTGGAGATAACAAGTTCCACTCTTCCTACAAAGGAAAGAAGTCTGCATTTCCAAGCATCCAGCTTGTTTCTCAACTTATCCAGAATAGGGGAGCACATTTTCTTTGTGAGCCTACCTGTAAAGAGTGGAAGACCCAAATATCGAACAAGAAGCTCACACTGTGAAATATTCATAACTTTATCCAGGTCAACCTCCTTACAAGATTTATTAAGAAATAAACAGCTCTTCTCATTATTAATCTTAAGACCAGAGATAGCTCCAAATCTGTTAAGAATGAGATTGATAGCACGAGCATTCTTCGCATTAGCTTTGGTGAAGAGAAGCAAGTCATCAATGAAAATGATATGAGAAACTCCAACCATAGGAGAGAGAATATTGCTTAATAAGATTGTCAGAGACAATAGCTTTGATGATAGAGGTGAACCCTTGCATAGCAAAGACAAAAAGAAGGGGGGATAGGGGGTCACCCTGCCTAACCCCATTAGAAGCATAAAAGGGAGAAGAAGGAGTTCCATTAACAAGAACTTGGAAAGAAGCCGAACTGAAACATTCTTCAATCCAAGCTAACCAACAATGAGGAAAACCCATCTTCATCATGATAAAAAGGATGTAGTCCCTGCAGACAGTATCAAAAGCTTTAGACAAATTAGCTTTAATACACATGAGATTAGGACCATGTAGATTAGGGAAAGTACTGAGCATCTCATTAGCCAAAAGGATCGCATCCCCAATGGATCTAACATGAATGAAAGCCACTTGATTTAAGTCAATGAGATCACCCATAACATTCTTCAATCTGTTTGCCATAACCTTCGAAATAATTTTATAGACAAGATTGCATAAAGAGATGGGGAGAAAATCCTTGATATTAACAGCATTAGGAATCTTTGGAATCAAAGTAATAAAGGTGTGATTGCATTCCTTAAGTAACTTGCCATTATCAAAAAAGTTAAGCACTGCAGAAGTAATGTCAGGGCCAACAATGTTCCAACACTTCTTAAGAAACACAGAATTAAACCCATCTGGCCCCGGGGCCTTTTCATCATTGAGGTTCTTCACAATATAATCAATTTCCTCCTTCGTAACCCAATTCTTAAGCAAGCGAACATTTTCAGTGGACAATTGAGGAAGGGTCCATTTAGAGTCCCATTGAACCCAATCTTTACTAGCAGAGTTGAAAACATAGCTGAAATGGTTAGTGATAGGGCTGCTGATATCATCCATGTCATAGGAGATAGAACCGTTAATGAGAAGAGAATTAATACCATTACGAATTCTCCTGGTTTTGAGAGAAGCGTAGAAAAAGGCTGAGTTACGATCACCAGCTTTTAACCATTGAATTCTAGACTTCTGTTTGAGAAAGCTTTCTTCTTCTTCTTTAGCTTTGATGGCCTTATTCCTGACATCAATAAGGTTCAGTTGAAGGTCAGTATCGTTTGGGTTATGATCAACCTTATTTTGCATATCGTAAACTTCAGCTTCAAGAGCACTAGCTTTAGATAGATAGTTCTTCACTTTTTTGTTGTTCCAAGCAATGAGGTCCCCTCTAAGATCATTCAACTTCCTGTAAAGCCGATACATAGGAGCACCAAAATATGTATTTCTATTCCAGCTATCTTTAACAAACTCAGTAAACCCCTCTTCATTAATCCAATTGTTAATAAAACGGAAGGGGGTCTTCTTCCTTTTAGCACAGGAAAGGTGGAGAGACACAGGCCTATGATCACTCACAAACGAATTGATGACTTCACCCCAAGCATTGGGGAAAGAATCAAGGAGCTTAGAATTAGAAAAGATTATATCGATTTTAGAAAAAGTGCTATCACCTTTTTTGCTACGACTGTCCCAGGTGAAGAAAAGCCCTTTAGACAATTTCTAGGAGCCCAGTCTCAAAAATAACATTGTTAAAATCTTTAATACTTCTAGCAGAAGGGTTATGCTTACCCATTCTTTCATAATTCAACCTAACAGCATTAAAGTCACCAAGGACACACCAAGGGAGGTTGACAGTGGAATTGATGTAAAGAAGACCATCCCAAAGAATGGATCGATCAGAATCAGCATTAGCACCATATACCGCAGAGAAGAGAAAAGGTTGATCCTCAAAAACAGCACTACAATGCACGACTTGCTCATTTGCCCAAAGCTTTTGAATGTTCAGATTCTGATTATTCCAGAGAATGAGGATGTGAGTATAAGTATAGAACTCCGAGTTAGACAAGAAGGAAGCACCATTCCAGATATAGTCCACAAATCTAGCAATATCACTATCTTGCAGCCTAGTTTCCAAAAGGATGTAGATATCTGCCTTATTACTGTCCATCATTTGCCGGATACGTGGAAGCTTAGTAAGCATACCTTTCACGTTCCAGGCAATAATAGAAAAAGGGTTACTAGTCATTAGGAGAAAGGAGAACTGATTCAACTCCAACTTCATCCACAACCTGTGAAGCTTCACCATCACTCTCAGAACCAGAAACAGAATCCTCCCTAAAATTTGCAAGCAGCGAGAACTTATTAGGAGTAAGTTTTATATTTTTTACTACTGACAATGGTTTGGAGATAACCCTGGGTGGAGACTTCGATTTTCTTTTATGCACTTCCCATTGCGGATAAGGTGAAGGGGTTATCTGGATAACTGGTGATCGGGCCTTCGGCTTATCAGCAAGAATGACATCAACAATAGTAACTAACTTATCTGCCTCTTCCAAGAAATCAACGGACTGCCCATCTTGTAGAGAGTAAGAGTTGCTACTGATGACTTCAACAGCATCACTGAAAACCTCCTATTCTTCATCCACAATATCAACAGATTTGGATTTAGGAATCCATACACGCTTTTCCAGCATCTTGTTCACAGTAGGGTGAGGAATTGTGGTATTCTTTGAAAGGCAGAGACCAGATTCGTGTCCATAAGTATGACAACTAGAACATTTCACTGGTTCCCAATCATAATCAAATAAGATCTTATCAATTTTGCCATCATCACTTTGAATTTCCAGCTCCTTCGGAAATGAGAAATCCACTGGGATTAAGACCTGCATTCTTACAAATTTGAGCCTTGTAAATTCAGCAGTCAGCTTGTCCACTCACAGAGGCTTGCCTAGAAAAGAACTGATATAGGCAAACATCTCATCATCCCAGAGTTCAAGAGGGAGATCATGAATCATCACCCAGATCGGTAGTTCAGTCAGCTTGAGTTTCTCCATTGGTTCACCTCGTTCCCACTTCTTAATCAGCATAGGCCTACCTGTAATGAACCACGAGCCTCCATCTACAGATGTCTGTAGATCTTCCTCATTAGAGAATAGAAGGATGAAATAGCCCTTTCCTCTTGATCTTATCTCCAGAGAACCTTTAACATTCCATATGTATGTAAGGTATTTAACCAACGACGGCTAGTGAGGATTCATACCAACAATGTAGCCTACCACCATTTTTTCCCATCTGCTTAGGTTCCTCTCAGCGATAGAACTGGGATACAGAAGTTTTCCTTCAGATATCTGGATATTCTTCTTCGTAAGTTGCTCCCCGCTCAATCCTCCTTTCTTATTTGAAATTATATCCGCCCAGGATCTTGGCTCAGCAGCTACACGGACCGAAGAGACACCTTCTCTGACTTCGCTTTTGCCTGGATCTCTATGTCTTCCAGCATTAATCTGAGTAGATTTGTCAACTGGAACTCCACTGCTACCTTCCTCCGTCACAGTAGTCACTTAGTTCCACACGGGAGCATGATCAGGAATTCCTCCTTCACTAGTAGCACTCTTGCCTGGATCGCTTGGTCTATCTGCATTGATCTGAGTTGACTTGCCGGCTAGATTGCCATCTAGATCTGGCGCCGCCGTCTCCGCCACATGAATCGCCTCCTGAGTCGCCCTAGCGGGAGCGGGAGCGGGAGCCATTTTTTGATAAAACTGATCAGTTTGAAGTACAAATAATTATCTCTAGCATTTATTTTAAATATCTATATACATCAATATGTATATGTAACATCCTTGACCTGGGTTTAGGGATAAACCTATTTGTTTGTCTTAATTAAGTTTCTTAGAACTTTAATATAATCCATAAAAGTGTTTTGTTATCAGATGACAAACTTATGTTTCAAGTTTGGTCCTGTCTGAATGATGTTTGAGCAATCTTCTCTTCTTTTAGACCAAAATGCAATTTACCCAAGATAAGGGGTTACATTGCAATAATTCACATGTTGAATGTACCTTAAAGTGTTTTAGCATCATAATAGATAGAATGATGCTAAGTGATGTCTTGTGGAAAGCCTAAATTCCAAGTTTGAACTTGTTTGAATAATGCTAGTGCCTTGTATACCAATTTTGGTACAAATTGTAATTTACCCAAAATATAGGGTTGATAGGAAAATCACCACCTCTAGAGTGTCCCTACTCCCTATATGTATCATTTAGAGGAGATAGGAAAAAGGATACACCATGTTTGAATCATTTATGAGTGGTAGTATTCTTGGTGATGAAAAGACCAAGAAAAGGGTTAAATGTGAAACCCTAACTTGAGTTGTATCGAGTTGTAGACTTAATATAGGAGTGCCTATCATCCAAGGAGCCATAGAGGGGATCCCATATTGGTTTTTGAACTCTTGTAAAAGGCCATGATGGGAAAATCACCTCAAGGAGGTGAAGTGTATCGGTTTACAACTTCCTTGAAAAAGTTGTATCAGGTTGTGAATAAAGTGGTGATTGATTTGAGATAACTTATCCGACGAGATAAGGGATGGCCAAAATATCATCTCTATATTATCCTGAAGTGTTTTTCATGTCAATATAAATACGATTTCATTCATATACACGTGTCAACCATGCATGGGCACGTGGCACCTTGTAGCTTAAAGTGATGACACCTCATATTTACTCTTTTACATGAAACTCAACTATATATATACCCTTCCTTTCACCTATTAGTGGAATTTTTCAAATATTACCACCCTCTTTCTCCTAGATATCATGCATAGAGTCTTGGTATCGTGCATAGGTGAAGGGTATCATTCATAGAGCCTTGATATCAGCCATAGAAAAGGGATATCAGCCAAGTGAAGGGATATCGGCCACAAGTGAGGGATACCAGCCACAAGTGGTGAGGTATTGTGCATAGTGTTGAGGAGCTCAAGTCTCAGACCTTTGATAAGCTCATCTTAAACCTTAGGAATGTGAAGATTTGTAGCTTGGAGCTTTGAAGTTGTTCTTGAGGTGGGTTATATAACTTGGACCCAATTATGTTGTTATTCACCTTCAATTATGTTGAACTTGTTGATCTATTTTCAATTCCGAATTCTATTGAATAATTGATGATCCTATGAGTTCTAAAAGTTATTTAGGATTATTTTACATGAACTATAATAGTAAGATCATGAGTCTAGAGGTTGATGATGATGACATCATCAAGGTACAACCCAATATTGGGTTGTAGAACCTCTAAACTCGAGATGATGAAATGAAACCCTAGATGATGGGCAACCCGATATGGTGATATGAATACACTACTAGCAGGATATAGTGATGAGTTATACCTTATGGATGATATGAGTGAAACATGCACACACCTTGTGCACAATATGAGGTCAAGACCACACATTATGCACGACATGGAGTCAAGCATATACTCCAACCTGATATAACAAACCCTAGATGATAAGTAACCTGACATGTTGATATGAACACACCATAAACACGATATAGTGAGGACTGTATACCTCATGGGCAATATGAGTAATCCATATACACACATTGTGCATGATATGAGGTCAAGTCCACACCTTATACACAGCATGGTGTCAATTATACACCCTAATTTGATATGGTGTTGAAACCCTAGATGATGAAATGAAACTCGACATACTTTGGAACCCCACACCCCTATCGTTTGGTGTTATGGGTTGATTGTGAAGGGTTCAACCAGTTGTCTAGCCTGTCATTCAACACATGATAGGATTGATCCCTTGAAGGTATAGATATGAGAATAAGGTTCTAACCCGATATGCTAACCCAAAATGGAAACTCGATATGGTAATGTGAATGTCCCACTAACATGATACCATGATGAAGCATATACCTTATGAGTGATATGATGACGAAGTGCACACCTTGTGCATGATATGGTATCAAGTATACACTTTAAAAATTATATGAGGTCAGGCACTCACCTCATACACAATATGGAACTCAGTACCTTTAACTTGAGATGACAAACCCTAAATGTTGGGCAACCTGATATGGGTGCACGATATGATAAAGGGGGATACACCTTATTCACTATATAATGATAACGATACACCTTATACACGATATGGTGATGAGGTTAAACCTCAAACACGATATGAAAGCATGATGTGGTGTCAAGTACACACCTTTATGCCCAATACTATGGAAGCATCTCAATTCAATATACTTGATGTGTTATGTCAAGCAATACATTAAGACATAAAGAGTTTAACACAGTGTGTTAAGAGTAGGCTAATGTACCTTGAGAGAAGGATTGAACCAATTTAATAGAGCTTGATGCAATCAACATCATAGTGAGGATGAGATAGAAACTTCTACATGTGTGATAACCATGTTAATGAGTATACATTGATACTCCTAATATGAGTGGAGTATGAATTAGGGTTTGATGCTTGATAATATGATCTTGAATCCTTAATTTGTTAATAAGGAGAAAACCCTAACCCTAATAAAGGGTGGGGATATTCACTTAAAACCCTAATCGGTTAGAATGAGAAACCCTAACCCTAATAATGGGAAGGATAAATTTCTCTTATATCACATAGTGATGATGTGAATCTGGAACCCTATTCGGTTAGAATGGGAAATCCTAACCCTAATAATGGGAAGCATGTATTTCTCTTGCATTGCATGGTGATGTCGTACACTACTAGTGTTTTTATCATGAAGTGCTAACCATGCAAGAATCATAAGATGATGAGCATAGCCAAGTATGAGCTATGATATTTTATATGATACAGATTTAAATGGGCCTTGTGAGCCATGTTAAATATTTATACAACAAGTATAATGTTTATATAGTCTGATATCTTAAAAGATAGATGTTGCCTAGTGAGAGATGACAAGATGTTTAATGGGCCTTGTGAGCTATGTTAAATACTTGTACAACAAGTGAAATGAATACCTTGGTCTGAGGACCTAGAGGTAATAGTTACATGTTAAAGAGGTAATAGTGTTCAGTGATGAACTGAGGGTTTGAATACCTAGATCTAGTAATCATGATGATTATAATGCTAAGGGAGAAGAATCCCTAGTAATGTGATAAGGGACTGAGATCCTGAGTGTTATGCATTCAAAGTGTTTCCAAGGTTATAAAAGTACTTGATAAATGTATTACACCTTTCTTTATAGCATTTGTTATAATTCATGTTTGAAACTTGGTAGATGATAAAAGATACTATAATGCACCTAATTAATCAAGTGGAATCTCATCATTTAGTTGCCCTGACCATAGATCCATTTAGTGTCAAAATTTGCTGATTGGTGAAACGAGTTTAACTCAGAGAGCATATTTTTGAATATGTGGGGGTGAAGGATGAAGTATATCCATATGTCCTAATGAAGAATGAATGTAGAACCTTCCTTATTTATAACGGGATGATGTGAATCTCTTTACCAAATGAGGAATTGATGTGTTAATTCTTCTTCATTATTATTATGTGTTGTCGGGATTGATGAGAATCTCCTAACCAGATGAGGAATTGATGTATAATCTTCATTATCCTTATAATTTGGGAAAGCTCAGTGGTCTTCTCCCGAAGAGAGTGCATGTTGCGGCTGCAACTCTATAAGCAAAGATACCAATATACCCTGGTAAGATTATTGCAGTTGTCACAAGATGTCATGCTAGTTGTCTCGTACTGACCAAGGTGGGAGAGGTCTTGGTAACCGGCTCTTCCATTGACCTTGTATGGTACTGATGCTTAACGTATCCATGGTCAGTTGGAGTATGAGTGGTATACCTCATCTCCTCAGGGCATAAGTGTGATTGTAAATATGTAATCATCCGTGTAGCGTATTTGCTTAAGGATCAAATATGGAAGACATTGGTTGATGTACACTTCTTTTATACATCTTAATTGGATAGATGTTATACATGTTTCTTTATATTCCTTGTAAAGTGAATAGATGATTTATTGCTCTATCATAGATAGATGCATTACTTTAAGAGAAGAGATTACTCTGTTATTCTTATAACAGTGATTAATCTTGCTTGTTAATATAAAAGAACCTCTGCTTAGTTATATACTGCTTACCTATGATAATAATATTGTTGACGGAGAGTTATATCTCTCGCTGGGACAATTGTCTCACCCCATAGGATCCACAATTTTTAGGTGGATGTGCACGAGGAGGTAGAGACCATTCTGCAGAGGAAGGACAACAACAATAGGGATAACAGTAATAGCTCAGGTTGAGTGTACTATTTTTCGTATCTTGTAGATAGAAGTCCTATGTGTTGTCTCTATACTCTTAGGTCCTTGGAGTCAGTACGTAATGGTTTTATGAATGATCTGAGATTTTGTCTTGTATGCCTCGAGGTTTTATGTTGCTTATGTATAGGTTTTGGCAAAGCAACTGTTATATGTTGTCCTCGAGATGAGATGATACAGTGTATGTACAATGTGAACCATGATATGTTTAAAGTTTTTGGACCTTTCAGTATGAGTTTCCTGGTAATGGATCTCTTTCCAAAATAATTTGAATTTTTTTGTGATTTTTTTAATCTGTTGATTATGGTTATTCCGCAATTATTACTGGTGGTGATTTGGCTTGATTCAATGTTGGGTCATCACAAAGTTTTGGTATCAGAGCTTAAGGTTCACTTAGTCTACAGAGACATAGGACTAAGGTGTTGAGTCTGTTCTAGTATCCTCCAGTATATCGTATAGTGACTTCTGCTTATGTAGAAGAAAGGGTGAAGTTTAAAAATGACTAGAGAACATGAGGAACACATTGCTAAGAGAAATGTTGTTGCACCAGGAGAAGGTGTATGGGATCAGGCAAGAGAAGAATGAGTGCTTGAGAATTCCCATCTTGACCCAATCAGGATAGAGAATCTTACTTTTTATGCTCTTGTTGGGTAGGTTAGGACAATAGTGATGCATATAGTGGATTGGATACTAGAAATACAGCCTAGGTTACTAGTCCTCAATGCAGAAACTTTGGGTTCTGAAAGGGTTCCTGAATGACATAGTCATGTTGGAACATTGGAAAATGTGGGAAGGATTAACTTATGGCAAGAAAATAGACTCTGCCATAAGTATAGACAGATAGTACATATGTGATGACAATGCCCAAGGAAGGGCAATAAGCTGAGAATTAAGGAAAGGTCTCTACAATTCTAGAGACATTTGCTTAGTTGTTCTAAAAAGCCAATGTTTTTGGTGCCACCAGTGCAATAAATGCCTAGTGCACCAGGGCAGTAGTCACTAAGTAAAGGTAAAAGTCCTAACTATCCACCTATAAGAACTCTTGACTTAGCTTCTACATTGGTAATAAGACTGATAAGACCATGGTATGAGGACAAGACATGTTATAATTATAGACATGTTGAGCACGCTACCCCTTTTGTTCAAAAAGAAGGAGGAAATGACCCAACAACCAAGGAATACCCGGAAGGTCTTACAAAAGTTACAGCCCAATAGTGTAAAAAGCCAAAAGCAACAACATGAAATAGCTAGACTCCATGTTTTGAGTCAACCTGAAGTGGTAGATGACCGCGAGGGGTGACGGTCAGATAGAGCTTTTTCATTCTGATATGTCTTTTCTTGATTTTATCTAATAATCATAAGAAGGATTGTTGTTATTAACTTCCCTTTGGTTGTCCTATGGGAATAGGGGGAAGAAATGATGAGGACTAGAATTTATATTATGTCCAATATTCTTTTAATGCTTTATAATTACTTTTGTCCATATAAAAGAGGTAGAGATGTAAATGAGATGCCTGGAGAAATCTAGGGATATTAAGTCGTGTGACTCGGATGAAATGAAAAGTAAAGTATATAATATAAAACAAGGTGCATACTTCCTAATCTCAATACTTGTATACCCTGGCCAGGTATTCATCTATTAGAGGCAAGGTAAGTATGGGACTCTTAGATTTCTATCTTTCTAATTACTCTGATCAAGTAATCATTTTGAGACAATCTAAAGAGCATAATGAAATTGAAAATATGGCACAGATGTTTCTATCACATCCTAAGTGTAATAGAATGGAATATGAGATTATCTCAGATCAACCTGTGAGTATAAGAAAGTACCAAGTACAATTCTCATGATAAGTGAAAAGGAATAAGGAAGATGATCCATGTTCAAATAAAAAATATGTGAAGGATAATGATCTCTTCCATAATGAGAAAATGAGAAATGTGATAAAATCCTAAAATGTTCATGAACATGTTAGATAATAACAAAGAAAGAAATTATGACATGTAATCATCTTTATAATTCCTATACTGATGGCAAGGAACCTAAGATGAAACAAGAGTAAATGACTCATGAACAGTTGAAAGTTCATGCAATAATTAGAGGAGATGATACTCTCTTCTCTTTGATAAACAATCCTGGGTGCTGATGGGGTGATAAGAGGAATATGTTTCTTTGTGTGCTTTCCTTTCAGGGACATGGCAATCAAGTGAGTCTTATGACACTTGATGTGCAAAGATTAGAAGTAATCTATAGATGGGTACTTTGAAAAGTATCAGCTAGTCCTGGATTTTGGTTCCAAGGCAAAGATTATATGTGATAAGTAATGTCCCGATATGAAATAAAGGTCCTACTATATGTTTGGCTTTGGTAATAACAACAGAGAGATGGAAATGATGAGGATGTGATGTGTTTTTGGCACATATAGTGGATACCAAGGTAAATAATCTCGGTATCCAAGAACTTTCAATGGTATGAGAAAATGAGAACATGACTCCTGATAAGATGATTAATATTTAGTTACCTAGAAGGGACAACTTTGAGATAACTATAGTATGAATTTCATATGTTAGGAGTTTATGCTTTGCATAAACATAACATCGATAAGGATGTATCAATTGAAGGAACAATTGTAGAATTGTTTTGGGAAAAAGCTTATCAAGTTGAATATTATTCATTAGAATATCCCTACCTAGATCTGTTGCAGCTTATACATATAACATCTAGAGATACCTTTGAGATAGTTCTTTTTTGATAAGTATCCTCTCCTTATGATAATAAAATAAACAACTAGTGGGATAGTTGGTACAAGTCATAAGAAAGTTTAGTGTTGTGTCAGCAGATTAGAGTAACACAATAGAAGTATGATAAGACTTATAGTCCTAAGAGGGTGACAGAACGTAAAAGATGTGAGGAGTATGGAAGACTCCCAAGGTCAAGAATTTTATTACAAAAAAGATGTAAGTTGATAAGGTGACAAATCAATGAGGTTTGACACCCTAATTATTCAAAGTATGTATAGTACTTCTCTGACTTAGAAAGTGTTACCTGACACAAAATTGACACTACATTCATTAATGAAAAGGACAGTTGAGTATGTATCATGTATGACAGAGATTCTATGATGACCCTGAATAGAAGGACTTTGTATTGGTCAAAGTTCTATGGCATCTCTATGACATTAATATGTTATTTGGATGTTTGATGATATGATGCATGAATAACCATTGTCTCCCTTCATCTGGGATTTCGGGGATGAAATCCTTGTTAGGGGTTTATAATTGTAACATCCTTGACCTGGGTTTAGGGCTAACCCTATTTGTTTTTCTTAAATAAGTTGCTTAGAACTTTAATATAATCCTCTAAAGTGTTTTTTTATCAGATGACAAACTTATGTTTCAAGTTTGGTCCTATTTGAATGATGTTTGAGCAATGTTCTCTTGTTTTGGACCAGAATGCAATTTACCCAAGATGAGGGGTTACATTGCAATAAGTCACATGTTGAATGTTCCTTAAAGTGTTTTAGCATCATAAGAGAGAGAATGATTCTAAGTGGTGGCTTGTGGAAAGCCTAAATTCCAAGTTTGAACTTGTTTGAATAATGTAGTGCCTTGTGCACCAATTTTGGTACAAATTGTAATATACCCAAAATGTAGGGTTGATAGGCAAATTACCACATCTAGAGTGTCCCTACTACCTCTATGTATCATTTAGAGGAGATAGGAAAAAGAATACACCATGTTCAAATCATTTATGAGTGGTAGTATTCTTGGTGATGAAAAGACCAAGAAAGGTGTTGAATGTGAAACCCTAATTTGAGTTGTATCGAGTTGTAGACTTGATATGGGAGTGCCTATTGGCCAAGGAGCCATAGAGGGGATCCCATATCGGTTTGTAAACTCTTGGAAAAGGCCATGATGGGAAAAGCACTTCAAGGAGGTGAAATGTATCAGTTTACAACTTTGAAAAAGTTGTATCGAGTTGTGAATAAAGTGGTGATTGAGTTGAGATATCTTATCCAACGAGATAAGGGATGGACAAAATATCATCTATAGATTATCTTCAAGTGTTTTTCATGCCAATATAAATAAGATTGCATTCATATACAGGTGTCAACCATGCACGGACATGTGGCACCTTGTAGCTTAAAGTGATGACACATCATATTCACTCTTTTACATGAACCTCAGCTATATATATACCCTTACTTTGACCTATTAGTGGAATTTTTTAACTCTTACCACACTCTTGCTCCTAGATATCATGCATAGAGTCTTGGTATCGTGCATAGGTGAAGGGGTATTGTTCATAGAGCCTTGATATCAGCCATAACAAAGGGATATCACCCAAGTGAAGGGATATCAGCCACAAGTGAGGGATATTGGCCACAGGTGGTGAGGTATCGTGCATAGTGTTGAGGAGCTCAAGTCTTGGACCTTTGATAAGCTCATATTAAACCTTAGGAATGTGAAGCTTTGGAGATTGTAGCTTTTAATTTGTTCTTGAGGCGGGTTATATAACTTGAAACCAATTATGTTATTATTCACCTTCAATTCCGTTGAACTTGTTGATCTATTTTCAATTCCAAATTCTCTTTAATAATTGATGATCCTATGAGTTCTAAAAGTTGTTTAAGACTATTTTCCATGAACTAGAATAGTAAGATCATGAGTCTAGAGGTTGATGATGATGACATCATCAAGGTACAACCCAATATTGGGTTGAAGCATCTCTAAAACCGAGATGATGAAATGAAACCCTAGATGATGGGTAACCCGATATGGTGATATGAAGACACTACTAGTAGGATATAGTGATGAGTTATACCTTATGGACAATATGAGTGAAGCATACACACACCTTTTGCACAATATGAGGTCAAGCCCACACCTTATGCATGACATGGAGTCAAGCATTTACTCCAACCTGATATAACAAACCCTAGATGATAAGTAACCCGACATGTTGATATGAACACACCATAAACATGATATAGTGAGTAGTGTATACCTCATATCTGATATGAGTAATACATATACATACCTTGTGCACGATATGAGGTCAAGTCCACACCTTATACACAACATGGTGTTGATTATACACCCTAATCAGATATGGTGTTGAAACCCTAGATGATGAAATGAAACCCGACATACTTTGGAACCTCACACCCCTATCGTTTTGTGTAATGGGTTGATTGTGAAGGGTTCAACCAGTTGTCTAGCCTATCATTCAACACATGATAGGATTTATCCCTTGAAGGTATAGATATGAGCATAAGGGTCTAACCCGATATGCTAACCCAATATGGAAACCCGATATGGTAATGTGAATGTCCCACTAACACGATACCATGATGAAGCATATGCCTTATGGGTGATATGATGATGAAGTGCACACCTTGTGCATGATATGGCATCAAGTATACACTTTAAAAATGATATGAGGTCAAGCACTCACCTCATACACAATATGGATCTAAGTACCTTTAACTTGAGATGACAAACCCTAAATGTTGGGCAACCCGATATGGGTGCACAATATGATAATGGGGGATACACCTTATTCACTATATAATGATAACGATACACCTTATACACGATATGGTGATGAGGTTAAACCTCAAACACGATATGAAAGCATGATGTGGTGTCAAGTACACACCTTTATGCCCAATACTATGGAAGCATCTCAATTCAATATACTTGATGTGTTATGTCAAGCAATACATTAAGACATAAAGAGTTTAATGTAGTGTGTTAAGAGTAGGCTAATGTACCTTGAGAGAAGGACTGAGCCAATTTAATAGAGTATGATGCAATCAACATCATAGTGAGGATGAGAGAGAACTTCTACATGTGTGATAACCATGTTAATGAGCATACATTGATACTCCTAATATGAGTGGAGTATGAATTAGGGTTTGATTCTTGATAATATGATATTGAATCCTTAATTTGTTAATAAGGAGAAATCCCTAACCCTAATAAAGGGTGATGATATGCACTTAAAACCCTAATCAGTTAGAATGAGAAACCCTAACCCTAATAATGGGAAGGATGTATTTCTCTTATATTACATAGTGATGATGTGAATCTGGAACCCTATTCGGTTAGAATGGGAAATCCTAACCCTAATAATGGGAAGGATGTATTTCTCTTGCATTGCATGGTGATGTCATACACTACTAGTGTTTTTATCATGAAGTGCTAACCATGCAAGAATCATAAGATGATGAGCATGGCCAAGTATGAGCTATGATATTTTATATGATACAAATTTAAATGGGCCTTGTGAGCCATGTTAAATATGTGTACAACAAGTATAATGTTTATATAGTCTGATATCTTAAAAGATAGATGTTGCCTAGTGAGAGGTGACAAGATGTTTAATGGGCCTTGTGAGCTATGTTAAATACTTGTACAACAAGTGAAATGAATACCTTGGTCTGAGGACCTAGAGGTAATAGTTACCTGTTTAAGAGGTAATAGTGTTCAGTGATGATCTGAGGGTTTGAATACCCAGATCTAGTAATCATGATGATAATAATGCTAAGGGAGAAGAATCCCTAGTAATGTGATAAGGGACTGAGATCCCGAGTGTTATGCATTCAAAGTGTTCCTAAGGTTATAAAAGTACTTGATAAATGTATTACACCTTTCTTTATAGCATCTGTTATAATTCATGTTTGAAACTCGGTTGATGCTAAAAGATATTGTAATGCACCTAATTAATCAAGTAGAATCTCATCATGTAGTTTCCCTGACCATAGATCCATTCAGTGTCAGAATTTACTGATTGGTGAAATGAGTTTAACTCAAAGAGCATATTTTTGAATATTCGGGGGTGAAGGACGAAGTATATCCATACGTCCTAATGAAGAATGGATGTAGCACCTTCCTTATTTATAATGGGATGATGTGAATCTCTTAACCAAATGAGGAATTGATGTGTAAATTCGTCTTCATTATTATTATGTGTTGTCGAGATTGATGAGAATCTACTAACCAGATGAGGAATTGATGTATAATCTTCCTTATCCTTATAATCTAGGAAAGCTCAGTGGTCTTCTCCCGAAGAGAGTGCATGTTGCGGCTGTAACTCTATAAGCGAAGATACTAGTATACTCTGGTAAGCTAATTGCAGTTGACACAAGATGTCCAGCCAGCAGTTGATACAAGATGTCCTACTAGTTGTCTCGTACTGATCGAGGCGGGAGAGGTCTTAGTAGACAACTCTTCCATTGACCTTGTATGGTACCGATGCTTAACGTAGCCATGGTCAGTTGGAGTATGAGCATTATACCTCATCTCCTCAGGGCATAAGTGTGATTGTAAATATGTAATCAACTGTGTAGCGTATTTACTTAAGGATCGAATACGGAAGACATTGGTTGGTGTACACTTCTTTTATACATATTAATTGGATAGATGTTATACATGTTTCTTTATATTCATTATAAAGTGAATAGATGATTTATTGCTCTATCATAGATAGATGCATTACTTTAAGAGAAGAGATTACTCTATTCTTCTTATAACAGTTATTAATCTTGCTTGTTAATATAAAAGAACCTCTTCTTAGTTATATACTGCTTACCTATGATAATAATATTGTTGGCAGAGAGTTATATCTCTCGCTAGGATAATTGTTTCACCCCATGGGATCCACAATTTTTAGGTGGACGTGCACGAGGAGGAAGAGACCGTTCTACAGGGGAAGGACAATAATAATAGGGACAACAGTAATAGTTCAGGTGAGTGTAATGTCTGTTGTGTCTTATAGATAGAACTCCTATGTGTCATCTCCATACTCTTAGGTCCTTGGAGTCAGTATGTAATGGTTTTATGAATGATCTGAGATTTTGTCTTGTATGCCTCGAGGTTTTATGTTGCTTATGTATAGGTTTTGGCAAAGCAATTGTTATATGTTGTCCTCGAGATGAGATGATACAGTGTATTTACAATGTGAACCATGATATGTATAAAGTTTTTGGACCTTTCAGTATGAGTTTCCTGGTAATGGATCTCTTTGCAAAATAGTTTTTTTGTGATTTTGTTAATCCGCTGATTATGGTTATTCTACAATTATTACTGGTGGTGATTTGGCTTGATTCGATGTCAGGTTGTCACAGTATAATCCCTAATAGAATGCTTACTCTCCCACTACACCTTGTGAGAAGTGATTGGTCATGTTGTTCATATATAACACTTGCATGTTTCTTATTGGTTCAATAACCAAAAGAGTCTAGATAAATATCATCATATATTCTAGAAATGAATTTCTCATGTATGTAGTCAAGACGACAATGCAATTGATTGTTTTAGTTATCAAATTGTAATCCCTTTCGGTATTTATGTTATTAACATATATCCTTAGATCCTTCAACTAAAGATCATAGGACATTATGGGGCATTTCCATACAAGATACATCTTGATAAATAGAACATTAACTATTTTTTCATTATCATCCTTGTCCATACAAGATGTAGAATATAAAATGTTTCTATTATCGCCATAATTGAAATAGCAGTTCATTTAACTCTATTACATTTCATGTGGACAAAGATAAATTCTAAACATAGACTAAAGTCACATCAACTCTATATTCGTGCAGTCCATCATTTCTCTTTCGTAAAGTCTTACTTCTTATCAGATCCTACATATCAACCATATGTCAGATCTACATCTGATATCATATACCCATAATGAAGAAGTAATTAGATCATCTTATAATATATATATGCCTAAATTGGAGATTTATATCCCCTCCTTCATCTTCTTTAGTTCCTCTAGGTAGAGAGGGCAATTCATGTTCTAGTGTCCAGGCTAGTGACAGTGGTGGCAATTGCCTCCCTTGTTTACTACTCCCTTTTCCTTGAGCACTGATGACTTGGGCTTCTGGACAGATTAAGAACCCTTCTTAGCTTTTCCTTTGCCTTTGCCTTTAGACTTCCCCTTTAGTTTTTCAATGATCATCATAGACTTGGGTTTGTATTTCTTCATTTGTGCCGCAAATGTTCTCAACATGCCAAGTAACTATGTCAACGACTTGTCAAAGTCATTTATGTTGTAGTTCATGACAAACAGGTTGTATGACTCTGGCTGAGATTGTAGAATCACATCAATGGACAACTCTTGAACCAAGGGGAATCCCAGCCTAGAAAGGTTCTCCACATACCCAATGAGCTTGATCACATGAGGACCTACTAGATCTCCTTCTATCATGTTACATTTGAACAATGCCTTGAAAACATCATCTCTCTCCGGTCTTTCCTGATCTTAAAACATGTTCTTGAGATGTGTGATCATCATAATAACATCCACGTTCTCCTACTATCTTTGAAACTCATAGTCCATGGAGACAACATTAGGCATTTGACATCAATAACATAATCAATGTGCTTCATGTAAGCATACCTTTCATCCTTACGTGCAGTGGGAAGAGGTTCATCTAGCTTTGGTGTCTCCAGGACATAAAACTTGCACTCCTGTGTAAGAATGATTCTTAATGCCATGAACAATTCATGGAATTTATTCCCATTTAACTTGTCCTTATCAAGGTTTGATCATAAAGAAAAGTTGTTGTGTGTTGCCATTGATTCTACAAAAGGAATTTGCACTTTTGTCAAAAACTCAATTTTGATTCCTATTGATTTGATTTGCATAAAATTTGACATTGTTTAATTAGGCCTTTAATTTAACTATCGATCTTATTATTTTGTTCAAATTTATAACCCTTAGTTACCAATTTGGAATATTTGCAGCACACAAACTTATGATGAGCCAAGATTTCAGATAATTCAATTATTAACCGACCAATGCCATCATCCATAATCAATCATTAAGGTAGGCAACGTTTTCCAGTTGCATTTTATGCAATTCTTGGATAGATAGTATGCACGACTCCTTGCTATAATCATCTACATGCCTCTAGATACTTGATCCAATTAAGGACACCTAGTTAAGCCTAACCCAAAAGCAAACAACACAATAGAAATGCATCTCATTGAGCAGACCCACATAACAACCATCACACTTCCATGAGATGGATAGTGCACCACACCGAGCATGCCCACATATAATCAATTAAGCTTTTCATGTGCCTCTCTAATGGAAATCATATTAGACTTGATATGTTTGATTGAGGGATTTAATATATATAAAATATATGTACATATACATATCCAATCACCACATACTATAGAACGTATCATATGCATGTTATATCCCACAAACTTAAACATGGAATATAAAACATCAGCGATGGTTATGGTTATACTATCATAATTCCTTGGAGCCACAAGGAATTATTAACACATAGGTCTACATCACATGAAAGAACCTATTGTTGGTGTAGATTTGTGCTTGAACCAATCTGGGTTGATTGGTTAAACCCTTGAACTAATCGGCTCAACCCTTAAACCGATTGGCTCACCTCTCGATCGGTCAGTTGGCTATCAAAAATGATCAGTTGGACATCAGTCCAATGATATTTTGACACCTTCAATGATTGGTTGGAACTCCAGCCAGTCAGTTCAGCTCCACCCGTCCTCTGTCCTCCATGGTCCTCCATCCATCCAGCTCGTCACCGAGATGGTTGGTTCATCTCGCGTTGAGTGTCTTCTTTGTCATTACAAGAAAAGAAATTATACTTAATTCTATTAAACTTATTACATGGTAAAGAGAAACCTCAAGTTACATTTGAGGGGAGCACAGGTAGGAAAGAATAATACTTTTACATTGGGAAGAAGAAGGCAGAGGCTTGGTATGAAAATTGAGATATAATAGGAATAAAACAAACCATTCAACCACACAGATGTTAGGGTTATTGTCCATAACCACACTACAAATCCACCATTAAAACCAATTTTAGGGTGACACATGTGAATTATATATATATAGAGAGATATATATATATATAGATATAGATATATATATATATGTGTGTGTGTGTGTATATATGTATATGTATATATATATTCTAGTAAATGCATGTGACGCTAAACTAATGTGAAGCTTGTAATGTCAACATTCTGAAATAATAATGACAATCTCAAAGAATACAAAGAAATCATATAAATGTATTAATTGGTATTGATCATTCATGAAAAATATTTCATGCTATCATAGTAATGAATAATGGAAATGTGAAAGAACATAAATGAATATCATTGATTTTGACCTTTTGTATTTGTTTTTCTTCTTTGTCTTGTCTTTGGCATGTCTTCTTTGACCTCCACACATTGAATATTCATAACTTTTTTTTTCATACTTGTGTTTGTCTTCATCAAGTGATTTGACTATCTCCTCATTAACTTGCATCTCTTCTTGAGAATGGATATCTCCTTGGGATTCATTCACAATGATATGGTCATCAACTTCTTCCTTAACAATGTTTTCAACATTTTCCATTCTAATGCATGTGTAGTCTTTTTTGTTTGTTTCCTCTTTCATTGTCACCTTTATTGTGTAGCAACATTTCTTTTTAAGTATGTTATCTAAAGATCTCATGTAATCATAGTAGTTATTATCTTGTAAATGAATGTAATTGGATATAGTAAGTATGCATAAATCCTTTAAGGTATTGTAAAATGTTCCAATATTACCTTTTGTTGTAATAGATCACCAGCAGTAATGTTCATCAAGTCTTCTGCTTCCTTTCTAAAGAATGTTGCCCATATTATTCAGGTATCATCAGACATCTTGATTCATAGACAATATCTATATTGATATAAAAGAACATAAGTTGTGCTTGGAAATTTGTATAGTATATAGGGGTATATTATTTTGTTACCTGAATTCAACCTTATTCACTACATGTTCGCACTTCGGACAACATTTGTCAATATTTTCAACTTTGATTTTCTTTTTGCATTGAGATCATGATAAGTAAAATGGATCTTGGGCTTTGTCAATTTCAAAAATTCTTGCTTCAACTTTATAGAGATTATTCTACAAGAAAATAAATTCTAGTTTAACATACATACATAAATAATGAATGTACATTCATATGTTAGCATATGATGTTCATTGTAGTTATAGAGTGGGGAGTACTTGTTTCAATATGTCAATGTCAAGCTTAGTCAATGAACTCAATTTTGATATCACAATGTTGAATTTGGCAAACTCAAATGATGGAAATTTGTCTCTCCTTTTACAGATTTCTTCATTATTATTAGAACACCTATAAAAAAAGTCAATTATCATAATATTCAATAAAAGTATGAAGTCAGAATAAAAGATATTTATAGTTTTTCAAGTATGTAGACAACCATTTCTTTAGTTCTTTTGCCTCGTTTTGTGAAGATTCAATCTCAATGAGTGTATCACTTGTAGTAGTCAGACCAAATATGCCTACAATATATTTGGTAAGAATCTAGATGCCATAAAATATTTATAATAATTTTTCAGTCGTTGCCTTTATATGTGTTGGTTTTGAGAAAACTTGCTAAAATTATCACTTTTTCATCAATCATCTTTTTGATAGTTGCATCATCATATGATGCAAATCTCTTCCATAAGGTTATTACTACAGATTCTGTGCAACTAATGAACATGAAAGAAAGTTAGTTTAAACATCTCTATCTAGCATCTGGTAGTAAGAAATAAGATCAATAATGAATTCTTACAAGCTATATGTTATTAATAAATGTTGGCACGGTACATGGGATCCATCAACTTTTTTTGACACACACGTCTTTGAATCAGCATTAATCAAAATACCTATAATATCTGAACATAAACTATAATATTAGTTTGAAATATAAATTTTGTAATAGAAAAACTACTAAGTAAATGTTACCTATATATGTATTATCTACTTTACTATGAAGTAAATATTTAATAGTTTTGAAGTTTTGCATTCGTTCATGTTTGAACTCAGAACTCAACCAATTGGAAGAATCACAATGTTGTAAAAGCACCAATTATGATCTCATATTCTTGTTTTGCTTTGTCAAATCAATATTGTTGTGGTACTTCCTTTATAGTAGCAGTTGATATCTTATAGAATGAGTTTTGTTGCAAAATTGAATCAAACTTCTCAATGACATCGTTGAAGATTGTTGCCCGTATGCTTTGTCCCTAATTTGCATGAATATGAATCATGTAGATAGTTATAATATGTTATATATTTTAAAATTAAAAATTACCTTTGTGTCTATAGATCTCAATCACAAATATTTCCCAGATCTTGTTGTGTTCTGAAAGCTCTTGATTTCATCTTTGTCAACCAACTTGCAATTTAATATCCAAATTGATAGGCTTGGCGTCAACACATCTATTGTGATACTTTTCATTTGTAGTTGTTCACCTAAAATTATTGATAGCAATCAATAGTTGTATTTGCCGTATCATACTCATATTGAGAGACCAACTAATGATAATAATGACCAATCGAAGAAAATAATAAATACAATGGTAATAAGAATAGTGTGAATTATTTGTTTATTCACTGACTACTACAGACTACTTGAAAAGAACATGGAATCTATGTATTTGGACAAATTTGGTAGATTATCATGGGAAGAGAAAATTAAACTAATTTAATTATATATTATTTTCTAGATTTATAGTTTAATACAAATATACAATTTAGCACAGTTGCTCATCTCACTATCACTTGTATTGGGAATACATGAAAATTCTATAACCTAAGCAACGGAAAATAATTGATTTGAAGACACGTTGCACTTCCTCATGTATTACTAAATTAATTTATTTGTCGGCTTCACCAAAGATGGCCAACCACTTATGTAAAGTGCCTCAAGTAAGCATGGTATATTTGCTAGTGATGTCATTATTCTTATGTGGTGTTCTCACAAGGTCATATGCCTCACACGATTGATTTTATAATATACTTGTAATTAAATAGTAAAACTTTTACATGAGTAAATAATTATACATCATAACCCTTCACTATCATTTTGGTACACGGCTCTTCTTCCCTGTTATTTAATTAGAGAATTGATTTGTAGACCTTTCATTGAACCCAACCGTATAACACACTCCTCACCATAGAAAAGTTAATGTTAAGGTTGCCAATGAAGGAGAGTTAGTTTGCAGTCTGGCATGATCGCAGCATAACAATTGCCTCATTATTTGATTTTATAACTATTAAAAAAACGTGATGGAACTTGCGGCAACACATCGTCATGGTTCCAGTGTTGAAGATAATCCAATTGGTCGTGTCTGGCATAGATTGATATTATGCTAAGACATGTAATGAATATTTTAAAGAGTATAAGTTCTAGCGTCAGGGACAAGCTCAACAAACAAACTATTCAAACTTCTTGAATTTTATAGCCATCATTGGAAGAAAATCAGGAATACATGCACATCCACCCAAAATGACACACATGCTTATAACAACTAAGTTTACATGACAGTTTCTACCAAGGTTGCTAGTACATAATTTACTATTGTACTAACGTTATTTACAATTAGTTACATCATGAGTTTGACGAAATTGTACCCAAATTGATGATGCAAAAAAGATGATGGTGAAAACAACACAGTCCATATATAATCAAATACAAAATATTTTCATTTCTTACCAATTGGATCTGACAACTTTTGGCTTTGTTGCTTGTGACTTTGTTGGCTTCGGTTATGCAGCTGTGTCATGCTTGTCATGTTTGAGTTGATCATGCAAGAGAGATCTTAAGAAAGCAGTGGTAGTCGTTGATGTACTTTGCACGCCAAATTTGCATATGCGAGTATAAACAATAATCTGCTTCACAGTTTTGGATGAGATGTAATACGGTTCCTCTGTCCCTGAAAAGGCAATATACAACGTATGTTGATGCTTTGGAAGACAAGTGACTCATAGGTTGCAAAGGTAACATATATATAAAGAGAGATTTCTTAAAAGTTGTATGAGCAGTTGAACTGGGATTCACAGTTTGTGTCGGGGTGGATACAAGTAGGGACAAGGTGCAAATTTCGAGTCAGTCTGTAATGAGTTGATAAAAAATATTATTTTTAGAAGACAGATTATCTTTAGCATTGCTTTAGCTAGATTCGATGTCCAACAAGGACGTATGAATTGTACACGATACATCATGAATTTATAATATTATTTCCTATTATAGATGGACTAGTTCCATATAATATGGATAGATGAAACATGTTTATGTCGTAATGCTCATAACACTTTCGATATGTAAGTCAATTTTCACAGTTTTAAGGACCAAAAAAATTAAGTTACTTTATACATATCACAGATGGATAGGTTCTTTATCCGAGAAGGACATATATATATCACGTTTCTATTCACTTATAATAACTAAATCTTCTATTTTGTTTATTACATATTATAACATATGGATTTTTTGTGTTTGAGAGGGATAGATATACATGTTTTTTAACATGTAGAATATATTTTTTCACAATATTGATGCTATATTGGCAAATTAACATAATATCCAAATATAAAAGTGTCTAATTTTGGATATGACGGAGACTTAACAAAATTAGGAAAGAGGCATAAATTATTGGAACAATTTTTATATTAGGACAATAAATGGCAGTTACAGTAGTTACAATTCTCTGATTATCTTAACAAAAGGCAATATGCTTTCTATATACAGAAATATACAAGTGTATAGTTTGTAATTAGCAAAATAACTAAACCATATAGTTGGTCAACATGTAATTTGAAAGTTAAGTTAGCACCTCTTGCTCATCTTGAGGTATCAAAAATACTAAAGATTCATAGTGTGTCCACCATGTTTTTGTTAATTGTATTCTTGACATATGATGTCATTTGACATGACAGTAAAATATAACTGAACACAAAAATCGAAAGTCAATTTAGACATATTTTTAACAAAGAAAGAATTCAATCGCAAACAGTTACCTGACAGATTATTATTGTATGGCAACCTCACCCATTAGTTGTGCTACAACACTTTAGCTAGAAACTTATCACCAATTTCCATTGACTCATGGATTTTAAGTATGAGGATGTAACCAAGCTGAAAAAGGCTACATGTAAAAGATCTTTTCTGGGAATTTGAAGAATAAGACAAATGGGAGATAAATGGTTCCCACATAGCAAAAAGTGTTTCAGTTGCTTTGTTGCTGCTGAGTAAGAGAACCCACATAAGTTTGTTGAGGTGATAGTGAAGAAACTACATTGCTCCCCTTCATCTGCTTTAAAGACAACTGGGTGACCTCTAGACTGAACAATAGTGAACATGACTACGGATTTAAGCAATGGGCATCACTTTGTTATGTGATGCACATGATTGTGGTTGATATGCTAGAAACAATTAACTTATGACATGTGTCCATATGCACGAAATTGAGTCTAGAATCATTGATGAGCTTGGATAATTGTGCTATGTTGTGAATTTTGCTTTTCAATTGTATCCATGATATGACGTTGACATCTCATATATCCAACAATGATTCAAACAGCTAAAACATTTGAAGGTTTTAAGATTCCAAGGTTATCAAATGTAGAGCTTCCTAACTCAATTAGAAATGTCAAACATCTTAGGTGTCTTCACCTTGCATATACAAATATGACAAAGTAGCCCATTACGTTGATTGTGATTTACAACTTACAACTTTTACGATTATTTTAATGTTAAAATCTAAAGGTCCTTCCGAATTGAGACTATCGTTGTAGGAAACTAAAGGTATTTTTGACTGGAGTGGGAAATTTGAAACACTTACAATGCCTTGACATGGCTAAAACTTTATAATAAAGATACTTCAAAATATGACCATGCTTTCTGATGTAAGAGAAATGAGCCAGACTGATTGTTACAAGCTAAAAGAATGATCAATCAACTTTAATAATTTAAACATGTTTATCAACTTTGTACTGAAAATCTAGAATATATAAGTGACCTAGAAAAGTTATACAAGCTAGATTACCTCAAAAGCAACACCTCCAATGAATAATGTTGCAATGGAGTATTCTACAAACAAGATTGGCTTGTTAGACATACAAGATAAGGGGTGCTTGATCCTAAAAAAATCACTTGTAGGGCCATCATTTGTCAAATAAATCTGCATTCTTTCTATCTTCCATCTCTCCATCTATTGAAATTTTTTCATTATAAAACTCAAGAGTTACTTACTTCCGACCAAGTAACTACACATGTGGTCATGGATGTTTGTCATATAGAGAAATTACAGACAAGTAGTGGCAATATGACATGATGTGTAAGAAGGAAGAAGGGAAAAGGAAAAAAATGATAATTAGGAAACTACAAAGAATGAGGTTGAAACTAATGATTTAACATTGGAAAATGTGATCCCATGATCCATATATTTTGTGCAAGGCTCCAAAATAGAAGTATTTGTCATCTTCACAACAGTGATTGAGGCCAAAGGTTTTGTGGTCATGGCCTGTGAAATGCAAACCAAAGATGCCTTGGGAAATATATGGTGCACCACTACCTATGATGTGTATAGATGAAAGAGAACACAACTGTACCTTTACTTTTGGAACTATCAATGTGTTCAAAACACTTAGCCTAATATGGAGATGAGCAATATATTATTTGCAACACCAAGTTATGATATAACAAAGTGAAACACATATAAATCGATAAATTGTGACCTCAATGAACTTGGCAGCTAATTAGAGTTGTCTCCCTCCAGTGCCAGGACAAGTAGAGTGCAATGAACATCTTGCAATTTACCTCTCCAACCTTCTTGGCAGAATGTTATGAGCTACTTTTTCAACTTGTTAGACATACAAGATAAGGGGTGATTGATTCTGCAAAAACATTAGTTGTAGGGGCATCAAAATTTTCAAATAAATCATGTTCCTTTTCTTAATTACATATTTAAAGATGTTGGAAATCTTCAATCTTTAGGTGATAGCATTCTTTGTATCTTCCATCTCTCCATCTATTGAAATTTATTCATTATAAAAACTCAAGAGTTACTTGCTTCCGACCAAGTGACTACACTGGTGTTTGTGGATGTCTATCATATAGAGGAATTATAGGGAGATAGTAGTGGCAATAGGACATAATGAGTTGAAAAGACATCTTCACTATAGTGATTGAAGCCAAAGGATGATGTGTAGGGAATAAAGAGAACACCTTTGCTTTTAGTACTATAAATGTGTTCCAAACACTTATCATAATATCAAGATGAGAAAAATATTGTTTGCCACACTAAGTTATAACATAACAAAGTGATACACATAAATCGATAGATTGTTACCTCAACGAACTTGGCATCCAATTAGAGTTGTCTCCCTCTAGTACCGGGACAAGTAGAGTGCAATGAACATCTTGCAATACACCTTTCTGGCCTTCTTGGCAGAATGTGTTGACCTGCTTTTTCAAAAATGGAGATGAAGGAAATATTGTTAGATAAAACAAATGTATACATAAAAATTTGACTATGGGCTAAAAATCAACAAATATTGTCAATATGTAGTTAGGCAAAGAACAAATTCACTAAATTTTGTTATACCATATGGATAAACTAGAAAATAATTGAGAGAGTTGTAGTTTAACAATATGGTTATTTTTCAAAATAATAATTGATTATCTTGCAATATATATTGATTTTATTCAAAGCATCATAAAGGAATATCAAGAACATAGGATGAATCATAATAGGAAATGGTGTCTCCTTACAAGAATAAAGAAGGGGAAAATAAAAACAAGGAGAACAAGGACACTATAAACAATGGGGCCACTAAGATTGTGAGATGGGAAAAATAAACTTTTTTTGCTGTAGTGGTCATTATTTTCTAAGATCATTTTTGCAAAATTCAAAATGTCTTAAGTGTATGGAAATAGACATGAATATTATATTAGTAAAATAAGAAGTCAAGAATCTTTATAAGGTGTTGTATACGCATGAAGAATAGAAAAGGCATAGTTGGATCTAGTATATTATATCCATGAATGGCATGGCCTTCTAGAAACTCTTGCCATGTTGGGCTTCATTTCATACATCGTGGAATTTTCATTTGTGAAATAGATAAAGTCATTCTAATTTTTCTTATCATATTTATTACAGTAAAAAATTTAAGCAAAATACCATTTTGCACACCATATCACACAAATTTCTTCATATGCTTCTGATTGTAATGTGTATACGTATGAATTATATTAGATAAAACCAATTTATATAAAACAAATTGATTTTCGGCTAAAGGGTACTTTTTAACAAAACAATGACATCTAATGTAGATTAATTTGACTCAAATTCTCATAAAGAGATATTAAGCATGCATGGTGTAGTACAATATCCCAATTGCAAAGAAGAAAAGAAATTACAATTCATATAATGTGTGGACCTGGTAGTTCCCCTATGCCATAAGTGTCTATAGAAGAACCTTGATAACTAATAAATTCTAGAAAATAAGTGTGCAGAACAAAGTGATAATGAATCAATGTTCAGTATGTGTACGTGAAAAATCTATCTTCCTTTCTTTAGATCATTTAACATTAATGTTTGCATTTTTTGTCACATCACCTAAATTTAGAAAATAACATTGTGTTAGTTTTGCAAACAGAGATATGTGTCTAACACTGTAAAAAAATATCAATATGTTAAAACAATTTTATTTATTATACATACCTTTTTAGCTAAATAGCTAAATATTTTAGTATATACAATATTTTTTGTGCAATATTTGTATTCTTCAATAATTAAGTGTGTAATCAGAATTTTTGTTGTGGATTTTAAAATTCCTCTAGACATAGCCACATAAAGTTGTCCATGAGAAAATACAGGATCCGACAAATATATACCAACATGTGGGATCGTTTGACCTTGTGCTTTATTTATAGTCATGGCAAATGACAAATGAATAGGAAATTGTTTTCTTCTAAATGAGAAAGGATATGTTGCATTTTCTTTTGGAAACATAGGAATTCTTAGTAAAAGAACTTCTTTTCCAGAACATGGACCAAGAGCTATTCTTGCTCGAATCACATTTTGTTGAAAATCCACACATACCAGTCTTGTACCATTACATAGTCCATTAGGAGGATCCAAATTTCTCAACAACATAATCAGACAATTCTTTTTCAGAATTAATTTATGGGGTGGCATCCCAGGAGGTGTTTCACTATTTAAAAACTCTACTTGATAATTATGGTTAGTCTCATCCATTGCCGTATTGAAGCTAAGATACATGTGTTCATCATCTGGAAACTTCTTAATAATCCAGTCATTGATATCATCAACATATTCATTCTTGGTTGCCAATATTGCTCTTGTTGTCATATAATCTGAGCAATCACTTTTTTCAATTAAAAGAGGAAATATAGATTCTATCAGTCTTAACTTTGACATCTCTTCATCATCATATTTAATTAACATATCCTCAGCAATATTGATCATGTCATTCACTATGTATGGTTCACTTCCTTCCCCAACTCTCATTAATAGTTCTGAAAATTCAGGATCAAATGCAGCTCTCATATTTTTAGCAAGATATAGCTTTTCCATTAAAGGCCATAGATATGATTTTACCAATGATTCTTCAATTTTCTGTGAACGAGTCCCTTTAGGGACAACATGCAATACTTGCCTAAAATCTCCACCAAATATGACCACCTTACCGCCAAAAGGTAACTCATCATTTTCTAATTTATCTTTCATTGATCGATCTAAGGCCTCAATTGTAAATTTCTTTGCCATTGGAGCTTCATCCCAAATTATCACTTTCGCTTGACGAATTAATTCAGCTAGACCACTTTGTTTTTTCATAGCACAAACATATGAGTTATTGAAATCAAGTGGTATTTTGAATCTAAAGTGAGTTGTACGTCCTCCTGGTAAAATTGATGCTGCAACACCGCATGTTGCTGTAATAATTTCTATTGAGTTATTGTTTCTCACTTGAGCTAAAATTGCACGATATAAAAATGTTTTCCCTGTTCCTCGTGGTCCATCAACAAAGAAAATTCCACTACACTTATTATTTATTCTTTCCATTATAACATCAAAAGCATACTTTTGTTCATCATTCAACATGTGTGCATCATGAACGTCATCAATAGGAGTTGGTATTGTTAACTCATCTAGTACCTCTCTTGAATTATTATTGTGTAGATCTCTTTCAAAATTGATAATAGGCAAATCAAAATCTTTTATGTTTTTCCCCATGTTTTCAAGTATATCTTGAATATCATCTATTGTCATTTTAATTTGATCTTCAACAAATACTTCTTCATTTCTCAAAAAATCTTGCATCATATCTTCTAGAAATTTAGTCCATAACATTTTAGTATCCTCTGGTTCACAAAAAATCAAAATAGTAGCAAATAACCGTCGTAGTGCTTTCAGCATCTCATATGAAGTTTCCTATTGTAAACATAAATATGATGCATTATCACATTCAAGAAGTCCCTGATTTTGAGTTGCTTCTCTGAATGTGGCATATGTCACACCATTAAATGTACGCAAATAAGTAAATGAAGTAGGCCCTTGTACATGATTTAAAAGTATTCTTAGATAATATCTTTCACCTTCAGAAGGATTTGCAGCACTAAGACGACCAATTGCTTGGAAAAACTTCCTATTTCTCCAACATAATGAAGATCTATTCCAAACAAAGTGTTCAGGATATTCTCTATACAAATACTTTCTTCCTCCAATATTATTGACATTAGATTGAAAAAATTCAGTCAACATGGTCCTTCCAGTATTGCCTTCAAATAGAACATGACAAAGGTTCTTTGACTTAGAAAAAGACACAAAATGCTTATTTGGTAGATGAACCTGTAAAGGGATAACATATGGATACATCTCATTGAGATTGAACTGGAATATCCTCCACATAGATTCAGGAGGTGAAACCCATCTTGCATATTGAAAATTCTTTATCTCATCTATTTCTTCAGGATGTAAATAGATAGTTACCCTATCATGCCCTTTGTAAATATATTTATACAAATATTTGACTGCTTTTATACAAGAACATATCTCAACATTTATATGACAATTATATCGCTTCAATAAATAAGGGTTATATGGTACAACCCATTGATTATCAATTGTACAATTTATAACCTGTACCATGACACCGTTGTTTCTTCTCCTGTATATAGGGTATGAATTTATTCCTTCCATTGAATGATGACAATAAGGCTTTGGATAATGTGACTTACACACATTGTTTATCATGCAGGGAGAATTTTTCCTCAATTTTCCACATAGACCATGAATCATATGCTTCAACACCATTTCATATAATAAAGGATCATCTTCCTTGTTTGGAATCTCAGCAGAAACAATTCAATCATACATATCAGGGTTGTGCATTTTATCTTGTTTTAAGATGATTAGAAAATGAGCATGAGGTAGTCCTCTTTTATGAAATTCTATCACATGAACATGAGCAGTTACTCTTACAAATATTTGATCCTTAAATAGTTTATTTTTTAAATCCTCAAGCTTTGCACGAAATATACAAACAACTAAATTAGGTCTATTGCATGTGTGCTCCCATGGCTTCAGTTGAGACTTTATCTCATCCCATTCAGGGTTGCATGTAATTGTACGAAAAATGTTTGGTTTTCCATATTTATGTACTAAAGCCATCACACTGAGATACCTTTTCCGCATATCACGTGGACCTCCAATGAAAGATGCTGGTAGAATTATTTTTTGACCAATTTTGAAAGCTCTTGTCTCACCATTATGTACTGCATCAACTATACCATCATACAAATCTCCCCTTATATCATCTTGATGTTTGTAGAAGTAATCCAATCTTGTAGTTTCGATCTTGATATACATATCTACCACGTATTGTTGAAGTAATCTTCCACTGTACAATAATAATGTCTTTGCATGATCCTAAATTTGAAACATATAGCAATAGTATTCTTGAGTTCAGACACAAAGTTTCCTTTTCTTTTCAGGGTCTAGATTAACATATCGACAATATGACATTCAATATTATGTTATATTATTAAAATGAAGACCGACATAGAAAAAGTAAAATATTTTATGCATAAAAATTGCCTTTTCAAGAGTATATATATATTCGATTGAAAGAAATCTACACAATGTTCATAGATAGAGACATAAAACTTTCTTTTATTATCCAAATATAATTATACAATTTGTAATGCCTGAAAGAAAATCTTAATATCATTAGTACATAGAGATAGAAGGTTTCCTAATTATTGTCAACATAAAAAAGTTACATTAATTGCAAGTAGTTTTAAAAATAAAACTAAACCGACACCATATAAAAGTAAAGAATGTTATGTAAAGAATAAAACTAAATGACTTTAAGAATTTGTAGGTAATTTTACATTATTTGATTTAAAGTGAAAGGTAATCATACTTAAAAGTAAAAGCATACATTTTCACATTACTTAACAACTTTATATACAAAATCATAAACCTCTAGTATATACATGTTAATGCATATATAGGATAAATAACTAATTGAAAAACACATTATAAAGTAGCAAAATTTACAACTTAATCTAATGTAAACAATAAAAATAAATTGTTAACACACCTTGTTCTTCTTCGTCCAACATCTATTCAAAAGTGTCAAAATTTAATATTGGATTTCTAGTATCAGATTGTTGGTAAAAGGTCGACTTTCCATTTTTACCTCTTAATATATCTCTATGCCATCCACATTCACCTCTAGGAAATAATAATGGGTATTGTAAAGGATTATAACATCCAAAATATGATTTCACATTATATGTTCTCCCACCAGTACCATGAATAATAACATCTAAAGAGTATCTTCCATCTGGGTTGTTCCCCTCAACCCATATTGCAGCTACTTGAGAAGATGTTGGCTCATTATATACTCTTTGATCCAAGTTAGAATTCCTTAGGATTGCAATATTATGATTGCTTAATGATTCATAACTCCTCAAACTTCTTAAGAACTTGGAATATGGATTGATGCTTAGGATTGATATCAACTTCTCAATTGTATGTGGATTTAGTTTAGAAATATGCTTCAACCTATTCTCCACTTCATGCTCTGTGTCAAAATAATACAACTGCAAAAATCTTGCTATATTATCATAAGGAAACAGTGATGGGATGATGTGATATGCTTTCCCTTGGACTCGAAATGGGTATATCCCGCCTTTCATGCTTGCTAAATCTTTATCTAAGTTTCCAACACCAAAAGAAGTAAATGAAAATGCATTATTATATCCTCATATGAGATCTCTAAAATCATTAGCTTCCTCAAAATCAGATGTATATAGTCCTACAAGGTCTTCAGGTGTTGGATTAATTTTTAAAACAACTTCTCCTTTATGACAGCAAAATGTTGGTGGTTCAAATTCAATTATCTTAGCTTTACAATAGACACAATCAGGGCTAGTGGAAACTCTGTGTACCACTCGCTTGTAAAGCTAAATTGTTAGGCCCCTTTAAGTTTGACTTGTGAACCTTCCAGTAATTCCTATCTCTCTTGCATTTCTTGTCTATAAAAATGCATATGAGGTATTTGGTTAGCTAATTAAAATGATTGGAATGCAAATAGCATGCAAGAAAAAAATATGTACATGTCATTCATAATATAACAATTACATTGTTGATAAGCATCTTGTTTATTTTTTTGATATGATTCTTTCTTCTTTGCTAGCATATCTTCCCTTATCTCCTTTGAAATGTTATTTCTCTGTAATAAAATATATATCTCAAAATTATAGAAAAAATGTAAATAAAAACATACTATTAATAATATATACTCAAATATACCTCTTCATGTTTCTTCTGTAGTAATTCAACATCCATTACTGATATCAAAATGAAAAGACCTTGTCAAAAATATTATTCACACATGCACTTGCAATATATAATTAATAGAAATCATGCGTCGATGTTCAATTTTCTCATTATGTTTTTATGAAATTTATGAAATATATTACGCTCGACATGTTTTATGATCTACATTACACGGATCCTTATTCAGTAGAAATATGGTATAAGTAATAACAATTATGATTATTATTCTTCTTCAATGTTGAAGAATAAGTAATAAAAATTATGTTTATTGTTCTTTCCTAGCGTTGTAGGGGGTATTCAACTAAGTACTAAGTAATGTGTGAAGGGAATTAGTATTTACCTATGTATCATTATGTAGGAAGAGGTATATGTTTCAGCATGTCGACATAAGTATCTTGCGATATTAAATATCAACAATAACTTTGTAAACAAAAAAGATTTAACACCTTTTTTAGGAGAAAAAAACTCAAATGTAAATTATTACCTCTAGAGATTATTGAGTCAATGATGATTATCACTCTTAAATAGAGAAAGACCTCCAATGACTCTGACAGCAGCTCCACCTAAGTTCTAATATAGAAAAAATAATAATTTTCAGCATGCTTATGAGTCAAAGATTTAGATGTAATAAGAGAAAAACCTATTGACATATGCACGCAATAATAAACTTAGAAGATGTGATAGCAACTTTAATGGAGATTACTGAGTCAATGATGATTAGCACTCTTAAACAGACAAATACCTCCAATGACTCTGACAGCAACTCCACCTAAGTTCTAATATAGAAAAAAATTCAGCAGGCTTACGAGTAAAAGATTTAGATGTAATAAGAGAAAAACCTATTGACATATGCACGTAATAATAAACTTAAAAGATGTGATAGCAGCTTTTACAGTCTTTCTGTAATTGAAATTTGATATATAAAAAAGTAATACATCCTTCAGAAGGCATGAGCATGATAGAATTGGCAATACCTAGTCAAGTATCACATGCATAATAATAAATATGAAAAATGAGGGCTAAAGTGGCTGAGTGCTAGAAGAGAACTTGCTGCAAGGCCACACAAAAGTATTCAACGGTTGATGGAAAAGATGTCATTCGTCAAAAAAAATTGGCCACACGGGACAAGGGACCGCCAGCCATAAATTACTATACCAGAGCAAGGGACGGAAGATTGGAGCACTGACCTGGGCCTCGCACCCATAAATTGGGAAAAGCTCGGAGGCGAGATGTTGTCTAGAATTTGAGGAACAAATTGGAGCCGAGATGTTGCATCCTAAATGACAGGAGAAGAATTTCGCTGTGCCAAACCGTGTGACGCTGAGCGGCAGGAGGAGCTGACCATGTGGATGAGAAATTTGATCTATCGGAGCTGAGATGTTGCAGAGAGAAGCACAGTGATATAGCTGAACGATAGGAGAAGCACCCACAATAACACAACTGAATGATAGGAGAAGCACCGTGCCAAAATGCATGATGGTGGTGGCAATGAGGCCCTGCGGATGGGAGTTCACCGTGCCAAAAGCCGAAACGCCTGATGGTCGTGCCAATGAGGCCCTGTGGATGGTAGATTGCGCGCCGGAGATCTATTCTGCTGGTGGAGCCGAGCAGGTGGACGACGGAAATTGGGGCCGACGACGGATTTGGAAAAATAGGTTAATCGGAAAATGTAGTGGGTTGCTAAAGCAAAATGGAGAATGTAAACTGGGAAATACGACGGGACTCCGATTAGAAATAGGAATATAATATAATCGGAAATAAAAAAATAAAAAAATAAAGAAAGTGGACGGAGATGAGTGATATAATATAAAATAAATAAAAAACAAAACAAAGAAAGTGGACGGAGATGAGTGGTAGCGATTAGAATTATAATATATATATATATATATATATATATATATATATATAATAGTTTGGGATCGTATGTGGTCTTTAATCAGATATGCACATTAATCATTTTAAATATTTGCATCGCATGCAATAAATAAAAGCAAGAAATCAAAATCCGATCACATAGAATAAATCCTAAAACAAAGTAGATTGACGTGGCTTAGATACCACTATAGGGAAATATGGCATCAGACAAGCAGCAAAAACAAAAAACTTCTATCCATATTCCCCATAAATTAGTGAATCATGTCAACAACTATGTAATGGAAGGATGGTTTAACAAGATCATACCTAGTCCTTGAGCAAGTCCAATGACTAATAACTTGTTGTAGTTGTGCAACTTTCTTTTGGTTGCACTCAAACGACGTATGCAGCAGCTCATTGTCTCCACCACGAACATCAACCTGATGTTGTCCTCCTAACAAGAAAAGCTCCACGCCTCTAGAGTAGTCCACACGAACCACCTAGAACTCCTGTCATTCAACTAGAACAAATGAGAAGGAGTTGTCCCTCTCGTTGGTGTACTAGTCACCAACTTACTCTCCCACAATTGTTCTCCCTTGTTATCCCTCCCTTTATTGGGTAGGACTTACTCGAGTCATCTTGGTTATCACAATTAGAGAAGACAAACAATTTTTAGAGGCAATTGAGTTATGTTTGAGAAGCACCCCATACCCCTCTATTTATATGAGGGTTAGGGTAAGGGTTTCCAGCCTGAGTGGGAGCAGAATGGACCAGAATTTAAAGAAAATGTGCAACCTACAACAGGGGAAATAGTTAGTTCACAGATGAACCAATCGGTTGGCATGCGAGCTGATTGATTCACCTCGTGAATTGGATGTTTTGTCATGTTTCCTAATTGCACTTGTATTGACAATTCTAATGCACGAGATGATGTTAGCACTAATCCTTGATGCAATCAAATTGATCCATGAATCGGGTGTCTTTCTCCATGAGACGATCATTTCACGACCTTGAGCCTATCAGTTCACTAAGTAAATCGGTCATTCCCACCATGGTTCATCCATAATTAAGTGAACACAATATTCAATCAACTTGACACTCCAACCGGTCAGTTCAACACTTGAACCGGTCGGTTGCGAGTCTAGTTAGTTAATTCGTTGCTTAAATTGAATACCTAAACACCTTTACCAATCAATTTAAATATCATTCATGAATAAACTCCTATTCCAAGTGTCGCATGTCTGTGTGACCCTATAGGTTCCAAGTTACGTTGGAAGCGATTGTCCATAACTAGTTTATGACATCACAAGTAAAGAGAGGTGTCTAGTAACACATCATTTCTACCCAAGTAAATAGAAAGTTGGGGAACAACTTCAACCTACAATCTTTTTCATGTGTTACAGTGATTGTCTAATTCCTTTTTATCTAATATCCAGAATAAACTCTAGGCATGGTATCATCATCCTCTCAATGTTCAATCAATATTCCTTGAACTAGAGAAGATTGTCTGAGATATATGTGAATCAGTATCATTTATTGATTCACATGTTTATGTGTATGCTTTCCTCAGTCTCGCTTATCAAGTATCCTAGATATCAAACTCCAATGGGAGGGACAAATCCAATCTACATCACTAACAGTCATCCTCATGTGTCATAGTGCATCTGATCATCACCTTTATGACAACCCTTATTCAAGGACACAGTGGATAATGTCAAAATATATGGAATGAAATGTGATGAGTGTAGTGATTTAGAGTCTAAGAACCACAATCACAATCTTCATTTTGAGAGATGATTATGACCACTATTTATGGTTTCCATGTGTCACTGTCAAGGTGGGTTTGTCGATACACTATTCTCCAACAAGTATCTATGTGTTTGGGTTGATATCACATATATCATGACTGTTGAGATTCTATCATCAACTAACATACACTCTAGTCTTAAGTGTTATTGCTATCTATCATCCTCCCATAGTAACATCTGACCAGGGACATAATAAGAATAGACATACTTTAACATTCATATGATCTCATTGTTCATGTCATCAACCCGAAGACGTACGTCATTGAGTAATGTCATTCTTTAGACATTTATTATATTTCCTCATTATCTCATAACTGAGTGAAAATAAATAAATTGGAAGATTACCTTTAATATTAATCAAATAATTTATATGATATTCCATTACAATCATCATATGATTGGTTTTGTGGGCATACATACCAACAATGACATCTATGTTGATGTGACGTGGAGCTTATTGAGTCACACACATAATTGTAACACCCCTGACCTAGGTTTTGGGATAACCCTAGAAGTTTTTCCTAATTAAGATAATTATAACCTTGTCTTAATCTTTTAAAAAGTAATTAATCCTAAAGGAGAGCTCAAGTTTCAAGTTTGGTCTTGTTTGAATGCTATTTGAGCAATGTTTGCTTGTTGGGGACCAAAGTACAAATTAACCAATATGAGGGGTTATCTTGCCATATGTCACATTATGGGTGTGTCCTTAGTACATTATCATCATAAGAGAGATCATGATGCTGAGGGGTGCCTTATGGAAAGCCTAAGTTCCCAGTTGAACTTATATGGTTGATGCTTATACTTTCTATGATAAGTTTTGGTGTAACTTGCAATTTTCCCAAAATGTGGGGTTGATGTGCAATTTACCACCTCTAGAGTGTCCCTACTCTCTCTTAGTATCATCTATAGGAGAGATAAAGGAGGGGGAACCTTGTTTGAGTCTTGGTTGAGTGATAGTACTATTGGTAGTGAAAGAAACTCAAGAATGTTGAGTATCTTGAACCACTAGATGAGGTTGTGTCGACTTATGAAGGGTATATGGGGGTGCCTTTCGGTTTATAAACCATAAAGGAAGTCCCCTATCGGTTTGGTAACTTTTGGAAATAGTCATGTTGGGATAAGCACCTCAAATAGGTGAAGAATATCATTTTTGATGTTCCTTACAAAAGATGTATTGGTTTGCACATAAAGATGATAATTGGGTTGAGAAATCATGTCAAGCAAGATACCCAATGACCTATATCTTGCCTATGTATTATCCTCAAGAGTTTTTCATGTCAAGATAATCATGTTTGCATGATGCCACCATCTAGGGACACGTGTCACCTAGTTACATATAGTGATGATACCTCTCATATAGTCTCTCTCATGAGCCTCAACTATAAAAGCCTCTCCTTTCATCTCCTAGTAAACATTTTGACCCTCATACCATATCTTGCTTGGTGGAAGACCCTAGGAGATCAAGGAAGAAGAGGAAGGTCAAGAATCTTGCCCAAGGTAAAGCAATGGTCATCTTTTACCTTGAATGGGCTATGCTTCTTGAACCATGATTCTTTCTTTCTCTCCTTCTTCACCAAGTTCCTTACTATGATACCTTCTTCTTGATGGAGGTGAAGTTATGTCGGAATCTTGGACTTTTGATAAGTCATCTTCAACCTTGGGAGCGTGAAGCTTTAGATCTTGAAGCTCTATTGATGATCTTGAGGCTAGTTATATAACTCTACTTCAATTCTATTGTTATGCACTTTCAATTTTACAATACTTAGTGATTCCTTCTCAATTTTGATTTCCCTTGATTAAATGATGAATATATGAGATCTAATTTAAACATGGGGATGTTTTCCATGAACTAGAGTATTAAGGGATGAAGGTTTGAAGCTTGAAGATGATCAAACAGATATCCCTCTAAGCATCTCAAAATTGTTATCCCTTTAAGCACCTCAAGGTCAATATCCCTTTTAGAACCTCAAGACCGATATTACTTTAATGTATTGTGAGCAACACAAGGTGATGGTAGGGTTGACACATTAGATGATGGTGTGGATGATACACTAAAGTGTAGTGTGGCTGATACACCAATGCGTAGTGTGGCCGATACACCAATGTGTAGTGTGGCTGATACACTAATGTGTAGTGTGGCCGATACACCAAGGTATGGTATGGCTGATACACCAAGGTATGGTGTGGCTGATACACCAAATTTTGGTGTGGTTGATACACCTAAGTAAGTTAAAGGTGTTACACCCAAGTGAGGTAAAGGTATTATACTAACACAAAAAGAAGATATTACAGTAAAATATATGTACCTAAGAAGGGTGAGAATGATAATACCAAAGGAGGATAAGGTTGTTACCTTAATGGGTGAGGGAAATAAGGTATATGATGATGCTTAATCCAATATCATATACCCCTAACCCTATAAATAGATACACTCACAAACTGATCTCTCTCTAGTCTAAATAAGTGTGATGGATGACACACTTAGGCTGACACACCATGTGGAAGTGGGGGCAATACATTCCTTGAGATTTTGGTTGACACACCAAGTAGTGGTGAGGTCAATTGGTGAAGGAAATCAAGGTATTGTTGAAGGCTCATCTGATACAACCAAAACATTAATGGTCGATACACAAATGGATTGCTAGGCTTATACCCTAGTTGATGGTGTGGTCGACACACTAGTTGGTTGAGTGGTCGATACCCCATGAATATACAATGGGTGATATACCTCAAGCACCTCACAATCGATACTACCCTAACCACCTATAAACTGATACCATGATATGTGCTTTGGCTGATACAAGCAATGGTGTCATGGCTGACACAAGTGAATATGTCTAGGCCAACACGGGACAAAGTGGAGGTTGATACACTTGAAGAAACTAGGCTGATACAAGGGATAGTTTGGAGGCAGATACACTTTGAAGAAAGTAGGCTGACACATGAGGAATTTAATCAAATCAATACATGATGACCTAATGAGATGGATATACTTTGATAAGTGTAGGCCAATACATTCTAATAAGGAGTAAGTCTACACAACAAGTCAAGTTGAAACTAGTATCCTAATAAGGATAAGAAAGGAATTTGTATCCCATATTGATGATCAATCAATGATAAATGATGAAACTAATTATGTATGAATGAATACTTATGGAAATTGAATAAGCTCGTAGATGTGAGGATTTATGATTTAGGGTTCGATTATTGAATGTAACCCTAGAAACCCTAATCAGTTGAAGAAGAGAAATCCTATCCCTAATCACAAAAGGAAGTACAACTTGAAGTAACATAATGATAGTAATCAATGGTTATAATAACATAGTGAAATCTTAAATCATACAAAGATGACGATCTTAGCCAAATAAGGGCTATAGTAATGAAAATCTAATATATCCTATTTATGTCTCATAAGACATGTGGAAAACATGTTTCACAAGAAGAATGTAAAGAGGTCAGGTGGCCTGGCATTGACATGTTGTCTAGAAGGTGATGTGGTACTCAATGATGAGTTTAAGGGATTAATATCCTATGATAAAATAAAAGGGTGACACAGAGGTGTTCCAATTGTTAAAGAATCTTAGGCAATATGATATACATTTCATTTTATCACATTTGCAACTTGATCACATGATTATTTGTGATACAATGGAATGAAAAGATAATAGGATAAGCTCCTAGACATAAGGAGTTATGAATTAGGGTTTGGTTTCTAAACATGAAAATGTAAACCCTAATCAGTTATAATGGAAAACCATGACCCTAACTATGATAGGGATACAATTTGAATGATTCTCTTTATGGCATGGTAATGATATTTAATTGCTTTTATCATGAAATCCTAACCATGAAGGTATTGTGTGACGATGCACATAGCTATGTATGAGCTATAATGGCATGATATAAGTTTACATGGGTCTTGTGAGCCATGTGAAATACTTGTGCAACAAGTATGATGTTATATGGGTCTAATGACCTAGAGGTGATTGTTGCCTGGTAAGAGGTGACATGATAAATTGAGGGGTTGATGGAACTGAGGCTTATTCTTTTTGGAGTTGGAGTAAGTACGTAACTGAACAAGAAATTTCCTTACCACCCCATATCATGTGATAATAAAGTATGTGGGTTTGATAACCTAGAGATGGTTGTTTCCTAGTGAGAGGTGACAATGTTTAATAATGAGCCAAGGGGTATTAAAACACCATAGTATGTGTTAATAATGATGAGACGTTATGTAAGTACATGATCAATATGTTTACATAATGAATGATTGTAGAACATACATAATCTAATAAGGTAATACACACATATAGTATGCAATGGTGATACGTAATAATGATTGTAATCCTAGATTGATTCCAAAAAGAAAGGGAAATGGTGTATATAGAGTTTGATAATAATAATTTTGAGGAAAGACCCTAAATAGGTTATGTGTAAAGAACACTGACCCTAACCTCGGGACTGGATACTCTTGCTGAGTATTCATGATTAAAAGCTTGATACTATTTTCTCTCTCGGTTATTCATGTAATGATAATGTTACAAATTAATGGAATATTGTAGCTTGTGAGTGCTATGAAGATGATTAATTAATGTTATGTGATGTATATAAACCTTGATAAGGGAATATGAGAAATATGAACATTTGAATATGTAGACTTGGTAATTATGAATAATGCATAGCCTTATACATTCCAATTTGTGAAAGGAAGTGCAATTAGAAGGTTGGAAAGATTAATGATGCTTGGGAACCCTATGTGGTTAAGCATGAAACCTAATCTTCTTTAAAGAAGATATATGGTATATGATGTGTTTTACTTAAAAAAGTAATTAATGTATTCAGACATATTCTCCCTCCATTTGTATAAATATAACCTTGAAAATGAGATGGATGTCACAAATAATGATTGCTATGGTTGCTATGGTCTACACATGTTGTGGAACAAGTAATGCTTGGCATGGGTAATGCCTATATGCTCGATAAAGCATGTTGAGATAACAAAGTATCATGAGGATGATGTGATGGGTCTTATGACGTGATAAAGGCTTAGTGCCTAGTTGAGGTGATATCCTCTGATACTGAAATAAGGGATTGATATCCCATGATAATGTGTTGATGGTGATATCCTTATGAAGGGTAGTAATGCAATGTCATGAAATGATTAGAATCAGTCTATAGTGTAAATGATTATATTCTCAGTTGATATATTATGCCCTTTCCTTTAATATTTTGTCTATGGCTTGTACGTTATAACTTGATTGGTGCCAAAAAGACACTTTAATTGGTCTAAATAATCAAGTGAAATATAATCATGTAGTTGCCCTGGCGATAGATCCATTTAGTGTCAGAACTTGCTGAATGGTGAAACGAGAAATTCCTACGGGAAACTCAGAGCGCATATTGTTGAATATGCGAGGTGCAAGATGAGTATTTCCTTCCTTCCTTTAAACCTCGAGATTGGCAATAAATCCATGCCCTAAAAGAAGAATATGTCTGTAGGTCATGACTCTCTCTCTCTCTCTCTCTCTCTCTCTCTCTCTCTCTCTCTCTCTCTCTATATATATATATATATATATATATGTATATATACATATATATATACATATATATAGTGAGGATTGATGGTAAGTCATACCCTAGACAGAGAACATGCTACGTGATGTGTCTCTATAGCAAAGAGCCTCTATATGCCAGGTTAGATATAAAGTAGAATGAATTAAATGTCTCTGCTACACTCGTACTGATGAGGGAAGATGAGGTCGTGTATTCCATCTCTTCCATAGACCTTTATGGCACTGATGCTAACTTCACTGTGGTCAGTTGGAGCATGGAAGGTATATTCCCATCTCCACATGGCATAAGATTGATTGAAATATATAATTATCCGTATAGCATATTTTCTCAAGGATTAAAAAATGAACATATTGGATGAAGCCTTGCTTTGCTTTTATATTTTTTAATTTATGACAGTTATACATGTTCTTCATATTCCTTCTAAAGTAATAACTTGAAGGATAAATCTATTTTTTTTATAATGGGGTTGATCATGTATATTATTCAACATAATCAGAAATTACATAGTTCAAGAGATGCTGAGGGATATCCCCCGCTGAATCGGTGTACATGAAGTTTCCGGTTTTTGCAAGCTTGGCTACTTCATGTGCCACCAAATTACAGGATCGACAAATGTGCATAAAGGAAATAGAAATAAACTCAGTAGAATAACTTGAAGGACAAATCTATTTAATATAATGTAGCTTTACTCTTTGTTCAAATAATAGTACATATGTGATAATAATAGTGTTGTTGGAGAATTATATCTCTTACCGGGATTGTTGTCTCACCCTATGGGATCCACAATTTTTAGGTTGACATGCATGTCATGGAACCAGAATCCCAGTCCCATGAATCAAACAAATACCAAAGACAACATGCAGAAGCGTGAAATGCTTAGCATACATGAACACATAACAAGTTAAGAGCACCAATCATAGTCTCAACATTCAACAACATATATTAAACAACATTGTATATTACAAGCTTTCAGTTACATATTCAAGAGTGCAGTTTTACAAGTCTGTCCATGTATACTAGGGATCTACAACAAAAACACCTGACGTAGCTCACCAAGCCCATCAACTGATATCCATCTTTGAACCTATAAAATACGTGAAACAAGGTGGGTCAAGCACATGAGGTGCTGAGTACAGGGCTAAGAGATACATATACATAAGCTTTGCATAGTTTGAAAAGATTTGCAAAAATAAACGAATAAGAATAAACAAGTTAAGTATTTAGCAAAATGAGAGACCATATTTTATGTCATTTCACTCCAACTATACCATCATTTTGTGCATTCATCAATATCATGTATTCGTAAGGCCTTTTATGGACATATTCTCATTGGAAGAGTCTATGAGGGTGCTCAAGATTAGCTAACCCTTTTATCAACGACCCGCCCTATCTTGATAACTCAAGTAGGACACCCATCCTCATGTCCTTACCCCAAAACTTTAGGCAGGTGCAAGAGGTTTGGATAATGGAATTTCTATATTATGTTTGCTATTTATAAAGAATGGTATGAGAAAAACATCGAGTACAATACTAGAGTACTACATGGTAATATTAGAGCAAGTAAACAAGCATACATATGTATCACATTCAAGCAAGAAAGCCATAGTCATATAATTATTAAATCCCATACCTGATTTTAGAGATTTTGAAAACATGTCCTTGACCATCTAGCCATAACACTTGATTAACAACAAGATTTTATACATATATTAGATTCTCATAATTAACCCTAACTAGCTTCATTTTAGGGTTGTGTCCAAGTTAGGTTTATGGTTGGTTAATTACATGTTTGATGATCTTATAGTGACTTAGATTCCATCATGAAGGTGGGGTTCAAGTTTCATGTCATTCCGAGGTTTCACATGAACATTATAAGATTTGAATCTTTAAAGCACATTATAGGGTCAAAGACTCATAATAGGGCGTGAAAGGTCATTATCCAAACAACACATGGGACCCAGGAATCAAGCATGATTTAGATCAGGAAAGTATAGACATAAGAATCACATTCTAATGTGGGTGGATGTCCCTTAGGGTTTAGGTATCATATTCCCAACCTTGGGTATTAACAAAACTCACATACAAGCAAGTATCAACATAGTTCACATATAGCATTAGGGAACAACATATGTATAGGATGGACATCCATATCAAGGAGATCACAGTGGATATACTATCTCTGATTTGAGGGGGGAGATCATAATAATTACATTCTCATTAGGAGTGGGGAACAAGGAAGACAACCTAACACCATATGGCCATATAGGTATAGAAGGGGCACATACAAAATTACATCATGAGTGCGGGTTGGTGTTAGAAAAAAGAGTAAGAACACATTATAATGTTACTAATTTCACAATACACTAGGGTTGGATACATAACATGGGTTGAGGGCCTCCTTGGTTCAAAGTCCAACACACATCACCATAGAGGAGTCTCATTCAAACATTAGGTGTCATGAAACAATCATAGCATCATGAGATTAGGGGCTAATAATATAGTGATATAGACGTGCATAAATTACTGATTTCAAGATATGAGGACCCTAGATGTCATTAGGAAGCAAGGTTAGTCATTAAGAGGGCAAGGCACGTCATTAGGGTCCAAACAAGTCACAATCGTGCAATCAGGGACATTCAAGAGCAATTGGGGTAATTAGGATATTCATTAGGGTCACAAGAGCATAAGATAGTACTAATTGATGCTTAGGGGGCTACAAATATATCAAATATTCAAACTTCATGATAACTATGCATTAAAAGGAATCAAGTATAGCCAAAGATCACATTTTCAAAAAATCACAGAAAAGGAGGGGTTTTTTGGGTCTATGACTATTCCCAGATTATAGGGCTCGTTGAGTTGATCAATTTGGTATATAGGTTTACCCAATTTGGCCAAGGGAGGAGGGAGATATGCATTTGAGAACATTTACATTATAACTTTATGAAATCAAAGATAGGACTATTGGGAGCAGAGACCGTTACCTTTAATTTATCAGGTGATCTGGCCAGTGGATCCGAGATCCAATTCCCAGATAGGGGTGCACCCCACTACAACCAACCTGGACACTATGGTCCACTCTCCATTGTTGTGGCCCGCTGGCGGTCACTCCTAACTGCTCTCTCTTCAATGGGCGACGACTTGGATGGTCTGGCCACCGCCCCTATAGTCTCCAATCGCTGCGTGAGTCGGGACCCTCCGCGCAATTCCTCTGTTCCTGGGACCAGAATAGAGTACGAATAGGGGAGGTTCGCCTCTTCCATTTTGATGGCCGATGCGCCCGCAGTAGCTCGAACAGGTCGATTCATGAGGGTAGGGGGTTTCTGGATGCTAGTCGTTGAGCTATTACCTGTGCGTTGACCTCCATCAGGGTATGGGGGAGGAGCTTGCTACTCATTGTGATAGCTCTTGCCACTAACCTAGGTGAGGAATCAGCTGGCTTGGAAGAGTAGGGATGTCGTGGAAGGAAGGAGGAGGAAAAGGACCTAGATTTGAAAGGGGGGGGCTTTATATGGAACAAAGAGGGAGGTTTTAGGGTTTTCAAGACCATCGTGCGGTTGGGTTTCCCCATTGCCTGATTTAGCTGTAGACGGTAGAGGAAGAAGAAATCTCCATCGTCCTTTCCCCAAAGAGGAAGGGGGAGAGGGAGAAGCGGTTGGGCCGTGCACTGGCTTGGCCTATAGATGGGCCGACCCAAGAGCATAAATCAAGAATAAAAGAGTAAAAGAAACATAAAAAAGGCAACTTTAACATGGCATAACTAGGGCATCGAAGGTCCATTTGGGGTGATTTTTCCACCATTGGATTCACAACTAAAAGATCTACAAAATGAAATACATGAGAGATAAATTGATCACATTTATTAGGCTCAAAATCATTTACAAAGGTATGGTACATTAAAGTATGGCACTTGGTTCAAATCTCTAATGAAAGTAACATGCTATAAAATTCATCGTTGATGTGACCCAATTGGAGTGCCACGACACTTAAGCCATTAAATTAACATCCACATGAGTAAGAGTGCACTTGATAAGAGGGGAGGAGTACAATTGAGGAGAGAGAAAAGTCAGGTTATCACATCCTTCCCTCCTTACAAGAAATTTCGTCCTCAAAATTTGTCTGAGATCAGATTTAATTGTCAAGGTCAATATTCATTGGATCTAAGTATTCGACCATGGTTGTCAAGGCATTCCCTACAATAGGATGCACACTTAGGTTATCATCATCAAAGGTGTACTCATACCAATCACACATGTCACTTGGTGTTTTATTATATTATGACATCATTGTGTTATTAGGGTTCCATAACCCTCATCCCTATAACTTAGGGTTTTGTTTGTGTTTTCTTACAAGTCCAAGGTGTTTCATTGAAGTTTATACAACCAATTTCTCAAACGGACATGTTAATCATCATGACTTTCAAATGAGATCATCATTGAACGTGTATCTCATCATGTTACTAGATTCCATGCATATTTAGTTTCCCCCAAAAAAATTCTAGCAACTATCTCCAATTATGTTTATCATTTTTTAATTCAGATCTAAAATTAAGCAATTTGTTCATTATTTTTATTCGATTTATGACCCCAAGAGCATCATCATATCAAGTTAATCATTTTTCATTTGGGTACGAGATTAGGTATCTACTCATGATTATTCAAGCTAAGATCTCAAGGCATCATCGTATCAAGTTCATAATTTCAAACATATATCTTTGGTGTGTGGTATGGCTTTCATCTTAGGCCTAACTTAAGGGAGTGACTTATTGTACATGTGTCATGTTTTGACTTAAGTAAGATATTTCCTACATCAAACATAATTTGAGGAACAACATTATCATCAACGTCACGGTTTGGTACTTATCTCACTTGTATCCAGGAAGAGCTCTACAAGCTCAAGCCACTCCAGCTAGGACGTATCTATGTCAAGGAAAAACATACTAACCACCAACATCTACCCATACCAAACTTTTACCCAAATTACTAAATGAGGAAAACTACTACATTCCTTTACATACAACCACCAACCCGAGTACAGGCTCACCAAGAATACCACACATCATGTACATCTTCTTAGTGTCATGGGACATCTCACTCACCTATATAGAAAGCATCAAATTTTCAATTGCGTCTTTCTCCAGGGTTAGATATTTTCATAGGAAATCTAGGGCTCAACATTTTTGAGGAAACCACACACTAGGTAACTCAACTCATATACTTAGAACTAGTCTAGCAGGGGACTCATCATCATGTATTTCATCGTGCACATTTTTCAACATTTCTCATATTTTGGAGTTTAGGTACTCTGACCTTCTCCCGTGGCAGATCGACTCATATCAAGAGGTCACCCTTTTCATATGTCCCATACTCACTACTACAGAACATGCCTTTAGTGTCGGTTAATTAAGGGCTTTTAGTGTCAGTTTCCAAGCGACACCCAAGTGGGCGCCGCTAAAGGTGGACCCCTTCGGCGTCGGTTCCCAACCGACGCCAAAATGCTTCCCGCCACCGAAAATGAACCAGCAAAAGGACTATAGGCGTCGGTTATTTATTAAAACCGACACTATAGAATAGTTATAGACGTCAGTTATTAAAAGAACCGACGTCAAAATGCTTCCTGCCACTGAAAAATGCACTAGCAAAGGGCCTATGGGCGTCGGTTTTTAAATATAACCAACACCATATCATCATATCCCCTGCCTGTCACCACGGCTTTGCTTCCCAGCACGGTCGTGGTACCTGGTCACATAGACATCAGTTTTATGTAAAAAACTGCCATCGTATGTCTTAGGTGTTAGTTTTGTTCAAATAACCGACGTCAAAATACTTCCCGCCACCGAAAAATGTGCTAGAAAAGGGCCTATGGGCGTCGGTTTTTAAATATAGTCGACGCCATATCATCTGAACTGATGTCAGTTTTTTGCTAATAACTGACATTATATCCCCTGCCTACCGCCACGGTCGTGCTTCCCATCACGGCCATGTACCTAGTCACATAGACGTTAGTTTTAGGTCAAAAACTGCCGCCGTATGTTTTAGGTGTTGGTTTTGTTCAAATAACTGACGCCTATGTTTTGATTTTTTTTTTCTTATCAGTTTGCAGGCATGTTGTATGGCTGGTCAGCAGGATGAGAACCTGTAGTTTAGTTCTAAACTGCAGGTTTACGGCATCCATTGATATCAGCCAACAATAGGCCACAAACCTGCAAAATTAACAAGATGGACAAAATTATATATGTGTGATTCACACACATGTATAAGCACATTTAATTCATATTATTTTTTCATCACACACATGTAGAAACCAGTAGCAATCTACAGTTCCATTCATTTCATCTATTTTCACATTCAGACACATGTCGAAACATTTATGTATTGATCATCTTCACGTACATATGAAAATTCATAAAAATTCATTCACATTCACACAAAAATAATTATGAGAACAAAGTTATTATTTATTCATCATTGTCATCATTGCCAATAAAATTATATCTAAAAATTCCCACTCTTTGTAGGGCTTTTGTCCATTCTTCTCTTACAACATCTAATTCATCTCTCATATAGGGAGCATGTACATCGAAACACTTTCCACATGTGCTGAAGTCAACAGTTTTAAAGACATGCAAAGAGAATGATGTATATATATATAATTAATAATATATAATAAGATTGATATATTTCATATTATCTAATGAGACTATGTATAATACCTGATGTATCTTATCGATCTCCATTACGACATGTTTGATGATTAGGTCCATCAATAGCATCACATAGTAGGCACATGCCCAGCCGTTGTCTTGTGTAGCACACTTTAAATTGAAACATACAAAATATTCAAAAATACAAATAAGAACAGTTCACATAAATAATATATACATTAGAGTCAGGAAATTATTTTACATTCTCCCAAATTAGTGACAGATTCTTTTTCTTGGGGACCTTTCCTCCAGCTTTTTTGTACTCTTGTAAAGCCCTACATATGTTAATGTAACCCATTAAATTGCATAATTAAATAGTAATGTAGTAACAGATGTTAACAGATATAAAAATATGAAATATTTCTCACGAGAATAATGACCTTTTAATTGCATGTCCATATAATGTATCCAACTCATTCCCCGTAGGATCTAGATAATAGACAGTGAACGTCTTGGGGACAATAACTAGTAACTCACAATGCTTACCACTACAGGTAAGAAAGTAGAAAATTAATAACTCAAAATCCACAATAAAAATGTAATTTGCTTAAGTCCAAATTATAAGCAAAGTAAACTTACTCGACATTGAATGGAGCTATTATCACCGTCTTATTATTTTTACCAAAATGTTGAAAAGCATCACAGCAGTATGAAGTAACTGAATATGGGTCTGCATCTACAAGACTAATCAAAGATGGAACCAAAAATCCCACATGGGAAAACCCAAAATTTGTACATATCTTGTGTAAGTGGCTACAAAACATGTATCATGTATGCATTAATATATAAGAAACCAGATTAATGTATATAAAACAAGGTATATGGATGTATAAATAAGATCTCACCATATCCACAGCTCTATCATAGATGTGTTCAGCCACTCATAACTAAACAACTCCAAAATATCTTATTTAAATATCTTATTTTCGTATGATTGACCTGCATTAATATGTATGTATGCAGAACTTGTATTACATATGCATTAATACGTATGCTAAACATGTATAAATAGATTATTATCGTATGATTTACCTGCATCATCCTCCGTAATAGTAACAATTATAGGGCAATTTGTATCATGTTCGTCGATCCATACTGCTACACCCCTACAATTAGGACCTATCAAGGCGTGTAGGTCCCTTGGAAGCCAACTTGGTAGTCGAGGAGGTGGAGGTCGAGATGTAGCTGGTCTCGTATTTTTGACATGTATATATAATTTTAGATCAATTGACTCATATATACACACTAACAAATTAAAGTAATGGAAATTTATCATACAATATCAGTATAGAGGACATCCACTTCGGGCCACAGTATCACTCTGCCTACTGCCTCACCAAGTATTTCAGCATCTGGGTGTGCATGAGGCAGTGCAAGATCCGTCCAATCGGGGAGTACATGTATCAGGCTCACACATACCACATCATCTGGTACTGGATACCCATGAAACATGCACCCTTTAAGGGGTGGGTAAGTCGACGCCTCTGCAACAATATATTCTTGACTTTTTAGTCGGCATGGATTCAACCCCTACAAATTTACGTAAAGAATGTTATATGCATATATACACAAACATATCATCTTGAACAGACTAGCTATTATGTCATAAAAATACTTATAGAGGACGTGCTAGGTGGTGGGTCTATAGGATTACTCCCAACTTCTGCAGTAAGAGCAGTAGGAGAAGAGTGGCCCGCCACAGGTACTATCTGAGTGGCAGTCTGAGATTCTTGCCACTTGCTAATTGCTTCATGGAGTCTCTGATCAAGTACTTCCTCGACTTTCCTATTAATTAACGAATCTACCTATACATGGATAAAAGAAATGCTACCTCGACTTTCTTCAGGGGGTACATCACCAACCTAAAATTTGATAAAAAAAAACACACTTACATAATATAATTATAAATGAACATATAGATAGAAACCTTAGGGATATATTCTTAAAACTTACATTGTCAGGCGGCGCAAGCACGTCCTCACCCTCACAGTGATCATCAGCAATATCATCATGGGAATGCTCAGCCATATGAAAGTTCACATTCAAATTATAAATTTCACATTGTAAAGTAACACTAATTGTAAAATTCACATTGTAAAGTACGCATTCACATTGTAAAGTAATTCACATTGTACAGTTCACATTCACATTGTAAAGTTCACATTCACATTGTAAAGTAATTCACATTGTAAAGTTCACATTCACATTGTAAAGTTCACGTTCACATTGTAAAGTAATTCACATTATAAAGTCCACATTCACATTTTAAAGTTAACATTCATAAAAATAAAACATATAAAAAATATAAACATTCATGCCTCTAATATTGTGATCTTTTATCAATTAACAATCCTTCATTGTGATCCCCGCGAACATACAAGTCATTGTGATCCCCAGCTTCAATGTTTGGTGGTGTTGGCAACCCAACTGAGAATGGACTGGAGTCATCATACTTATCATAGTACTCTTCTTCATCTGTAGGATCTTCAATGAACTATCTTTTACCATTAAGAACAACCGACCATTTATCATTTGCAGGATCATCGATATAAAATATGTGTTTCACATGTGATGTCAATATGAATGGTTCACCCTTCTCGCCAATCTTTTCAAAGTTCACTAACGTGAAACCCAATTCATCCACTATAAATCCTTTGTTGTTGTCAACCCAATTACATTTAAAGAGCGGAATTCTGAAATCTACATAGTCAAACTCCCATATGTCTTCAATGACACTGTAATATGACATTTTAGCTTCACATGGACTCTTATCCTTTATACTTACAAAAAACAATGAAGACGCTTGAAGGGTGACCCCACTATTTGGATGACACTCTTATCATCTTGACGCTTGGTGTAATACAAGAATCCATTTATGTCAAACCCTTCATAAGACATAACATTCAATTTTGGTTTAAAGGCGAGGCATTTGATGGTTTCAGTAAGATTATCTGGTGTTTGAGATAGTTGATGTAAGACTTTATCTTAAAACCACTTAATAAATGTCTTGTTATGCTCTCTAGGAAGCCACATTGAATTGAATCGAGGATATTGTCTCTTGATGAAATTGGTATGTTCCTCGATATAAACACTCACTTTGTTGATATTGTGTAAAATATACAAGTAACCTTTCTCCAACTGATCACGACTGATTACTTTCACCCGTGATCCCAAAATTCCTTTTCCAAAATGCTCATCAATATTCTTGTCATTCACAGGAGCGTCATTAGCACTCAAAAAGTCATTGCAAAAATCCATAACCTCTCTCGCCACATAACCCTCAATAATACTCCCTTCAGGCCGATAACTGTTTCGAACATCACCTTTAAAAATGCTCATGTATCGTTCAAAGGGATACATCCAATGCAAGAAAACTGGTCCCAACATTTTCACTTCCCTAGTCAAGTGGACAACAAGATGTACCATGATATCAAAGAACTAAGGAGGAAAATACATCTCAAGCTGACATAGGGTAACAACCACTTCTCTTTGCAATTTATCGAGAGTATCAGGGTCAATAACTTTGCTTCACAGACTGTTGAAAAAGAAACAAAGTCTGGTGATTGCAAACTGTACATGCTTCGGCAATATAGATTGAATTGCCACGGGCAATATTTGTTGCATTAGAGTGTGACAATTATGAGATTTAAAACCTATCAACTTTAGATCTTTCATTGATACCAATGTACGGATGTTGGATGAGTAACCCTGTGGCACCTTAACATTTACCAAGCATTCACAAAAAGCTTTCTTCTCCTTTCTAGACAACGTGTAACAAGTGAAAAACACTAGAGGGGGGGTGAATAGAGTTTTAAAGTTAATTTAACAATTATTTAACTCAAGCAACTAACCACAAGAATATTGGACAAGGGGACAAGTGAAAACTACTAGAGGGGGGGTGAATAGAGTTTTATATAGATTTTAAAGTAATTTAAACTCAAACAACCAAAGTAAAGATTAAGAAGAGGAACACAGGTGTTTAGAGTGGTTCCACCTTAGCAAATACTAAGGAGTCAATCCACTACCCGGTTGCTTACCCAACCGGGATTTTGAAAGTACTAAATTTTATTACCTCTCAAGGATATTACATAAAATTTACAATACTTTCCAAACACCCTTTGGACAGCCTTCGCCTTGAAGTAGTCTTGCCAACCTCGAAGCAGCCTTCCTTGAAGTAACTTCAAGCTCCCCCTTGAAGTAGCCTTCCTCCCGAAGTAGCTTCCCGTCAAGACAGCCTTCTGAAGTAGTCCAAAGTTCCTCCTCTTCACCATGAAGAGCTTCACCCTCTCCAATCCGCAGCCTCCTACCTGGAGTAGCAAGGAGAGTACAAGGAATACTAGGAACAAGAAAGAAATAAGAGAAAATACAACTTATCCTTGAAGCTCAAGGCTTGATTAGCCTAGATCAAGCGTTTGGATTTTCCTAGCCAAGATGATGGACTTGTGATTGCTTAGGGTTAGGAAAATCTAGCCTATAGGACGAGCTTGAGCCAAGAGGAAAGTGGCCAATTTATCACAATGCTCAATTCACAACAGATTGCACAAGAGGGCTCAAGTATTTTCTCAAGTATAGCAAGTGTATCAAGTGAGTTCTAGTGTCCTATGGCTTGTCCTATTTATAGAAATGGCCTAAGTATGCTTAAGGATGTTCTAGATAACTTTTAGGGGTTTCTAAGTGCTTAACTAGCCGTTAGGTACAAGTTTGTTGCTTTTGCAACGGCTAATTACTTTACTCTGCAATTTCTGTCAGAGATCGTCTCGGTCGAGAAATTGTCGACCGAGACACCTACTCGGTCGAAGTTTTGTCGACCGACAGGCTCTCTGGATCAACGTCTATTTTCATCTGCTAACTAACTTGTCAGTTGTGTCTAACAGCTACTTTGGATCTTTCTCGGTCGAGGAGTTTGTCGACCGAGAGTGTCTCGGTCGAGGAGTTGGTCGACCGAGATAGATCCTGTTTTAAGATTTCAAGTTAGGCATTAATTATGTGTGTGAGTGTGCATAGGTGATCCTATTGAATGGATGACTAAGGTGTTTAGCTAGGAAAAATCCAATGCTTGATTTACATGCGATTCTAAGTACTTGTACATTATATTTCTGTACAAGTTTTTACAATGATTACATTTGCATGAAAATATAAATACTTCTTGTTGAATTTCCCTTATAGGTTTGTCATCCTGCACACTCAAGTAGCTCGTCAGATAAATAAGAATGAAATGTTTGTCATAATCAAAACAAAGGGATTTTATAGATGTCCATTTAGCCAACAATCTCCCCCTTTTTGAAGATGACAAACATTTCCAAAATATAAATAAAGGAAATATAAAACATATAAATGTCATACCTTTAGATTGCCATTTGTAACTTTTCCTCTTGTTTATAAAATGTGTGCTTATTATTCCCAATGAATTATGGAACATGAAATCCAGTTCATTTGGGAATATAGCAACTTTCAATGTAAAGCCAAGAGTATATTTATGAAACTCATTGATTGAATTTGTCATAAATACTAAGTTATAGTTTTATATATCTCTCCCCCTTTGTCATTTCAAAAAGATAACCGTTTTAATAAAAGCTCCCCCTTAATTAGATATCCCATCAAATCTAAAAAAAATGTCCATTGAAAAGCCAAAATGATACAATTAAACAAGTATTCGTGTTAAGAACTGCAGATATCAAAGAAAACATCTTCCAAAGGAGTAATAAGCAGTTGCTTCCTAATGCTGTTGAATTGATCTAAAGGAAGCGGTTTTGTAAAAATATCAGCCAATTGATTTTCCGTATCAACATGATGAAGGGAAACATGATTCTTTGATATATGATCCCTTAAGAAGTGATGACGGATTTCAATGTGTTTTGCCCGGTTGTGTAAAATAGGATTATGTGCTAAGTTTATGGCGCTCGTGTTATCACAAAAGATAGGTGTAGATGAAAGTTTAAAACCATAATCGCTTAAAACCTGTTGCATATAAAGTACTTGAGCACAACAAGACCCGGCTGCCATATATTCAGCTTCAGTTGTAGATAGGGCAACCGTATTTTGTTTCTTACTAAACCAAGATACTAAGGCTCTTCCGAATAAGAAACATCCACCACTAGTACTTTTGCGATCAAGTCGACAACCAGCATAATCCGCATCAGTATATGCTTTAAAATCCAAGGATTGTCCTTTTGGATACCATAAACCGAAACAAGTAGTGCCAGCTAGATATCAAAGAATTCGTTTGACCGCAAGAAAATGAGATTGCATAGGTTGGGATTGAAATCGAGCACAAAGACCAACGGAAAACATAATGTCCGGTCGAGAAGCGGTTAAATATAGCAAACTACCAATCATAGCTCTATATAAGGAATCATCAATAGGTTCCCCATTTTCATCCTTATCAATTTTGATAGAAGTAGCCATAGGAGTAGTAGCATGTTTGCATTGATCCATCCCAAAGCATTTTAAAAGTTCTTTAGTGTATTTTTCTTGGCTTATGAAAATTCCTGCAGGCGTTTGCTTAATTTGAAAACCAAGAAAAAATGTTAATTCACCCATAAGGCTCATTTCGAATTCTTTTTGCATAATGTCACTGAATTGTGTGCATAATAAATCATTTGAAGCTCCAAAAATAATATCATCAACATATATTTGCACAACTAGGAAATCAGATGCATATGTTTTGAAGAATAAAGTAGAATCTGAATTTCCAATAGAGAAACCATTATCAAAAAGATATGTCTTGAGCCGTTCATACCAAGTCCTAGGTGCTTGCTTTAGACCATAAAGTGCCTTTTTAAGTTTATAAACATGGTCACCTTTTTCTGGTATTTCAAAGCCCGGTGGATGAGCAACATAAACTTCTTCTTGTATGATGCCATTTAGAAATGCACTTTTGACATCCATTTGATATAGCTTAATGTTTTTATGGGCAGCAATAGCTAGTAACATCCTAATGGCTTCAAGTCTAGCTACGGGTGCATATGTTTCATCAAAATCTATTCCTTCTTGTTGATTATATCCTTGTGCTACTAATCGAGCTTTATTTCTTATGACTTCTCCTGCTTCATTGAGCTTATTCCTAAAAACCCATTTAGTTCCTATGATGGTTTTGTCTTGTGGTTTAGGAACTAAATCCCATACATCATTTTTAGTGAATTGATTTAATTCTTCTTGCATGGCTATTATCCAGTAATCATCCTTAAGAGCTTCGGATATCTTCTTAGGTTCAATGATAGAAACGAAAGCCATGTTTACAACATCTTTGAAGGAAGACCGAGTTTTGACTTTATCATTTGGATCTCCAATAATTTGTTCTTGGGGATGATCCTTGATAAGCCTAGGTGTAGGTTGTGTTTCAACTTGGGGTTCCGATATAGGAATTTTCTCACTATCATTGGAAATGGTTGTATTTTCGAATTGATTAGTGAGATCAATGATATCTAGATTTTCAGATTTTGATGCTTCATGAAAAGAAATATGAATGGATTCCTCAACTTTTCTATATATAGTGTTATATACTCTAAAGGCTTTGCTAGAAGTGGAATATCCCAAGAAAAATGCTTTGTGTGATTTAGAATCAAACTTGTCTCTATCATCTTTGGTATTTAAAATGTAGCATGTGGAGCCAAAAGTATGAAAGTAGTCAACTCGAGGTTTCTTAGAGTGTAGTATTTCATATGGAGTTTTCTTCAAATGAGAGTGAATAGTTACTCTATTAAGCACATAACAAGCAGTGTTTACGGCTTCAGCCCAAAAAGTTTTAGGTGTGTTGTGTTCAAGCATCATGGGCCTAGCCATTTCCTGTAGGGATCGATTTTTCCGTTCTACTATACCATTTTGTTGTGGGGTACGTGGAGCAGAAAAATTATGAGTATACCCTTGAGATGTACAAAAGGTCTCAAATGTATGATTTTCAAATTCGCCACCATGATCACTTCTAATGGTACATATTTTATGTTGTAAAAGATTTTCAATCTTAGAACAAAATTGCATAAAGACATGAATGGTATCATCTTTAGTTGCAGTAAAATGTACCCATGTAAATCTACTATAATCATCAACAATAACAAAACAATATCTTTTACCACCAATAGATTGTGTCCTCATTGGTCCAAATAAGTCCATATGAATTAATTCTAAGGATCTACTGGTGCTAAGTACATGTTTTGATTTAAAAGATGTTTTGGTTTGCTTTCCCATTGTGCAAGGTTCACAGTTTTCAGCTTGATCAAAAGACAGAGCAGGTAATCCACGAACAAGATTATATTTCACTAACTTTTTAATAGTGTGTGAACTAGCATGTCCTAGCTTTTTATGCCATAGCTGTAAGGTATTTTCATTTGCAAGCAAGCATTTGCCTATTACTGATTTCATAGAGTTTGGTTTAAGGATATAAAGATTTCCAACTCTATTTCCTTCATAAATGACATTTGTAGTGTTTTCTATCAACAACTTGCAGCAGGTTTTGTTAAATAACACATCATAACCACTATCACATAGTTGACTTATGCTAATTAAATTGTGATGCAATCCATCAACAAGTAGAACATTTTTTATTTCAAGATTTGTTCCAACATTACCTATTCCAACGATCTTGCCCTTACCATTGTCTCCAAAGGTGACCGTTCCACTTTTCTTTTCTTCAAGAGTTTGAAATGCGTCCTTGTTTCCGGTCATATGTTTGGAGCAGCCACTGTCAACTATCCATTCCTGCATTAGAATGTAGATTTTGGTACCCATGTGATGGTCCGATAAGGTTAGAAACTTTTTAATTGCTTATGTGTATAAAAGTTCTGATACAGAAAACCAGTCAGTCGACAATTGTTCGACCGATTTTTGTCTCGGTCGACAATTTGTCGATCGAGCAGGTTACTGTATCACAAGTAAAAACACAGAAAATTTCTCGGTTGACCAATTTTCGACCGAAATAGGTGCTGTAAATTTTTTATTTGTTAAAGACATCCAGTCGGTCGACAATACTTCGACCGACCCAGAGCTCGGTCGACAATACTTCGACCGACAGAGTTTCTGTTTCAGCAATTGCAGAGAAATGGTAACAATAAACATAGCACCTTTTGAGATAAGACAATATAAATAGCAAAATTAAGCATTTGGTCATATCTCAACTATATTCCATTCTTCTAAGTTTGGGGTTTTGGGATCCAAACTAAATCGGACTCCTTAGTCTTGTAGGGGCATGAAAAACAATAATGTCCAAGACGTAAGCAGAAATGACAGGTAATAGAGTCAATTTCATTTCTCTTTCTAGTTATTGTGTTCTTGGGTACGAACATAGTTTGAGTCTTTTTGGGTTGGTTTTTCTTTGGAACATATCCCAAACCTTTTCTTCCATTGAAAACATTTCCAACTTTCAATATGTTATCAAGAATATCTTTTCTCCTTAACTTATAAAGTTCTCTTTGTAACGTAGCAATGTCATTCATCTTCTTATGTATATCTTTTCTTGCTTGGTCTAAGTCAGAAGACAATGAATCTTTTTCTTTCACAATATTATCATAGTTCGAATGGTTGCACAAAATAGGTTGAGTTTGATAATCTTGTAGTTTAGCTAGCAAATCAGTCTTTTCTTTTGATAGAAGATCAACATTGGTTTCCAAATTGAGTAGCTTTCTAGTACAATCATCTAAAGATGTTTTTAAAGATACATTTTCAAGATCAATGTTGTTCTTTTCATAAGAAAGTTCATCTAATTTAGCAATGAGCTCATTATTTGATTTTATAGCTTTCTTTAGTTTCTTCTTGGCATCAACATATTTATCATGAGTTTCTTGTAAACTAGTAATTAACTCTTCTTTAGGAAGATCAATAAGGCTTACCTCTTGAGAGTCTTCATTGTCTTCTCTTGCCATTAGACATTCCACATTTTCATCTCCACTTTCACTTTCACTCGTTTCATCCCATGCCGCTTTATAAGCTTTTTCTTTCTTCTTATGTGAGCTTTTCTTTCCCTTCTTAGCTTTGGGACATTCATTTTTGAAATGTCCTTTCTTTCCACATTCGAAGCACCTGGGAGTGGAAGAAGAACTAGAAATTTTATTAGATTTAAACCTTCTGTATTTCTTACCGTTGACTATCAATGCTTCTTCTCCCTCTTCTTCACTGGATTCCTCACTCTCTTGTGAGAGAGCTTTTGATGCTTTGAGAGCCACGTCTTTCTTTGGCCCACGTTGATGCTCATGTTCTCTTCTCTCTTCCTCTTCTAGGTCTGCCTCATGAGCTTCTAAGTTTCCGATGAGCTGCTCCATTTTGAGGCGAGTGAGGTCGTTTGCTTCTGCAATAGCTGTCACCTTTGGTTTGTACTTTGGAGGAAGAGATCGAAGTATTTTTGATACCTGATCTTCCTCAAGAACAGGTTTCCCTAAAGCACTCAAACCATTAACAATAGTAGAAAATTTTGAATACATTTCACTAATAGTTTCGTTTGGATCCATACGAAAATGTTCAAACTTGGTTTTAAGCAAACTAACTTTAGAGTTTTTAACTTGAACAGTACCCTCATATGTTATAGATAATCTATGCCAAATGTCATATGCGGTATCACAGTTTGATACTCTATTAAATTCACCTACTGAAATGGAACAATATAAAATGCTTACTGCCTTTGCATTCATTTGGGCCATTTTTACCGTATTAGCATCCCATACTGCGAAATCGTCTTGTGGGAGTGTGTATGGTGTAGATACCATTCTCCAAAGATCCCAGTTGATTCCTTGGAAGTAGAATTGCATCCTTCTCTTCCAGTATTGATAGTTTGTCCCGTCGAATGCCGGAGGTCTAGCAACGAGCGTTCCTTCAATGTTGAGGTGGTTGAGCACTCCATCACCCATTTCTTCAAGACCGTGTTAAGGTTCCTTGAAGCCCTGCTCTGATACCAATTGAAAACTACTAGAGGGGGGGTGAATAGAGTTTTATATAGATTTTAAAGTAATTTAAACTCAAACAACCAAAGTAAAGATTAAGAAGAGGAACACAGGTGTTTAGAGTGGTTCCACCTTAGCAAATACTAAGGAGTCAATCCACTACCCGGTTGCTTACCCAACCGGGATTTTGAAAGTACTAAATTTTATTACCTCTCAAGGATATTACATAAAATTTACAATACTTTCCAAACACCCTTTGGACAGCCTTCGCCTTGAAGTAGTCTTGCCAACCTCGAAGCAGCCTTCCTTGAAGTAACTTCAAGCTCCCCCTTGAAGTAGCCTTCCTCCCGAAGTAGCTTCCCGTCAAGACAGCCTTCTGAAGTAGTCCAAAGTTCCTCCTCTTCACCACGAAGAGCTTCACCCTCTCCAATCCGCAGCCTCCTACCTGGAGTAGCAAGGAGAGTACAAGGAATACTAGGAACAAGAAAGAAATAAGAGAAAATACAACTTATCCTTGAAGCTCAAGGCTTGATTAGCCTAGATCAAGCGTTTGGATTTTCCTAGCCAAGATGATGGACTTGTGATTGCTTAGGGTTAGGAAAATCTAGACTATAGGATGAGCTTGAGCCAAGAGGAAAGTGGCCAATTTATCACAATGCTCAATTCACAACAGATTGCACAAGAGGGCTCAAGTATTTTCTCAAGTATAGCAAGTGTATCAAGTGAGTTCTAGTGTCCTATGGCTTGTCCTATTTATAGAAATGGCCTAAGTATGCTTAAGGATGTTCTAGATAACTTTTAGGGGTTTCTAAGTGCTTAACTAGCCGTTAGGTACAAGTTTGTTGCTTTTGCAACGGCTAATTACTTTACTCTGCAGTTTCTGTCAGAGATCGTCTCGGTCGAGAAATTGTCGACCGAGACACCTACTCGGTCGAAGTTTTGTCGACCGACAGGCTCTCTGGATCAACGTCTATTTTCATCTGCTAACTAACTTGTCAGTTGTGTCTAACGGCTACTTTGGATCTTTCTCGGTCAAGGAGTTTGTCGACCGAGAGTGTCTCGGTCGAGGAGTTGGTCGACCGAGATAGATCCTGTTTTAAGATTTCAAGTTAGGCATTAATTATGTGTGTGAGTGTGCATAGGTGATCCTATTGAATGGATGACTAAGGTGTTTAGCTAGGAAAAATCCAATGCTTGATTTACATGCGATTCTAAGTACTTGTACATTATATTTCTGTACAAGTTTTTACAATGATTACATTTGCATGAAAATATAAATACTTCTTGTTGAATTTCCCTTATAGGTTTGTCATCCTGCACACTCAAGTAGCTCGTCAGATAAATAAGAATGAAATGTTTGTCATAATCAAAACAAAGGGATTTTATAGATGTCCATTTAGCCAACAACAAGGATTTAGAGTGGTTCCTACCTTAGCAAATACTAAGGTAGTCAGTCCACTACCCGGTTGCTTACCCAACCGGGATTTGGAAAGAATTTAATTTTATTACCTCGCAAGGACTTTACATAAAATTACAATTCTCTCCCTAAACCCTTCAAGCAGCCTTCACCTTGAAGTAATTGCACCACCTTGAAGCAGCCTTCACCTAGAAGTAATTGCACCACCTTGAAGCAGCCTTCACCTAGAAGTAATTGCACCAACTTTGAAGCAGCCTTCCTCCTGAAGTAGCTTCCCGTTGCAATAGCCTTCTTGAAGTAGCTTCCCGTTGCAATAGCCTTCTTGAAGTAGCTTGAAGTCCACCTTCTCCTCCAAGAAGAACCTTCTCCAATCCGCAGCCTCCAACCCTAGGAGTAGCAAGGAGAATACAAAGAATAAAAAGAACAAGAAGGAAAATAGAAAGTACAACTTATCCTTTGAAGCACAAGGCTTGATTTGCCTATATCAAGCGTATTGATCTCCTAATCAATGAGTGTAGAAGTGTAAGTGTTGTGGAAAGGAGATGCTAGCCTATAGGACACGAAATAGGAGCAATGGGAATGAATAGCCAATGTTGGAATTGCTCTATTGCTCAAAACAAATTGCCAATGAGTATTCAATCTCAAGTGTAGCACAAGTGTAGCTTAGATGTCTTTAGGTGTCCTAAGGCATGTCCTATTTATAGGAATGACCTACAAGTGCTTAAGGACATTCTAGACACTTTCTAGGGGGTTCTAAGTGCTTAACTAGCCGTTAGATATAAGTTAGTTGCTTTAACAACGACTAATTAATTAATTCTGCAGTTGCTGTCAGAGACCATCTCGGTCGACAATTTCTCGACCGAGATACCTACTCGGTCGAAGTTTTGTCGACCGACAGGCTCTCTGGATCAACGTTTATTTCCAACTGCCAACTACTTTGTCAGCTGTGTCTAACGGCTACTTGGGTCATTCTCGGTCGAGAAGTTTGTCGACTGAGAGTGTCTCGGTCGAGGAGTTTGTCGACTGAGATTGACCCTATTTCAATCTTTCAATTTAAGGCACTAAGTGTGTGTATGAGTGTGCATATGTGACACTATTGAAGGGGATGACCTATCTAAGTGTGGTGTTTAGCTAGGGAAGATCTAACGCTTGATTTACATGAAGTCTAAGTACTTGTACATTATATATTTGTACAAGTTTACAATTGATTACATTTCATGACATTTACAATCATTCAAGCATATAGATTCCCTAGTGCTTTGCCATCCACCTTATTCCTGCAACACTCAAGTAGCACGTTAGATTAACAAGAATGAAATGTTTGTCATCATCGAAACAAAGGGATTTATCATAATGTCCAATTTATCCAACAATCTCCCCCTTTTTGAAGATGACAAACATTTCCTAAATATGAAATAAGGAAATATAAAGCATGTGAGTTTCATACCTGAAGATTACCTTTTGTAGCCATTCTTGTTTTACAAGTGAGTGCTGGCCATCAAGATGAAACTCATTTTTGATTTTATATTTGTGATTTTATATTCTTTTCTCCCCCTTTGTCATTTCAAAAAGATATCCAGGTTGAATATGTTATATTTCTTCTCCCCCTTAATTTTATACTATGCTCCCCCTTAAATAGATATTCTATTAGGAATATGGATTTAATATCATTTTTGTCTAATTTAGCCACAATTTGTTTCTCAATCATTTGCAAAGGATGTTAAGCCTTGAAATGATATGAGATTCCCTTAAGCTTATGATGAATGTATATTGATTTCTCATCTATCAAGGGATGTTAAGCCCTGAAAATCAAATGAGAATCCTTTAATATTAGAGTATATAAAAATGTCTCCATCCAAATGCAAGGGATGTTAAGCCCTGATTTGTTTAGAGAGTTCCTTTAAGTACAAGATATATCATTTTTATGAAATTCATAGATTTCTTCATAACCAAGAGTAAAAATATTAAGGTCGTAACAAGCTCCAAATGATGTTTACAATGTTTTTGTAAGCTTCTTAATCAAATAATCAAATTTGTTTGTATGAGCTCCCCCTTAATCTTACCATTTAAAGCAATTTAAAGCTTCTAAGGTCACAGATGATTTTAAATTTTGATTTTGACCTTTATCAAACGTATACTAAGATTAAGTATAATAAAATGATGTCCAAATAAGCATTTTGTCAAAGCTTATTTTAGGTCGTCCTTGACTACGACCATAGCGCCCCTTGGTCAAATTTTATTTCAACCAAGAGGCAAAAATTGTAGATTTCCAATTTAAGCACTCATATGTTTAGTGATACTCAATATGAAAACATCTTCTTAAAAATGAAAGCATGATTAATATCTCAAGTCTTTTAAAGATGCCAATTGAGAAATTTTTATCTTATGTGTTGCAAGCATTTCTAAGAGACATATCATCATTGAATTATTTTGCTTGCCTATGTATCATCAAGGATCCATGCATAAAACAGAAATTTCCTTTTTATTAAGCTAAGCATAATTTCAGTTTTGACTTAAATCATTTAGAGAATAAACCAAATTAATCTCATATAAGTTTTCAGGGATGATTTCCAAAATATATACAGTCATTAATCACAAATAGATAGCAATTTGATCAATTAAAAAAAATCAGCAATTTTACAGCAGACTGGAAATCAGTGACATGCTCGGTCGACAATTTCTCGACTGAATGTTCACTCGGTCGACAGATTCTCGACCGACAAAGTTTCTGGAATGTTTTTAGAACTGTTAATTAATTCCAAGAAAAATAAGATTATGCAATTTAGAGCTTGATTGTGTTGAAATATGACATTTGTATATCAAGAATCGGTTTAGGTCAAATCTCAACTAGTTAATTTTGAGCTACTAAGTTTTAGGAATCCAATCTAAATCATCATTCTTTTTTTATATGGGCATGAAAATGAATAATGTCCAAGACGCATGCAATAATGACAACTAATAGAGTCAACTTCATTTCTCTTTCTAGGAATTGTGTTCCTAGGTACAAACATAATCTTAGTCTTGGATGCTTTAGCTCTTTTGGGTTTATTTCTCTTTGGATCATATCCTAATCCTCTTCTTCCATTATAACTAGAGGAAATTTTCAGAATATTTTCAAGCATGTCATTTCCTCTTAACTCATTTATATTTCTTTGTAACTTAGCAATATCATCCATCTTCTTGTTTATATCTTTCTTTGCTTGATCTAAATCAGATACTAGCGAGTTTCTTTCTTTGACAACCTCATCATAATCTAAGTGTGAACATAGAACATGTTGTTTCCGAAGATCATTCACTTGAGTTTGCAAGTTTAACTTTTCTAAGGAAAGAAGATTGCAATCAGCTTCTATAGATTTTAACTTAAGATCATAATCTTCATTTGCCTTTTTGAGATCTTCATTTTCAGATGCAAGGGCAAGAAGTTTAACATTTAAATCATTATTTACTTTATTTGATTTCTTAAGTTTCTTCTTGCACTCAATATATTTCTCATGAGTATCTTGAAGACTAGCAATTAAATCTTCTTTTGGTAGATCAAAAAGACTTACCTCCTCTTCTTCTTCATTTGTTGTAGCAATGAGGCATTCTACTTCTTCTTTTCCATCATCACTTGAATCATCCCATGCAGCTTTATATGCTCTTTCTTTCTTTTTGTGAGATGATTTCTTCCCTTTCTTGAGTTTTGGACAATCGCCTTTCATGTGTCCATTTTTGCCACATTCAAAGCACCTGGAAGAAGAAACACTAGAAGTTTTATTAGTTTTAAAACTTTTATACTACTTACCATTTACAATGAGAGTTTCTTCTTCACTATCATCTTCACTTGTGTCATGATTGTCCTTGGTTGATGCTTTGAATGCAATGTCCTTCTTTTTCCCTTGTTGACGTTCACATTCTCTTCTTTCTTCCTCTTCTAAAGTTGCCTCATGAGCTTCTAGATTGCCAATGAGTTGCTCCATTTTCAGTTTAGTGAGATCATTAGCTTCTTCAATGGCTGTCACCTTGGGCTTGTATTTGGGAGGAAGTGATCGAAGTACCTTTGATACCTGATCTTCTTCAAGAACAGTTTTTCCTAAGGCATTCAAACCATTAAAAATAGAAGAGAATTTTGCAAACATTTCACTAATGGATTCATTCGGATCCATACGAAAGTGTTCAAACTTTTGTTTAAGCATACTAATCTTAGAGTTCTTAACTTGAACCGTACCTTCATAAGTTATGGACAGTCTATGCCAAATGTCATAGGTTGTGTCACAGTTTGATATTCTATTAAATTCTCCTACTGAAATTGAACAATATAAAATGCTTACAGCTTTAGCATTCATTTTAGCCGACTTTACCGTATTTGCATCCCACTCTGCATATTGCGTTTGAGGAAGCTCGTATGGGGTTGACACCATCCTCCATAAGTCCCAACTGATGCCTTGGAAGTAGAACTTCATCCTTCTCTTCCAATATGTGTAGTTTGTTCCATCAAACACTGGAGGCCTAGCAACAAATGTCCATTCAAGGTTAAGGTTGTTGAGCACCCCGTCACCCATTCTTCAAGACCTTGTTAGGGTTCCTTGAAGCCTGCTCTGATACCAATTGAAAAACACTAGAGGGGGGTGAATAGAGTTTTAAAGTTAATTTAATAATTATTTAACTCAAGCAACCAACCACAAGAATATTGGACAAGGGGACAAGGATTTAGAGTGGTTCCTACCTTAGCAAATACTAAGGTAGTCAGTCCACTACCCGGTTGCTTACCCAACCGGGATTTGGAAAGAATTTAATTTTATTACCTCGCAAGGACTTTACATAAAATTACAATTCTCTCCCTAAACCCTTCAAGCAGCCTTCACCTTGAAGTAATTGCACCACCTTGAAGCAGCCTTCACCTAGAAGTAATTGCACCAACTTTGAAGCAGCCTTCCTCCTGAAGTAGCTTCCCGTTGCAATAGCCTTCTTGAAGTAGCTTCCCGTTGCAATAGCCTTCTTGAAGTAGCTTGAAGTCCACCTTCTCCTCCGAGAAGAACCTTCTCCAATCCGCAGCCTCCAACCCTAGGAGTAGCAAGGAGAATACAAAGAATAAAAAGAACAAGAAGGAAAATAGAAAGTACAACTTATCCTTTGAAGCACAAGGCTTGATTTGCCTATATCAAGCGTATTGATCTCCTAACCAATGAGTGTAGAAGTGTAAGTGCTGTGGAAAGGAGATGCTAGCCTATAGGACATGAAATAGGAGCAATGGGAATGAATAGCCAATGTTGGAATTGCTCTATTGCTCAAAACAGATTGCCAATGAGTATTCAATCTCAAGTGTAGCACAAGTGTAGCTTAGATGTCTTTAGGTGTCCTAAGGCATGTCCTATTTATAGGAATGACCTACAAGTGCTTAAGGACATTCTAGACACTTTCTAGGGGGTTCTAAGTGCTTAACTAGCCATTAGATATAAGTTAGTTGCTTTAACAACGGCTAATTAATTAACTCTGCAGTTGCTGTCAGAGACCATCTCGGTCGACAATTTCTCGACTGAGATACCTACTCGGTCGAAGTTTTGTCGACCGACAGGCTCTCTGGATCAACGTTCATTTCCAACTGCCAACTACTTTGTCAGCTGTGTCTAACGGCTACTTGGGTCATTCTCGGTCTAGAAGTTTGTCGACCGAGAGTGTCTCGGTCGAGGAGTTTGTCGACCGAGATTGACCCTGTTTCAATCTTTCAATTTAAGGCACTAAGTGTGTGTATGAGTGTGCATATGTGACACTATTGAAGGGGATGACCTATCTAAGTGTGGTGTTTAGCTAGGGAAGATCTAACGCTTGATTTACATGAAGTCTAAGTACTTGTACATTATATATTTGTACAAGTTTACAATTGATTACATTTCATGACATTTACAATCATTCAAGCATATAGATTCCCTAGTGCTTTGTCATCCACCTTATTCCTGCAACACTCAAGTAGCACGTTAGATTAACAAGAATGAAATGTTTGTCATCATAGAAACAAAGGGATTTATGATAATGTCCAATTTATCCAACAACAAGTGGGAGGTAAGTATGTTCTCCGATCGCTACTAACTACTTTTGTTAATTCTGTCCTTATTCCCATTTCACATAGGTCCATTCTGTATTTTATCCCATCTTTAGTCTTACCTGGTATATTCAACAGAGTATCGATGATGCTATCACATACATTTTTCTCAATGTGCATGACATCGATACAATGCATGACTGTCAAAGAACTCTAATAAGGAAGATCCCAAAATATTGACTTCTTCTTGAATAAAGACTTGTTACTCTGTGTGGCCATCATACATTGTGATCTCTTACCAAATTCTTTGGTGATGTCTTTTACTCTTTCATAAACATCCTCCCCTGATATAGGTTTAGGTGCACTCTATTCCTCATTTCGTCCATTGAATGCTTTGCGCAACCTACGATATGGATGAAATTTTGGAAAAAACCTTCGATGACCAAGATATACAGTCTTGCCATCATGTTTTAGTTGTATTGAATCAGTATTCTCTTCACATATAGGACACACTTTAGATCCTTTGACACTATATCCAGACAAATTCTCATACACTGGAAAGTCATTCACAGTGCAAAACAACATAGCGTGCAAATGAAATGTCTCTCTTCGTGAAGCATCATAGGTCATCACACCTTCACCCTAGAGCTTCTTAAAGTCATCAATCATAGGTTCAAGGTAAACGTCGATATCATTTCCATGTTGTTTAGGGCCCGATATCAAACACGACAACATAACGTACTTATTTTTCATACACAACCAGGGAGGAAGATTGTATATAACAAGCATAACTAGCCAAGTGCTATGTTGGCTGCTCAATGTCCCGTATGGATTCATCCCATCTGTACAAAGCCCAAGTCTTACATTCTTGTCTTCTTCACCAAATTTAGGGTACAATAAATCAATCTTCTTCCACTGTGGGGAATCAGACGCATGTCGTAGGATCCCATCATTATTTTTCTTAACATCTGCATGCCACCTCAAATTCTTCGCATCTATAGGATTGGCAAATAAGCGTTGAAACCATGGTATTATAGGTAGATACCACATCACCTTAGCAGGAGAACCAGTTTTGGACTCCCCTAAAGTCGTCCATTTATACCTTGACGTACCACATTTCAGACAATCTTTCAAATCCACATAGTCCTTTTGAAATAATACACAATCATTCGGGCATGCATGTATCTTCTTGGCCTCCATTCCCATTGGGCACAACAATTTCTTTAACCGGTATGTTGAGATTGGCGGCTCGTTTCCTTCAGGAAGAATTTCTTTCAACAAAGACAACAATGATGTGAAGCTTTTGTCGCTCCATCGATTGTTAGCTTTCAATTTATACAATCTCAACACATCGCTAAGCTTCACAAACTTACAACCTGTGTATAACGGTATCTCAGCATCATGCACAATGTTTCTAAACATGGGAGGTGGATCGGTGTGCTCTACCCCACAACTATCCAGCATCGCATCAACGATGTCTACTTGAACTGGTTTGTTCACATCTACATCGTCGAAGGCAATTTCTTCTTCCACACAAGCACTGCTATCGACATCCACTTATTTCAGGTTTGAAATCTCTCCATGCCAGTGCCATTATGTATAGCCTTGTACAATCCCATTGCACATGCCATGACTTTTGATTTTGTCACCAGTGCTGACTTTCAAGTTGTTACCGCAATGCCTACATGGACAGTAGAACCTATCTCCAGGTTGTTTCCTATGTTCCTCAACAAATCTAATAAATTGGTCAAGACCAGAAATAAACTCAGGGGTGCAGCGATTTGGAATGGACATCCATGATCTATCCATTTTATGATCAAAGAGAAAACAAGTATATATTAGAACAAGATTAGGGTCTAGGGTTAAAATATTAGGGTTTATGGTTAAAACTTTAGGGTTTAAGGTCTTATATATAATTAATGATTAAAACATCCTAAGTGAGATTAGGCGTTCAAAAACAGTCTCAAACTAGAGACTATCCAAGATTTACTCCTAATGAGTAAATCTTAGACGGGTTTCTAGGCCAACAAATACATGTGTTGTCATTCTTATATATAATAAATGTGTACCACCTATCCCATTCTTGAACACCTAATCTCACTAGTAAGTGTATAATGTGTATTGGGTTTTCAAGAAAATTTCAGCAGCATTTCCCCACTGTTCTCCAAGTACATATGTACTTAGAGAACAAACGGGGAAATGCTACCGAAATTTTCTTGAAAACCCAATACACATTATACACTTACATCCTAAGTGAGATTAGGTGTTCAAGAACAGTCCCAAACCGGGGACTATCCAAGATTTACTCCTAATGAGTAAATCTTAGATGGGTTTCTAGGCCAACAAATACATGTGTTGTCATTCTTATATATAATAAATGTGTATAAACTATAGGCAACATGGTTAATCCTAATCTATAAAGCATTATTAAATAATAAATCTAGAAATCAATAGTTTCAAACATGCAATAATTCACAATGCAATGTTATAAACTACAGGCAACATGGTTAATCCCCACACTCTAGTAGATAGACTAACCTTAAATATAGTGATGTATAAGAGATTAAGAAAAAAAATTCTTAGGTAAGAGTAAGATGAAGCTCATTGATAATATAGAAAAGGGGGAAGGGGTGGGGCTGACCTTGGGCCCTTAGTTGATATTACATCAATGTACTACTGATTTCCAATATAGGATAGATGAGACTAGAGTTCATATTAGATGGAAAAATAACAACTTAGGACAAAGTCCATCACTAAAGTCCCAAACTCAACATATGTGCACAATTAGCATCAAATATAGGACAAAAGGGTATATTAGAACTCCAATTTACTCAAACATGTATAAAAATTACCCTAATGACAAAAGGGCTAGAAATCTTTACTAGTCATTATATGTAGCCCTAATCATCATATTTAACATACTATGTTATTATGAACATCCAGATCAGATTAAGATCATACTATGTTATAACCATTGGTTTAATAATCCTATTTCCGCATGTACATGATTATCAACTTTAAAACCCTATAATTCATTGAAATCATTCTAATTCAATTTAAGATGTTGGGATCGCATAATTATATACTGACATCAGAATATATAAAAATCATAATTAACATGATTAACAACATGCTCATTAAACTAGGGTTTTCTTGAATAATCATCTAATATTCATGTACTAACTATACCTTTGTAACAAGAAGAATAATAGAGCTTTAAGTATATTTTATTCACAATCTACACATTTTTCTGATCAAAAGCATATACATTAATATGTCTATAATTGTAGATAGCATTTATTTCCTACATTATTGGCAATATTAATGTGAATCTGACCAGCCAATGGTGGTTGGGCAGGAGCAGGGTACCTTGAGGGCAGAGGAAGAATAGGAGGAAGAAGGCCTTCGTGGCGGCGCCAACGGCAAATAGGCGCACAGGAGATGTGGTCGGAGTAGCTCTAGAGAGCAGGGAGCAGAGCGTGCAGGGAGTAGGCCTAGGAGAGCTGCAGCCATCCTGGAGAGCAGCAGGTGTGAGTAGTGAGTAGGCGAGGAGCTCTAGAGAGCAGCGGTGCTGACCAGCAGGTGCAAAGAAGGCACGGCGGCAGAAGAGAATGGTGGTAGCTAGGGCGCCGACGAGCACAGAGGGGCCGGTGAGTAGAGAGGGCGAGCAGAGATGGAGGGCGGCGGCTGGCCTGGAGAGCAGTGATCAGAGCACCAGCAAACAGCGGCGGTGGAGGTGAGTGGCACCAGAGGAGCAGCTAGCAGCGGTGAGCAGAGGAATCACCGGAGGCTAAAACCCTCAATCGGAGAATGAATGAAATAGAAGGAAAGGGGAAAGTTTGGCTCGCGCGGGTGCTATTAAGTTAACAATAGGCGTCGGTTATTAGAAGCAACTACCGCTGAAAACTATCATTGTCAGTTACCAACAACAAACTGACACTTATATTCGATTATAGTCATCGGTTCAAACCAGAAAAACCGACGTCTATATATATATGCCGACAAAAATAAATATTCTTGAATTAAGACCATAGTCGTCAGTTTCCTTGTAAAAACTGAAGCTATATGGGGATGAAAATTTTCGCAGTTAAACACGTGAAAACACATCGGCGTCGGTGACTGTAAGAAAACTGACGAAAAAATTGGTCAAATTTCTATTTTGCAGAAAAACTTTAGCCATCGGTTTCTTTCTTAATAACCGACGCTGAATGTTAAATTTTGGAGGTAATTTTTTTCTCTCAAAAAATTGGATTTTGCAATCAATTTTTAGCTTCGGTTTGTTATTTGGTAACTGACGCTAAATAAAAAGTGATACCCGTGTCTGGTTGCCCTTCACAGATAGATGTTGGTTTTATTTTTTAACCAACGATGTACTGATTAGGCGTCGATTTTTATATACAGCCAACACCTTTAAATGTGACGTTATAAGCCATTTCTGTAGTAGTGACTAGAGGTCCTCCTTTGTTAAGAGATTGAGGCCTATGTTGGTCCCAAACCATACCTCACATATCGTATCTCAACATGTGCAAGACTAGGCACAAACAAGCATGCTAACCCACGAGCTATCTTTATAACCTCAACCAAGTCATAAACAACAAACATTGTGCTAGATTAGCTAGGGTTGCATGATCAAATTCTTCTCACATCACCAAACATAACTTGAATCATTTTGAAACATCTCATAACATCACATCAACTTCAACATCATTGTCTTCATCATCGTCTTCATCATCATCATCATCATCATCATCATCATCATCATCATCATCATCATCATCATCATCATCATCATCATCATCATCATCATCATCATCATCATCATCATCATCATCATCATCATCATCATCATCATCATCATCATCATCATCATCATCATCATCATCATCATCATCATCATCATCATCATACTTACTAGCCTAACATTTATCATGGCTCTAAACAACTATAGAGACTATAACTATCATATAAACTCTCTCATCTAGACTTGGTGTTACATCTCTTTCTCTTAGGTTACATGGGCGCTCACTGCCTTTCTGTGTGTGGTAACATTTACATATGTACATATACTAATACTTGAAATAGATTTTTCTCCAACGTTGAAACAGGTGATGAAAACCACCATACTCCATTTGATCAAAACCAAAACCAAAATGAGTTACCACACTCATTAAGTAGTCTAGTACCATGACACCTAGAGAACTAGCAAGAACATGGTGCACACCTATGTAGCTACCCTAAACACATGATGCAAACATATGTCTAGGGTTATAATAAGATCTTCCTTTTCTCATCCTACTGAACCTACAGCCCATACTATAGGACAAAAGGAGGAGAAAGGAAATGTTCTAGGGATTACACAAGCCTACACCTAGTTCTAGAACATCTAGGTTCTAACCTAGAGGCTAAGTCAACATAGTCCACAAAGGACAACTAGTTGAGTTTCTAAGTTTGAGATGTAAGGTTATGTTTAATTTGTGTTTATGTGAGCAATGTTTGTTGTAGTTATTGTTCATGTTCTAATATTATCTGTCACGGAACTGGAATTTCAGTCCCATGAACCAAACAAATACCAAAGACAACATGTAGAAGCGTGAAATGCTCAGCACACATGAACACATAACAAGGTAAGAGCACCAATCATAGTCTCAACATTAAATAAGATATTCAAGAGTGCAATTTTATAAGTCTGTCCATGTATACTAGGGATCTACAACACAATACCCGACATAGCTCACCAAGCCCATCAACTGATATCCATCTCTAAACCTATAAAATATGTGAAACAAGGTGGGTCAAGCACACGAGGTGATGAGTACAGGGCTAAAAGATACATATACATAAGCTTTGCATAATTTCAAAAGATTTGTAGAAGTAAACGATCAAGAATAAACAAGTTAAGTATTTAGCAAAACAAGAGCCCATGTTTTATGTTGTTTCACTCCAATTATACCATCATCTCGTGCATTCATCAATATCATATATTTGTAAGGACTTTTATGGACATCTTCTCGCTGGAAGAGACTACGAGGTTGCTCAAGATTAGCTAACCCTTTTATCAACAATCCTCCCTATCTTGATATCTCAAGTAGGATGCCCATCATCATGTCCTTACCCCAAAACTTCAGGCAGATGTAGGAGGTTTGTATAATGGAGTTTCTATATTATGTTTGCAAGTTATAAAACACGGTATGAGACAAAAATCGAGTACAATACTAGATTACTACATGGCAATATTAGAGAAAGTAAACAAGCATACATATGTATCACGTTCAAGCAAGAAACCCATAGTCATATAATTATTAAAGCCTATACCTGATTTTAGAGATTTCATAACCTATCCTTGACCATCTATCCATAAGCAACACCTTATTAACAACAAGATTTCATACATGTATTAGATTCTCATCATTAACCCTAACTAGCTTCATTTTAGGGTTTTTTCCAATTTAGGTTCATGGTTGGTTAATTACATGTTGATCTTATAGTGACTTAGATTCCATCATGAAGGTGGGGTTCGAGTTTCATGTCATTCTGAGGTTTCACACGAACATTACAAGATTTGAAACTTTAAAGCACATTATAGGGTCAAAGGCTCATAATAGGGTGTGAAAGGTCATTATCCAAACAACATATGGGACCCAAGCATCAAACATGATTTAGATTAGGAAAGTATAGACATAAAAATCACATTATAATGTGGGTGGATGTCCCTTAGGGTTTAGGCATCATATTCCCAACCTTGGGTATTAACAAAACTCACATACAAGCAAGTATCAACATAGTTCACATATAGCATTAGGGAACAACATATGTATAGGATGGACATCCATATCAAGGAGATCATAGGAGATATACTATCTATAATTTGAGGGGGGAGAGCATAATAGTTACATTCTCATTAGGAGTAGGGATCAAGGAAGACAACCTAACACCATATGGCCATATAGGTCTAGAAGGGGCACATACAAAATTACATCATGAGTGGGGGTTGGTGTTAGCAAAAAGAGTAAGAACACATTATATTGTTACTGATTTCACAAATCCACTAGGGTTGGATACATAACATGGGTTGAGGGCCTCCTTGGTTCAAAGTCCAACACACATCACCATAGAGGAGTCTCATTCAAACATTAGGTGTCATGAAACAATCATAGCATCATGAGATTAGGGGCTGATAATAGAGTGATATAGAAGTGCATAAATTATTGATTTCAAGATATGAGGGCCCTAGATGTTATTAGGAAGCAAGGTTAGTCATTAAGAGGGAAATGCACATCATTAGGGTCCAAAAAAGTCACAATCGTGCAATTAGGGACATTCAAGAGCAATTGGGGTAATTAGAACATTCATTAGGGTCACAAGAGCATAAGATAATATTGATTGATGCTTAGGGGGCTATAAATATATCAAAGATTCAAACTTCATCATAACTATACATTAAAAGGAATCAAGTATAGTCAAAGATCACATTTTCATAAAATCACAGAAAAGGAGGGGGTTTTGGGGTCTGTGACCATTCCCACATTGTAGGTCTCGTCGAATTGATCGATTTGGTAAATTGGTTTGCCTAATTTGTCTAAGGGAGGATGGAGATATGCATTATAGAACATTTACATTATAACCTTATGAAATTGAAGATAGGACTATAGGGAGAAGGGGGCGTTACCTTTAATTTATCAGGTGATCTGGCCCGTGGATCTGAGATCCAACGCCCAGATAGGGGTGCCCCCCCACTGCACCCAACCTAGACGTTGTGGTCCGCTCTCCATCATTCTGGCCCACTGGTGATCTCTCTTAACCGTTCTCTCTCTAGTGGGTGGTGACTTGGATGGTCTGGCCACCGCCCCTGTAGTCACCAATCGCTGCATGAGTCGAGACCCTCTGCATGATTCCTGTATTCCTGGGACCAGAATAGGGGATGAATAGAGGAGGGTCACCTCCTCCATTCTGGTGGCCATTGTGCACACAATAGCTCAAACAGGTCGACTTGTGAAGGTAGGGTGTTTCAGTATGCTAGTCGCTGAGCTGTTACTTATGTGTTGGCCTCGATCATGGTATGGGGGAGGATCTTGTTGCTCATTGTGATAGCTCTTTCCACCAACCTAGGTGAGGAAGCAGCTGGCTTGGAAGAGCAGGGATGACGTGGGAGGAAGGAGGAGGAAAAGGAACCATATTTGAAAGGGGGGGCTTTATATGTAACAAAGAGGGAGGTTTTAGGGTTTTTAAGACCATCGTGCGATTGGGTTTCCCCATTGCCTGATTTAGCTGTAGACAGTAGAGGAAGAAGAAAGCTCCACCATCCTTTCCCCAAAGAGGAAGTGTGTTATAACCTCAATTTCTTGAATATGTAATGAAAGATGTAATTCTCTTTTGATGAATAAATGAAATCTTTTTCCTTGATTTGCAATGGATTTCGTATGAAATGTCCTTTATTGATTAAAGGTGGGCTTTGTTGGCTAATAAGCCCAATTGAAAAGAAAAGAGAATTAAAAAGGAAAAGAAATTTATTAATAAAAGGGAAATATGGGTAATTGACAATTAAAAGAAGATAAAGCCAAATGGATGTTCCCTGATGTGGGAATTCGTGCCTTTAGTTTTCTTGAGGTCCAAGGGACCCAAAATAACAAGATAATCATAAAGGAGAAAGGAATAGAAATTAATTTTGTATTAATTAAGAGATAACTTGCATATAAAGGAAAGTATCTCATACTTTCGATTTTGAGTCCCAAATTTGGTACACATGATAATTATGTCTTTATAGACTTTCCTTTAAAATTTAGGATCAATTGGATAAACTATGTGGAGGATATGAATTTTGCAAATTTTATTAAAGTGAAAGGATAATCTTTTAGTCGAATTAAATGTCACAGAGTTTTTCTTTTCTAAAAAAGGAATAGGAATGACGCACTCAACAGGAGCCATTGGATTCATAATCCAACGGCGCGCGAGCATCGTCTAGTTCTGGGAAAGGAAGTTGAGAGGCGGAATCTGTGATCCCAATTTTCTCGCGAAACTGACCACGAGCAAAGATGTGAAGGGTGTAGTTGGCTCCGGAAGAGGACTCCGAGCAAGCCCACCCTAGTTTTTAGGTGGTTTCGAAGACTCTGGAAGGAACCCCCAAATTGGCAATTGTTCCCTTTAGCGGCGAGGGTTAAAAACCCTGATCCAGATGCCAAAAACTATAAAGGTGACCACCCTTCACTTCGTCCAAGCCTCGCGAACTCGAACGACACACTCATAGCCCTAGATTTTCCATATATCTCTCTATTGATCTTACTCTGGTAGCTACTCCGCCGCGGCGCCGCCCGTGTGCAGAATTTAAAGACGAAGGAGGGAGGGGAGCAGGTGCCGCATGATTAGAGCACACTGTGGACTCACAGGAGAAACGGAGGGCCAAGATCTCCTCGGCTGCTCGGCATAGTGTGAGTGGGCACGACTGTCGCAAGCCACACAATCCGTGCACCGGTCAGTGCGTCCGTGATCAAACAGTGGCCCTTTTTTCCAACTTAAGGTAATAACTCGCCTCTCTTCCCAGTAATTCTAGAAAAGAGGGATTCTTGCATAAATTGTTAAAAATCACTCCTTTGGCCGAAAAATACATATGAGTAGTGATTTTTGATCAAGAAAATTCGTAGAACATGATAAAAATGATATTAGAACCTTATTGTACATGTTATTCAAGAAGTATAGGTTTTTGCATCTATTAATGCATTAAATAATGGGAAAAACCCTAGAAAGAGATGAAAGCAATCATGATGAATCTTGATTTTGGTTTTTGATCAAGGTTAACCTGTTAAGGGTAAAGAAAAAGGGTAAAATTATAAAAGGATGATTAATATGTTTCTTTTAGTGTTGTATAATAGGATAAAAACCCTAATTTGGGAAAACATGAGTTTTTGCGGTTACAATTCGAAATTTCCCTATATACAACTAAGATATAATGATTCTTGAACATAAGTTGGATTAAAGAATCCTTATTGAAGATAATGAAGAATTAGGGTTAAGTTCATAATACTTAATTGATGGAATTGAGTAATTGCAACCTATTGGATATTAAAGGTGTTAAATGATGATTCTAAGCTCATAATTATGGGCAAAATAGTAATTAGGATTTTCTAATAAATAAAAGATAGAATTAATGATAAATCGAGTTCATATGTGATTTGGATCACAATGAACTATGAATTGATGATAAATAAGCATAATGATCTTGTCATGGATTAAAAGGATAAAAATGACAGTTTTAATGAAAGATAAGTTTAATGGGTTTAATTGATGGACAATGATGCCTTTAATTCGGAAATAAGGTTAAATGTTGTTAAGGGATAACCTTAATATCTTTTGTGAATAATTAGGGTTTAAAATAGTGAAAGATGAAAGGAAACCCTAATTGCAAAAGAAGCCCTAAAAATGAAATAGTAACCCTAGGGCTCGAATATGTCTATTAGACTTGGATACCATGATCCATGATAGAAAATATTGGATGTTTGTTTCAGGATCTTTGCTGAATGCTTGCTTGCCTATTGTTGATTGGACTATTCTGTCTCAAATCTGCATGTACAGGTATATGGTTACACTTATGACTACCTGAATTAGTTTCTGGGATTTTATCGATGTTTCCATCGTGGCTTGAAGTAAACTGTTGGATGTATTTAATTCATGCAAAGTATAATGTGAATATGACTATCACATAAGAAATATGCCAACTATCTCAAATCCTAGTCCCCTCTGTAGCTTTATAGATTGACCTAGTAAATGGCTACCAATGAGGGTAGGTCTGTCAGGTCATTAAATGACTTAGTAAATGGCTACCAATGGGGTAGGTCCATCAAGTCATCATGAGTCAGGGATTGGTCTACCTTCGGGTAGGACCATGCGACTCCATAACCCTAGGTATTGGCTACCTGTGTGGTAGGGCCATGGGGGTAAGGATCTACCATATGAGAGAGGTGGTATCCATGTCCACTGCAGGGACGTTACAAAGAAAGGGGATAGGCAAGGATTGAGTAGTATTGCTTAAAACATAATCTTGGTTGTTAAATGATATTTGGTTGATTACATCGTTAACATAGTTGCACAATTATTGTTTCCCCCACATACCAGCTTTGGCTGACCGACGTTTTGTTTGTCGGCGTTTTAGGTACAATGAAAAGAACAAACTGTAAAGTGGCATATGTGGAATTGAACGAGAAGTAACGTGCACAGGAGGATTAGTTAGATTAGTATCATCATGGATAGAAGTTTAGAAATCCCAGATTTTAAAAGGTAAACAAAGTTTTATTTTATACCAGTTTTCAGTTTAGTTGGTAAAGTTTATTAATTATTATTGATTATTTGTCGAACCTTTGATCCTGTAAATTGATTAACGGCTCTTTCCTTCGGGTCTCCCTTAAGTGGGGGTTATCGGGAGGTGGGGTCATTACAAAGTGGGAGAGGGAGAAGTGAATGGGTCATGCACTAGCTTGGCCTATAGATGGACCAGCCCAAGAGCATAAATCAAGAATAAAAGAGTAAAAGAAACATAAAAAGGCAACTTCAAAATGGCATAACTAGGGCAATGAAGGTCCATTTGGGGTAATTTTTCCACCATTGGATTCACAACTAAAAGATATACAACATGAAATACATGAGATATCAAAGTGACCACATTTATTAGGCTCAAAATCAATTACAAAGGTATGGTACATTAAAGTATGTCACTTGGTTCAAATCTCCAATTAAAGTCACATGCTATAAAATTTGTCATTGATGTGACCCAATTGGAGTATCACAACACTTAAACCATTAAATTGACATCCACATGAGTAAGAGGGAACTTGATGAGAGGGGAGGAGTACAATGGAGGAGAGAGAAAAGTTTGGTTATCACATTGCACGTGGTAGCAAAGATTGTGTAAGTTGAACGTGACAACATTAAGAAGAAAATCTGATATTTATGATGGTATGCTATCAGTCGTGTCTTGTTATAGATAGAAGTAATATGTGTCATTCCTATACTCTTAGGTCCTTTAGGGGATTTTGTGTAACAATTTTATAATTGATTTTATAATTTGGCTAGAACATCTCAATGTATAAAGTTGCTTTTGTATATGATCTGGTAAAGCAACTAATATCTTAATATCACGAGAATGTGATGGAACGACATATGTAAATAAGTATATCATGTTTTACATGTATGGATGGATTTGGACCTTTCTATAAAGAGTTTTCTGGCATTGGATCTCTCTGAAAAATGATTTAATTTTTTAGTGATTTTTGGTAATCCGCTGCTAATGGTTATTTCTGCTTTGTTTTGTGTAATCTCGTTGTATTTGTGATAAAGATTGTTACAATAATGATGCTTGAAGGAAATGAATTTCACAAGGATACACATGATTAGAATGGTTATGAATTATGAAAAGATTGATTTCCTACCCAACCAATCAACTAGATAAGCCAATTGGTCAACTCAATGATGCAAATAAATTGGCCGATTGATTTCCATTTGATCGATTGGTTACCATTTAGAAAACTAGACAATTGGTCAATTGAGTAACCTGATTGGTTGTTTGGACACAAGTCTAGAAACGACAAGGAAAAAGAATACTTGTTCACTTAAAATCAAAATAGTTGATTGGATCAAACCATGACTTTTCTATTATTTCTAATAGGTCCTTGGATATACCAACCAATCAGATGGGTGGCCCAAATTGGTCAGAGTGAACAATCAATCATTTGGAATGTATGTCTGAGTTTTCATAGATTAATTCATTTTTTAGTTGTGATTACAAATAAAATAACATTTTTGGAAATCCAAGCCCATTAATATCCTATGTGTAAGGGTAGACACCCAAAAGGAGGCATACATGTTGAAACACAAGGTGTTTAAGAGTTCTTCCTCTTAAAGAAAAAAAAGAGAACTTATCCCACAGGTGTCATCATAGTGTAATGGGAGGATAAGGAGAGAGAGCAAGTGTAGCACATCAATGACTTCAACTTTAGCTTCCTCTTTGTGACCAAAGTGGCACACTGAGATTTATCGTATCACATGGAAAATTTAGAGGCCCATACCCTTATATGGAGGCTTGAAGATGGATAACTTCCCCAAGGAGAAGAAAGGCATTACCTATGAAGACAATGCATAAATAACAACAATGACTTGATATCCAAGAGTTTGAGTTTTTTTACCAACATAAGACGAGTCTAGTTGTTTGAAACCTAGTGCATGCCAAGGTATATTTAATATCCCTTCTATGTCTTTTATGTATTGACGTATTATGGCGACAATTCTTTTTATTGGGAAAATATTTTTATTTCTACTACTCCTTCCCCTTAAACTTTACAAAAGACGATTGGATGGATAGATGAATTTTGGATAGGTTTTCCTACGTAACTTGGTTAGATATATAGACAAATGTTGGTTAGGTATAAAAACAAAATTTGGTTAGTTGGCCAGTTTAATGTTGGTTATATGTACATATATGAAAGCTGATAGGTTTCTAGTCAAATGTTGGTTGTTTGGTCCAAAGATTATTGAGAGTTAATATAAGGAAAGTTGATAATTTTAAAGTTGGTGCATTTTTATTATACAAATCTCTGTACAACCAAAATTTGATTTCAAAATAGCACTTTACATAGATGTTATTCTTTCAAAGACATGTTCTCAATTCATTGTGTTCAACTCCTACAAGTTGGACAACCACTTTCATCCAAAAAATCTTATATAACGGTTGAGGCCATCCAATTTTCTTCTTCTTCTAATAATGCCCCATCACAATATTTCGTCATCAATGGTGAAAAACACACCACAATTATCAGATACATGCTAAATGGATACAAGCATGATTTTTTTTTCAATGCCACTCTCCCCATGAAGTATAGTTCTTGGAAACTCGTAGATACGACCATCGAAACACCACATAATTTTCAAAATAATGATAACTGACATCAAATGTATCTTGACAAGATATGTTATTGATGCAAAGATATGTCTTATGGGAAAGTTGACCTAGAAATAGGAATAACTATTTTCCTTCAATATGAGAATCATAACTACATCAAATATGAAATAACTTACAATAATTAAATGTCTTTGAATCAAAAAGATAGATTTCAAAATTTATGGAGCACTTAAGTAGTCATATTTGATCTGGTCAAAGTTGGGGTAATCAACCTGATAATACATATCACTCATAATTTCACTTATAATGTTGTATTTTGAGCATCACATACTATATATTACTTCATGAGGTCTTCAAAATTATCTTAGAATAAAATAACCTAGAGCATCACTAAAAGAAACCTAGTGTAAACAAACAGTAGACCTACTTCATTAATATGGGAAAGATGGTGCGAACAAAAGATATACCTGGTGCATAACATGGAAAATTTGGTGCAAATAAATGGGAAACATAGTGCATTAATTTGAAGAAAAAAATGGCCAAACAAATGAGAAATTTCATTCATGCATGAATGCAGTGCACCATAACAACCAATTGAAATAAAGTTTTTCTTACTCTACCTCCACTGTGTTCAAGCTCCCGCCTATTCAGAATGCAAATACATGACTCTATGACCTTGTTATACAACTTGTAATTGCCTTCTAGTGCTTTGAGATTATCCCCTAGGAGCCTAATAAAGCTTTTGTCAAAGATGTGGCTATAGATATAGAAGAGGTTCATTTATCTTCAACACTTATACAATCTAACTAAGAATAGATATATATATGTAACATTCACTAATCAATCTCTATGGGATTCCATACCTGAAAGCCAATTGTATTTTCTCCCTCAATTAGAATTGGAATCCTTAGAAGGGATTCCTCATCACCTATGTTGCTTCTCCTGACATTACATACTTAGCTTCATGGTCATCGAAACGCAACAACTGGATTGGACGTTGTTCCTCATCCATTGTGGAAACACTAAAGAGAAGCAAGAGATGAGAGGATGAGGAGCATATAAGATCAATATGGTAGGATGATGAGAAATATGAGAAATAAATGTGAAACTTAGATGTTTGAAATAAAAATTGTGACTTAAAAATACTAGATGACATCCACCATTACAATTTAAACATCAATTATATGTAAGTATGGATTAATGGAATGACGGACCAACTTATTATAGGACACTTTCTATAATATTCTCTAGGAGCCAATAGATTTTGGTTATGATGTACAATAGGGGTTTCTCTCTTAGTTTAGTACGGGGTGGGATGTTAAAGTAGAGTGATGAGAACATGTTGTATTCTGATTGGTCCTCCTATTCAAGTATATGACTCATCCTATATTACAATTTACCTAAAATGACAGCCTACCAAGCACATTAAGCTGCGACTATGAATTTAAGTGGGATGATTTTTTGTGATGTGCAAGATTGAAAATTTCAAATATCACTCATTAATCTAATACAAGGGGGGTGACCACGCCCATTTATACCACGAGCAGTCTCACACGACTGAACCTAAAGTTCTTGTAATACCCCTGACTTGGGTTATGGCTTAACTCTAGGAGTTTTTCTTAAGTAAGTTACTTAAAACTAATTCTAATCTTTTGAAAAGTAATTAAAGGCTTCTTGTGAAGTTTATTGTCAAGTTTGAGCTTATTTGCAAACTATTTGTGCATTATTTGATAGTTTGAGTGAAATGTGCAATTTACCCAAGATGAGGGGTTACATTGAAATATGTCACATGTTGAATATCATAATAGAGAGTATGATGCCAAGGAGTGGCTTGTGGAAAGCCTAAATCCCAAGTTATAACATGTTTGAACAATGCTAGTACTTCGTGCACCAATTTTGGTACAATTTGTAATTTACCTAATAAATGGGGTTGAAATGCAAATTACCACTTCTAGAGTGTCCCTACTCCCTCTATGTATATTTTATAGGAAAGATAAAGAAGGAGACACTATGTTTGAATCACCTTTGAGTGATGATACTCTTAGTGATGGAAAGACCAAGGAAAGAGTTGAAGGAGAAGCCTTATATGTGATGTATCATGTTGTAGGCTTCACATAGGAATCCTATCGGCCAAGGAGACATTATAGAGGCCTCCTATCAGTTTTTTGAGCCTTGTAAAAGGCCATGACAGGAAGAGAACCTCAAGGAGGTGGTCCATGATGGGTTTCAAAGCCCCTTGCATAAAGTGTATCGGATTGCCTTGTTGATGAGATAAAGATGAGGAAACTTATCCAACAAGATAAAGGATGGCTGAGATATTGTCTCTAGCTTATCCTCAAGAATCTTGCATGAAAAGATATATATGTGTGCATGCATGGCCACATGTCAACCATGCATGGCCACGTGTCATCTAGTAGCATGAGGTGAAGACACCTCTTATACGCGTTATCTCATGAAACTAAGTACATATACTTCACCTTTCACCAACTTATGAAAGTTTACAATCCTCACAAACCATATCCCTTGGACATATCATGCAAAGACCCTTAGGTATCATGCAAAGTAGCTCAAAAAGCAAGGAGAGCTCGAGCACCAAGCTTTAGGTAAGGCTTTGGTCATCTTCAACCTTGGTTGAAGTAAGATATCAGGTTATGAATATTCCTTTCTTTCCTTCTTCACCAAGTACTTAGCTATGGTGATTTCTTGTCTATGGAGGAGTTGTGAACGAGCCTTAGACCTTGGAGAAGTTCATCTTCAACCTTAGGACATGAAGCTTTGGATCTTGGATCTTTGAAGTGTTCATAAGGCGGGTTATATAACTTGAACCCAATCATGTTATTATTTACCACTTAACTTGTTACACTAGATGGTTACTTTCAATTCTAAGTTTTTATTGAGTACTTGATGATTCAATGAGTTCTAAGAATTTCCTAGACCTGTTATTCATAAACTAGAACAGATAGAACAAAGGTCTAGAGCTTTAATAAGATGGTATCGCTTTGTAAAGTGATATCGGGTTCAAGCATACAAACAAGTAGCTCATACCCGATATGGTGATATACATGTATCACTTGCATGATATGCTTGTGAGATTATATCTCCTTGCATGATATGGGGATGAAGCTCATACCTTGGAACACGATATGGTGTTAACCATAATACTAATTGCACGATATAGACTCCATGCACGATATAGGAACAAGGGCATACTTGTAAATCGATATGAAACCCTAGTTTGGGTAACCCGATATGAATGAGAATAGCAAGTTCTCCTTGCACGATATGATCATGTAATACAACTCTTGTACATGATATCATGAAGCACACATCTGGTGCACAATATGGTTGATGAAGTATACACTTATGCATAATATAAGACATAGAATAATATACATGGTATAAATCGATATGGTTGAAATACCTCAAGCCGATATGAAACCCGAGATGGGGGTTAACCTGATATGGGGATAGAGGATATCTCATACACAATATGAGCCATGCCCTTACATGATATGGGAGATACCCACTTACCCCTTATACACGATACAAGTCTAAGACTACACCTCTTGCACGATAGAGAGATAGTGAACACTCTAAACAATATAGAGTTGGATAACCCTAGGTGATGGGTAAGCTAATACAAGTGGTGAGTGATAACACATGGACAATATGAATGATATCCCTTGAATGATAGAAATATCACCTACTCCTATCTTGTGAACGATATGAGGTTCAATTCATACTTCATGCATGATATGACATAATCTACCCAATTTGGTGGAAAACCCTAGATGATGGATTGAAACCTGATATACCCTGCCCATTGTGTAATGGATTGTGGTATGAGAATTCAATAAGACACCTAGCTTGTCAAGTAAATATATGATAAGGTTGATCCTTGAAGGAATGAAGGGGTTATGAGTCTAAGGGTCTACCAAACATGGTAACCTGATATGTTACCCAACATGGAGACCTGATATGATAATCATGAATGGGAAACCGATATGGTATTTTATATATATACCACTCAAATGATACATGATGAGGCATATGCTATATGCCCAATATGGTGCACACCATGTGCACGATATGGTATCAAGCACATAGCTTATACCCGATATGGGGTCAAGCAACTAGTTCATACATGATATGAAGTTATCTTGAAATGATAAGAACTAAGTGATAGTCAATTTGATATGGGTACATGATATGATGATTAGGGGATGCACCCTGAAACATGACATGGTGATGTGACTATCTCACATGCTCAATTTGGATACACAACATGAAGTATAACATGTACCTTAAATCATGATATGATAATGAACACACAATTTGATACCCAATAGGGTAGAGACACTTCAATCATATGTGATTGATTGAGTGACATATATTGTAAAATAAAAGATGATGTGAATTGTTAATGATGAACTATATTCCTCAAAGAGGAGGATTGAACCAAAAGTATGATGTAATCAATATCCTAGTAAGTATGATTGAATATTTATGATATCAATGTGTGCTCCTCGATGTATGGAGCAATGAATTAGGGTTTGGATTAATAATATGAACTTGAAACCCTATTCAGCTATAAAGGGAAACCCTAACCCTAATAATGGCCTTGTGATCCATATGTATAGTTGTTGCCTAGTGAGAGGTGACAAGATGTTCAATGGTCTTGTGAGAAAGGAAAACCCTAACCCTAATAATGACCTTGTGATCCATATGTATAGTTGTTGCCTAGTGAGAGGTGACAAGATGTTCAACGGTCTTGTGAGCCATGTAAAATAGTTGTTTCCTAGTAAGAGGTGACAAGATGTTCGATGGCCTTGTGAGCCATGTAAAATAGTTGTTGCCTAGTGAGAGGTGACAAGATGTTCAATGGCCTTGTGAGCCATGTAAAATAGTTGTTGCCTAGTGAGAGGTGACAAGATGTTTAAATGGGCCTTGTGAGCCATGTGTATAGTTTTTGCCTAGTGAGAGGTGACAAGATACTTAATCAAACCATGTGAACTATGTGAAATACTTGTACAACAAGTGAAATGAATACCTTGGTCTGAGGACCTAGAGGTAATGGTTACCTATTATAGAGGTAACAATGTTGTGTGGTGATCTAAGGGTTTGAATACTCAGATCCAATAATCATGATGATGATGATGTGAAGGGATGAAAATTTCTAGTAATGTGATAAGGGGCTGAGATCCCAAGTGTTATGCATCTAAATGTGTTCCTAATATTTGAAAAGTACTCAATAAATGTATTACAACTTTCTTTGTAGCATTTGATTATGATTGATTCTTATAACTTGTTTGATGCTAAAAGAATATTGTAATGCACTTAATATATCACTAGAAACCATAAAATGTTGCCCTGACCATAGATCCATCATTGTCAGGATTTGCTGAATGGTGAAACGGGTTCCCTGCGACTTAACTCGAAGTGAATATTTTTGAATATGTGGGGGCGTAAGTATAAATGGACGGACATGTGTGATCCAATCCCCTTACGAACTTGAAATAAATGGGGATTTGGCTATATGCCATATCCTGGATCGAGTGCGACTTCAGTCGTAGACTCTATGTTGAGCACGATGAATTGTCTTATGGCTCAGAGTATGGCTATATGCCATGACTCAGTAATTTCATAATTGGGGAAGGTTTTTAGTAGATGTTTACCCTAAGAGAGTGCAGTTGACACTACATCTCTGAGCATAGATGCATGTATACCCTGGCACGCTCTTTTGTAGATTGATACGAGATGTCACTGCCAGTGGTCTTGTACTATCCGAGACAGCTGAGGTCATGGCAACCGACTCTCCCATTGACCTTGTATGGTACCGACTTGTGAGAAGTTTGTGGTCAGTTGGAGATGAACGGAGTATACTTCATCTCCTCAGGGCATAAGTGTGATTGTAAAATATGTTCAGTCGTGCAACATATTTGCTTAAGGATTGAATACGAAAAACATTATTTGATACAGATCAAATACATCTTAGCTTGATAAATGTTGTTTATGTTCCTTTACATTCCTGGTAAAGTAGATAGATGGTTTATTATTCTACCATGGGTAGATGCATCTTTTTCTTAAGAAGATATATTACTTTATCCTATTCATACAATGAATAATCTTGCATGTTAATATAAAAGAACCCCTGCTCAGTTTTATAATATTTATCTACAATAATAATATGGTCGGTAGAGAATTATATCTCTCACTAGGACAATTGTCTCACCCCGTGGGATCCACAATTTTTAGGTGGAAGAGCACAAAGCGGTGGAGACCCTTTTGGGGAGGAGGAACAACAGTTGGGGTAGTAGTAACAGCTCAGGTTGAGTGTACTGTCTGTCGTATCTTGTAGATAGAAGTCCTATGTGTCATCTCTATACTCTTAGGTCCTTGGAGTCGGTTCATAATGGTTTCATGAACAATCTGAGATTTTGGCTTTTAAGCCTCGAGGTTTTATGTTGCTCCAGTATGTGTTTTGATATAACAACTGTTATATGTTGTCCTCAAGATGAGATGGAACAATGTTGTACAATGTAAATCATGATATGTATAAGTTTTGGATCTTTCAGTAAGAGTTATGTGGAAGAGGACCTACTTGCAAAAATGGTTTTAAATTTTAGTGGTTTTTACTAATCAGTTGTTTATGATTATTCCGCATAATTAGTAATGATTTGGTTGTTGATTTGATGATGGTTGTTACAGTTTTGATCCCGTGTAAAGTGTTATTTAGGCCCCTGTTTGGTTTCATATGTGATCCGAATTTCGCCCTATCTTCTAGTGCCATGTCAACGTAACTCGGTCTGGGTTGGGAAAAATTTGTGTTTGGTTCGCAACCCCAATCGAACCCTATTTTAGGATAACAACATCCCATAATCCGACCAAACCCAGTCCCTGTAGAGGCGGGATTTGGAATTCTAGTCTGGGTCAGATCCCCCGACCCCCCAACCCCTGACTCCCTCACGTCCCTCCCTCTCCCTATCACCCTCTCCCTCTCAGCCCTCTCCCTCTCGCCCCTCTTATTTACTACAGTCTCCCCTCTCCCTCTACCTACTACCGGCTCATTGTTGGTCCGTGAGTTAAAGTGAGGTCTGCTACCTCTAGCAGCTCACGGTTGGAGGGCAGCAAACGTCGAGAGGGGCGTAAACATGGTGATTCAATGCGGCCATATGCGACCGCCAGCCTACTAGGGCGGCTATATCCTAGAAAAGCAAGGCACATATGCCATGTCCTTCAGGCCATTGTCTATTGTCACCATCCACCTGACTCAACTTGAGTAGTCATCGTCCCATCTTGTCAATGCATAGGTCGAACCCTAGCAAGGGAAAGCAGTGTCTATGTTCCTTCATACTCATTGCATTGTGCATCGAGCTCCTTCACATCCACCTACGCATCTTGGAGCACTTGTTCTCTGAAGCTGGTGCTCGTCCTTGGTATTCTGAAGGTGGTGGTCATCCCTGTTTCTCAGGCGGTGCTGCTCATCCCAGTGATTCCACAACTGCTGCTTGTTGTCGACCACTTCTGAAAAGGTTGGTGATGATGAATACTGTCTTCATTTTTTTGCTGAATCATACTGAATCATGATGAAAAGGTTGGACTTCATCTTCTTTGCGATAGTCTAACATATGGTGAGGCTCTTTGATGATCATGGTATAAGTACATGTAGTAATAGTTAGCTCTTAAACAAATGTTGTCGAATTATTTTATAGACTATGCTCTTAGGGAGATGTTGTTTTATAAATATATTAACTATTTTCTTGTCCCGTCATTGTTTCTTGATGAAACGTTTCTTTGCCTCTAGTGTATTTCAAAAGTTTCCTTAATGATGTTTGTTCTTCAGTTTCCATTACAGGTTTGATTTAACATTGTCAAGTATATCGGGGTAACTTTATGTTAATTAGTTCCTTAACTCCAACTAGACTTCATTACTTTAATATTTGCAATGTATTTTATAGACATTGTAAACCAATAAAATACTTCCCATTGAGTCGATACTTACTGAAATGGGATATCAACATGAGAATATGGAGGAAAGGATGAATGAGAAGAACACCAATCTGGTGGAATTTATTTATCTTATGTATTTCATCACAACAAAGGTAAATAAGCTCGTCAATGTTGTGGAACCTCCTTCATATCCCAATAATAACCACTATTGAACAAGTTTCATCAATCTTATTCAATCTAGGTAGTCATATGGCACTCCATTATAAAACACAACATAAATTGTACATACATTTAAAAATCATTGTGTATTTATTAAAATAAATGGCGTCATATTGGATGTTATTTACATGCAAATTATTAAATTTTCATAGAACAAAAATTCTAAGGCTTGTTATATAAATACATTTGTTCAGATTATAAATGATATTGATATAGGAATGTTTTCTTTGAATTATTCAAAAAAGATCTGCTAGTCCTGTGTAGGTTTGATATCAATTTTCTTCTAAGAATGGTGGAGTCAGATAAGTAAGAAATGTCGTCATGTCAAATTCTATGCTAGATACAATTTCAAATGAGATGCAAAATTTAATGTAGAATTAATTGGGCATGAATAATAAAATAAAAATCTTATCCTATGCCTCTATTTGACATATTAAACCATCAAGTCATGCCATATATTTAAAGAATTCAAATGCTTGAAAATTATTTCTATACAAAAACTATTAATAGGTGAGTAGACAAAATACATTATTCAATGTTGTTACCTGCTATACCCTAGTTTTTTGAACAACAACAGTCATGTTGTTGAAAATGCTCATATTCACAAAAAATAACAAAGATACTTGATGTATACAAAATCAATAGACCAATCACATAGCAAATCAGAGTCTTATGTTGTATCAATTAAGGAACCAATAGAACTTTGACAATTCAACACTGATGTTACTTTGTAGTCTAGAAAATTCTCCCTTGTTAAAAGAGGTGGATTACAGAGTAGATCCTATACAAATAACAAAAATTCTAAGGCTTGTGAACTACAAGCCTAGAAGATACAATACATATCTACAAGATATCTGACACATTCATTAAGGAATTCTATACCTGTGCAAAAATAGGGCATTACATGGCCCAACTTTGTAATTCAAACTGAGACCATAGGTATTAATGATACGTGTGAAAGATAAAATAGGTACCAAAGGATATATCCACACAATGCTTTATGTGCCACGATTTTGATTAATATATTCTTTGTAGGGATCAACAGTAATTTAAACCTCTTATTAACGCAATTGTACAAGGATTATTTGTAAATATGTTATATAAATACATTTGTTCAGATTATAAATGATATTAATATAGGAATGTTTTCTTTGAATTATTCAAAAAAGATCTGCTAGTCCTGTGTAGGTTTGATATTAATTTTCTTCTAAGAATGGTGGAGTCAGTGAAGTAAGAAATGTCGTCATGCCAAATTCTATGCTAGATACATGTAGGTTTGATATCAAATTCTATGAGATGAAAAATTTAATGTAGAATCAATTGGGCATGAATAATAAAATCATACTCTTCTGTTATAAATCATACTCTTCTATTGTATCAATTAAGGAACCAATATAACTTTGCCAATTCAACACTGATGTTAATTTGTAGCCTCTACTTTATTTTTGGGATCCCTATTGTAGCACTAATCACATGCACATCTACATAGGTTTAAAGAAAAAAATATATTATTGACCTTCTATTTGCCTTTTGGCATTACAATAGATGCATGGTCTGATTTGTACAAGGGAAGATGTAAGATTTTATGACAGGAAAACGTATGATGCCAAATATAATTTCAAGTTCACTTAAATTGGAATGTTGTGTAACATAGATTCAATAAATTGGAATCTTGTGTAACACAGATTCAGTAATTAATTATTACAACCCCAATTATTGGGTTCATATGGTTGGAAATGCAATTTCCCCAATAAAATATATGATTACGAAATTGTATGATTTATGTGCAATGAATGGATTTCTTTAATGATATTTCCTTTAAATATATGATTTCATGGACCCTATTATGTTAGCGAGTCTAAGATGATAAAAAGAGAAATAAATGTGAAGGAAATCAAATAATGCATAAATAAGAAAAGAAATTGAGAAAATAATGAATGTATGAGAAATATGTGGAAAAGATGTGTGATTGACTCATCATGGATGAGATTTCAAATCTACAAGGTTTCTATTGGTAAAAAGAATCCAAATAAGGAATATAAAAGAATAGGAGATAGAAAATATGCATAAAATATGCCTTAATAAGTGATTACTTGCATACGAAGAAAATACTCTCATACTTTCGAATTTGAGTCCCAAACTTGGTACACAAGTAGAATAAGTCATCAAGGACTTTCCTTTAAAATTTGGTATTAATTGGACATGTAGTTTGGGAGATATGATTTTTTAAGAATCCCTAAAGTGGAGGGATTTCCATTAAATGTCACATATATTAAAATTACACGAATAACCTGCGTCGTTGGATCATAGATCCAACGATGGCTACTCATCATCAAGTTGCAGAAGAACTGGGAATAGAAGGAATTTTGTTCTATTTGGATTCTCTCGCAGCCTAGTTCGTGTGTGGATTTGGAAATAGCCTCAATGGCTTCGGGAGCGAATTCTACATCTGATCGACCTACGTTTGTGACAGTTTGGGAAGCTCTAGAAGCTTCACCCAAATCCATTGTAGGATATTGTGGGGGACTCCACCAATAAAAGGAGGGTCGTTGACCCCCAACAGAGACACAAAATCCTCTGAGAGGCCCTATTTCTCTTCGCGATCATGACCCTGCGAACAATTTCACCTTGAATGATGATCTTTGCCCCTATCCTGGGCTAGCAACCTCGCCGAAAAGAACCTTGTCATCCAAATGGTCCCACGCACCTCCGATGGAATTGAGGGGATAGGGACCTTTTTTGGAGCTAGGAGGAGGTCTTCGTGCTATCACCTTGAGGATTGGGGGACGGAGGCGCAAAGTCAACGACCCGGTTGATCGTAGCAGAACTCTACTCGTGGAAGGCAGGCCTCGCGAGGAAGAAGACGAGTAAGGAGGAAATTACCTCCTTGCCCCCAGGCACGCGTGACCTTTAAGTCATAGGCGTAGGGGAAAAGTTGTACCATCACCCTGGTTCGATACCTCACTCGCATAGAGTGAGTCGCCACTTGGAAGAATTTTATTCATTGAGACCTGATCCGTGTGGAAAAGGAAAAGGGCAACACAATGCTGATGTGGCTCCTTGCTATTGGTCCAAAGGTAAATTCTTTAGAATAATCATAATTAATTATTGGTAGCTCGGATTGTAATGAGTTTTATATGAAAATTGATCAGAAAAATGCAAGGAATCCATAAAAATACAATTGAACCCTGATTCTTCTTGCAATTCAAAAAAGATATAAAGATATCATCTTTAATGGTTTAATTGATGAAAAACCCTACGAATTAATGATAATTAGATCTAGCAAATATTAACTTGTTGTTAATAAAAGAGAGAATTACATCTAAAAAGATGATCTTTATGCATAATTGACTTAATTTAGGGTTCCATGTACATGAATATGCATTTTTTTGAAGACTATGTACATGAATATGCATTAATGGGCTTAGAAACCCTAATTTTGATAATTATGACTTTTAATGGTTTTAATTGTGCAAATCAATGAATAAGATAGAGATATGTTGTCCAAAGACAATTTGAGTATAAAAGACCCTTATTATGGATAATTTGAGTAATTAGGGGGTTTTATGAGTAGAAAACCTATATTAGGGTTTGTTGCCCTAAAAAGGATAAAGTTTGGGAAATTGATATAAGGAACCCTAATGCATCCTAATGAGACTTAGAAACCTTAGAAAGGTATCCCAAGTCAATAAAGAGTTGTTTGGGGTGAGATGGTAACAACTAGGTGTTATACATGTTTTCAGAGTCAATGTTTGCTTGATTGTTTGGTTGGCTTGCTTGATTGGACATCTAGTTGGATTTGGATATATTGCTTCTTTGAGATCTCCAAAATAGGTATGTGGCTACGCTTATGGTTAAATCACTTTAGTTTCATGGCGATTCCCGAGGTTTTATCAGTTGCTTGTAAATAATTGCTTGATTGACTTTTATTTCATGCAACTATAAAGTGACTATGACTATCACCATAATTATACGTGCATGACTAGCTCAGATCCTAGTCCTCCTCTGTAGCTTTGATGATAATGAGATGGATGACCTAGTACATGGTCTAACCAGGAGGTAGGATCATCAGGTTATCATGATTCGATGTGTTGGTCTACCATTGGGTAGAATCATACAACTCCACGGCCCTATGTATTGATCTACTTGTAAGGTAGGATCATAGGGGTTAGTTGAGATCTACCATATGAGAGGTAGTATCCATGTCCACTGTAGGGAAAACACAAAGGCTAGGGTATGTAAGGATTGAGTAGTTATGTTTAAAATGTAAAGTTGTTTTGTTAAATCATAATTGCTTGAAATATGCTGTTACAAATAAATGCAAGTTTTTGGTTCCCCCACATACCGGTATAATTCATTATACTGACCGCCATTTTGTTTGTCGGCATTTTAGGTTTATCATAAAATGGATATTCCTTTAAAGTGACATTGACATAATCAAGCCTAATAAAGAATTGGAGGATTGTAGATAGATAGTTCTCATCTGGGTAAAGTCCCTCAGATCCTATATTTTGCAAGGTATGAGAAAAGAAAATTTTATCCTGTTTCAAGATTAGTTGTGGTAGAATTTATTAATTATTTTTTATTATTTGCAAAACTATTGATCCAGTTTTGGAATAATGGCTCTAACTTCTTGGTATTATTTAATTGGAGGTTACTGGGAAGCGGGGTCGTTACATTCACATACATGAGTATCTTTCCTAAACATTCACATCCAACTGCTAGGTTTGGGATGTGCCCCAAATCAAATTCATTATTAGCACAAGGATTACTATATTGTCATGGGTTGTACCTATTGAAAACCATACATGTTATATACTTATTATCACTATAAACACCCCTCTATCATTATATATTACAACACCTACGCAAGTATGTCTTCCGCAGACCCCAAGTTCTGTATTGTTTGCTCGAGAGAGTCTGACGACGCTCTAGTATCAACATCGCGGAGGCAGTATGACGTAGGCAGGTGTATTGACGTCCAGTTTACTAGGGACGCTTGGAGGGAGGCACTTTGTGATTTGCAAAATAGGATGGGGAAGGCGCATTGTTCGTTAGACCAGGTCAAAACTCGGTGGAAGAACCTGAGGAAGGACTATGCCAGATTGAAGCTTGTCACTAATAAGAGTGGTGTCATATGGGATGAGACAAAGAACAAGCCCATGTTGCCTGACACCCCTGAGTGAAGGGAGAGCCTTGCAGTATGTACAATAATCATACCCTGACCCCAAAAGTAATGTCCTACATTTACACTTAAATCTCCTAATATAAATTTTTTTATACTTAGGCAAACACAGATCTTGCTAGGTTGATTAAGCTCCCCTTTCCCCACTACTACAACATCGAGTTGATGGTGGGGAGGAACATTTCTAGAGGACACCATGAAATGTCTTCTACGGATAGACAAATACCGTCTGACGTTGCCTCCGAGGATGAAGTTACTGTCGACTTAGATGCATCTGATACACCCATGAACACAGAAACCCTGGTAGGGTAACCGGACATAGGCACACCTGGGATGCAAAGTGAGGGTGACACTGGGGGAGGCAAAACAGATACTCAGGGTGTTGGGGGGAGGACTCCTCCTATCTACAGGCACAGGAAGCGACCATCAATGTCACAAGAGGGATGTGTGCTTTCAAATGAAATGTTATCTGAATTCACACAGGTGTATGCAAAGGTGCACGATTTAGGCACATATGTGGCCACCAGAGCCTTTGAAAAAGAAGAATTTGCAACATTTCAATGACACTTTACCCGATGCCCCTAGCCCTATATTTACAACACTTCTGAATGCCATAAAGGACTCAACAAACCGCAACATCTACCTCAGCCTAACACATACACCTCACAAAATAACAATATGGTTGCAAGACCTTTGGGAAAGGTCCCAAGGCGGCAGTGTAATACCACTACCTTCAATGCCATCCTCTTTTGTGCCATCTCAGCAGAGATTTGGTTTGCAGTCCCCGTCACCCAACTTCAACAGCACATCAAGTATGCCATCCATGTGGTATACTGGAACCAATGATGTTGGCCCTTCAGCATCATATGTGAGAACTTTATTTTGCCATCATGCTTTGTATGTTTGAGGACATCAATTTCAATTTGCTTTATTGTTGTAATAATTAATTTCTAGTACAAACATTTGTTTCCCGTACAATCTAAATCGTATGTAATGTTGATGTCATTTTTTCCCTATCAAATCTTTCATATTATGTTCAAGTTGTTATTCATTTTATTATAGTCATCATGTCAAGGTTGTTATCCTTTTAATTGTAGGCATCATGTCTGCTAATGATCATACACAATCAACTGACCTCCTCACAAACATTTTAGATATTGTGTCTGGTCCAGCAAATCACATTGTTGATGCAATAGCTGAGTCAATAGCGAACTCCATCATGGACAAGATTTTTGATGATGATGACATACCACCTACAATACCTAGGTTAGTTAGCATTAGGAGTGGCCACTAAAAGGTGTTAGAAATCATAATTGGGCATGAACAAAGGGATTATGACCTATATCGAATGCGACCACATATTATAATAGCCCTTGTGGACAAGCTTAGGAGTCGTGGCTTGTTACAAAGTACTAGAGGCGTCTCATCAGTTGAGGTTGTATGCTACTTTCTACAGATGGTTGGCCATGGCCATACAAATCGTGTTTTGGTTGAGGACTGCATTCACTCTGGTGAGACCATAAGTAGAAAGTTCAATGAAGTGTTGGACGGGGTGTGTGCGTTGTCCCACGACTATGTTGTCATGAAAATCGCATCGACAAGCACAACAACACATCGTCATATATTGGACAACCCAAGGTTCTACCCCTACTTCAAGGTAATAGTTGTCCCTACAATTTATAATCATTTTCAATTACTTTGTATGTTTACAACCAATTTTGGTGTTATAGAATTCCATCGAGGCAATTGACGGAACACACATCCCAGTCTCGGTCAAACGCAACAAGCAAAATTGTTACCGAGACAGAAAAGGGAATGCCTCTCTGAATGTCATGGTTGTAGTAGACTTCTCGATGGAGTTTACATATGTCCTTACTGGGTGGGAGGGCTCATCTACTGACCAAAGGGTCCTACAATCAGCAACGACCACATGAGGTTTTAAAGTTCTGCCAGGAAAGTTTTACCCAATTGATGTAGGGTATGCCAACACTCGTCAGTTTCTTGCACCTTATCACAACACAGCTTATCATATTTCTGAGTACTGAGGAAAGAGACATTCATACAACAACAAGAAGGAGATGTTCAACCACCGCCATTCTCAATTACGTAATGTGGTAGAAAGAGCATTTGGTGTGCTGAAGAGGCACTTTGCCTACCTTAAAAAAGGGGCAACATATCCTATACATTCACAGTGTCACCTCGTAATGGCTTGTTGTATCCTCCATAATTTTATATGTCGCCAGAATGATGGTGACACTAAGATGGAGGAACTCCTAAAAAATAGTTCAACATCTGTCGTCCCACCCAATGAGGTCGACCTGAGTTCGCTACAACAAACAACTCCGACCGATGCAAGGGAGGGTGATGTATTACGTGAAACAATTTCTAATTTCATTTAGGATACTCGTTGACCTTACTTTGTACTTGTCATCATTTTTTTAGTGTATGAGAACTCATCAACCACTTGATATGTGCCCTAAAATGTTTGTTTCATAAAATGTTTTATGGCTCCTAATTAAAAATGTCACATTATGTTTCATTAGGTTGTCTTCAAATGGAGAATGGAATGTTGTCCTGTCCATGTGACCTACAATGCATAGTACGAGTGTACATGGATGCCACAGATGCAGCAAATGGACAGTTTGAAGACAACAACCCCCACATGTCGTATTTTACATGCGGTAGGGGTCTTGTTCTGACAAGATGTCATATGAGGTTGCCCGCGCATTGAGTACAACCTACAGTGGCCACGCTTACTATAGTTAGGGATGTGATGCTAAATCAACTTGTATATGCACACAATGAACGTAAGTAATTGTCAGAACACTGTGACTTTGTCTGTTCGGCAAGAGCAGACACCGATAGGCAAGAAGAAGAAATTTCAACTCTACGGAAGAGGTGCCAATATCTTTGCCAATGACTTCACATAACAAGCGATAAGGACTCTTCAACAGAGGAAGACAGATACAATACATCACAGATGTAATCTATTATGATCTATCCAAATGAACTTCACTTGTATGTTTAAATAATCAACTAGGCCTATTGATATGTTCTGCAAATTATATTTGAAATCTATGTTCTGAACCCGACATTATTTTACTAATCACCAACCATGTTTTAGATGTCGATGAATCCATCTGAAGTTCCGAGGTGTGATTGTGGGCTAGATGTAGCCTTGAGGCTTAACACATAGGATGCAAGGTTATATGACTTTGGCATTCTAAGTGAAAGGCTAGGCAAAATGTATTACAGATGTTCTTCTCGTGAGGTGTGATAGTAAATCCATAAATAATAGGTTGCCCTTGTGTAGGCTGCACATTCGTTGTCATTAACTTGAACTTGGTAATACATTTTAGGGAAAAGACTGATGCAGATACTTCCATTGGGCAGTGAATCTCCCCCAACAACTAATTCTTTGAAAACTGAGATTACGCTACTAACTGTCGAGTGCAAGTCAGTGTGGGGCCATGCGATGAACATGAAGGAATTTGTTAAAATCCATCACAACTACAATGGTATATACACCAACAAAAAGTATGAGTATGAGGTTCTACAAAGCTCTGTTGCCAGTCTGGAGGAAACTTGTAGTCTTCTTTTGGACACTCCTTCACCTCTGATGATGCCATAACATTGAATGGCAGAGCTTCATTTAGATTGTCTATCATTGAATGTTATTAATATTATAAACCTTTTTAATTCATCCACTGATATAAACGTTGTATTACATTATAAGGTTGTCGATTTTTATCGTAATGTTGCTTAATGTTTTATAGAGGGTGTATGTTATTTATCGTAATGTTGCTGAATGTTTTATGGAGGGTGTATGTTATTTATCGTAATGTTGTTGAATGTTTTATGGAGGGTGTATGTTATTTATCGTAATGTTGTTGAATGTTATTTAAAACCAAATAATCATATTATATCCCCATAATTATGATATATACCCTTACTTATGAAATATGTTACTTATAGAATATGTAATATGGTTGGGCATCTAACGGCACCGTATGTTATGTGGTTCATAGAGCTTGATATGGTTCTCAAAGGTTTGATGAGAAACCGATATGAAATGGGGAGATGTATGAATGGAGTATATACTTCACAGGCTTGGAGGGAAGCATGACGTGACTTTCGAAACATAATAGGGGGGGGGGCTTACATATCTTTGAGCGAGGTGCAAATGCGATGGCAGTACATTAGGAGAGAGTTCATAAGAGAAAATCTTTTCATTTTGGGAGATTTATTTCCTCTCTCGTCATTGGCCGTGTAACACGCCATTCAACGCACCTTTGTGATGACTCGTCACACTTACCCACCTGGAGTTGCTGAATACCTTAACAATGAAGAAAACATCAACAATACAACTACAACATTAGGCGGTGAAACAAACGAATGGAGTTGTAACATATTTGCTCGAATTTGTATTTGTTTATGTTTTCTTCGCAACATTTAGTTGTAAAACTTATGTGTTACATTAGTTTGTTGTTACCATCATTTGATAAAACTTCTACTTTACTCTTATGTTTAGAAGACTTACATCACGTTCAAACTTGTATTTAGCTAAGTTTGCTTACAACATTTATTTTTATAGATTATTGTCACTGTTAGTTTGCTATTATCGTTATTTGCTCATACTTATATTTATTTATTAAATTTAGATGTCGACATTGCATTCAAAGTCATAGGTAAAGTTTGAAAAATATTGATGTCTCATTCAAAGCTACGAAAATATGTTGAGGAAAACTTTGTCTACAAAAAAATGTTGTGAGGATACACATAAGGAGGGCAAATATGGGAGCCAGGAACAAGGCAAGGATGGGGTCACTCATCCTATTCATCATCTACCATTGTTGTTGGATTGGCCAAAAGATGACATCAAACAACAACCCAATCAGTCCTTGCAGGAAGCCTATCCTGTGTCATGGGACGAGTACGATAAGGCCCTAAAGTGGGCCGACTGGGACGATCCTACCTGGGATCAATATAAATCATTCTCCACATCGAAGATTGTCCACCACAGTGGTTGGTCACCATCTTAGCATGTGTATGGGTGTCTATGTCTAGATCTAGGGCATGCCTCACCTTTTTTATCCCCTCTCCCTTGTATGTTCATGACGTATTTGCCCGGGAACAAAATATGTTATTATCAATTTTTTTCTTTATTTAAGTTTTGATGAAAATGTTATCATCTTTGCTTTTCTACTTGTGCCTACTTTATGTTATATTAGGACAATTTCAATTATCTTGTCAGTTTCCAATTACTGGATCAAATACGTACAACTATACATATATACAACATGAAAATACCATGCAAGACAAATGTAAAGTTTAATTTATTTTAAATAAACACATAAAAATGAGCATACTCATCTTTTATGTTTACTTCACTAAATAATAAAAACTAGCACCCACATGATACAAATGAATATTTTTTTCGTAAATTTTGAACTTATATTGAAGTGGCATCACAGCTTCATATTTTTTGTACTGGACAGAATATGCAGATCCTGACTAGGTTGCCAAACAAAATTAGAACATAATCAGACTGAATCCGGACTCAAATCAGACCAGCCGACCAGAATCAGAATGGATTATTAAACAGAATCAGACTGATTTACCAAACATAATCAGACTGAATCCTGACTTACCCCGTCTAATCCAACACACACTATATAATCCCATTCCCGATCCGATTTAAAAGATAAAATAGAGAGGTGTACCCTACTGTGCGGCGTGGGTGGTGGCCCTACTACCGCTTTATATGGACAATACTTCCTAGGTCATGGACTCATGGGCCTACCTACCCCTTGTCACTGCCTCATGGCAATATGGCGTATAGTTGTAGACCCCTCTGACCATAACGGGTTTTCAGCCACACTATCGAAATGTCACCATCAGCAAGCCCCTAGTTTCATCTCCCTAACATTAGTGGCTTTCTGTCAACTCTCCACTAGCTAGGCAAGGGAAGCATTTACTCAATCAAAGCAAAAGGCAACTCACTTCAGGGGTCAAAAGGGATATTGGGCTCCTCCCCGCCGTTCCTCGAATCCCAATAGCACTGCATTCATTTTCCTTGTTATCTGTATTAGAATGAAAAAGAACGATAGATTGCCTTGATTAGCAGCTACCGTCCATTGTCCATATCGTTAAGTTAGCCGTTGATATAGATTGCCTTGATTAGCAGCTACCGTCCATTGTCCATATCGTTAAGTTAGCCGTTGATTCAAAACCCTGCACGTGAATCGACGATCGTCTTGCTCCCTTGTCTCAGATCTCAGTTTCACGGGGAAGGAACGACAGGTTCGCCAGTTGGTTTAACAGTAATCTGCATGGGAATTCGCGAGAGGGCCGGGGAGGGGAGGCTTAATGAAGAAAGTACCTTTTCTGTTGGTTTCTTGGGTGAGAAAGTGAAAATGAGTGTGAGGTGAAAGGATGCTTTGAATTTAGAAGTTTGCTATGCGGACTTGTTTTAGAATTCAAAATGGGACTCCAAGTAATCTCGACGGTATGTTACAAATATAATAAATAAAGAATATATATTTTTTGTTATATCTGGTAACATGTTGTGAAAACTATTTGGGGTTTTGTTTTGAGTTTCAAAATGATGTCCACTTAGAATTTGTCTTGAATTTAGTTTAACCTTAAAATAAAAAAGATGATTTGTGACATACAATAGAAAATATAATAGCAAATGCAGTCAGAATACAATAATTCCGTCTATTATATGCTGACCGGTTTTCTTTAATAAAAGGTGTCTATATAGTAGTGTCTTCATTAATACCCGGTGTGAAGGTGTCATCGCAACATCTCCTCCTTAGTCCTCGCAGCCTGCTCCTGCTCCTCCTCCTCCTCCTTCCATCTGTAGTGTCTCGTTGGATCCGCAAGACCCAAAACCAACGCCGACTGAAGAATCAATGTGGAGAACCGTAGCAAGGTAAGCTAGATTCTTGCAAACTTTGCCCTTGTGGTCTATCACGCATGTTGGATGTTACACATCTAATTCATGGTGCGTATGTGGTGACCAGGAGATGTTTCAAGGCCTCCGCATTGGTACGACCATCAAAGGATGCAGCTGGGTTCAGCTCCAGAGCTGCAGCAGCTGGAACTGGAAGGTAATAAGTTTCTTGTTGCAAGTTTCTCTGGTCTCCTCCTTGGGATCTTCTCTGCTCTTATGCTTTGGTCTCCTCTACGGAGCCTCTCCAAGCTCAAATCTTTTTCCCTTCCTGGTTCGCATCACCACACTTCCCCTTTGCTGGAATGAGGATGCCTGCAACCCATCTTTTCTTTAGTCTGGTAATTGACTAGGCAGGAGTGTAGAATCCCTGCTATGTTACAAGATCTCTTCTTTCTTCTGGCTCTGAATACAAACCAATGGTATTGTTTCCAGTTACAACAACGCATGAGTTTTAAACGTCAAGTCCGAGGCATCTGCTTGACTCTGAAATTCTCCTCAATAGAATTATGTCTAAACAATGCAATAGGTCATTAAAAAACCAGCAGATTTAATAATGACCATCAATCCATATGCTTAAGGCCGTCATGTTCGTCTCCTCAGAAGCAGGTGAGCGTTCTGGACAACCAATAGAGATACCGCCTCTACCCAATTTCTTAGTAGCCCAATTTCTTAATAGCAAATTTCAGTGAACGTGATCTAAGTCAGTCAAGTCTCGGGGACTCAACCGAGTTCACTTTTGGTTTTATCTTATATAAGTAGATATACATCGATAGTAAATAACATATTTTGGTTAGATTGCTCAGTTGTTGGCATTTTCTGTGATCCTAGACGATTTCTGCCCATGTGTTTCTGATGTTTGTGTCTGTCATACAATACTGTACTTTCTCTCTTTTAAACAAGGCAGAGACAAAACTGGCTTCCAAGTCACCGAGGTGTGTGTCACTGTCCTGATCTGTTGTAAGGCTAAGGGCAAAAAAAAACACAAAGTTACGGCATTAAACAAATCGGACCTGAATCAAATAAATCTAGTCTATCAAACAAATCTGAACTGAACCATATAACAAACCGAGTTGTTTATCCCAACCAAATGAAGCTTTATATAGTATAGTACCAGGATTATATAATTTGTGGGTTTCTTTTGTAGTGTATTCAGCTAAATCCACTAGTACTTTCTTCACAGGTTTCCGTGATATTGGCAGACATACTTTATGCTGCATACGTTACCTTTTTATTCATATGACCGCTTATTTGTTATAGGTGTAAACTAAACAAAGCCAAACCAGACTCACGCTTAATCTCAAATCCACTTTCATCTCAATCCAACCATATAGCAATTAGTATGTACGAGACAAAGATTAATATATTATGCTTAACACAGGAAGGGCAATGCTTTCCGTCATCATCTAGCTTACTAGAAACTCCATCCAAAGTACCTGCAGTATGTACATACGGTGGTTTCTACACAGAAACCCCTATTGCATGTTAGGACTGCAAAAGCGTTTTGTAGCGTAAATTTGCATGTCAAAATAATTGTCTTATAACCTCATTGTACCCAGCTATGTTGATCCCTGAAAACATGCTGTGAAATTTTTCCTAGAAATGTATGTTCCACATTTAGAGTTAGCAATTGAAGTGTCCACATAAGGGAATTTGACACAGAAAAATGACTTATAGTTGATGGCTTTTTGCAATTTTTTTCTCTATTTTAAAAGCTAACTTACGATGGGCCCTTTTATCATCTTGCAGGCTTGAAGGAAAAGTAGCACTGATTACTGGCGGCGCAAGCGGGCTGGGCTTGGCAACGGCCCACGAGTTCATCCGGCAGGGCGCCCGGGTGGTCTTGGTGGACATCGACGTCCAAGGAGGCAGGAAAGCAGCCGAGGAGCTAGGCCAGGGTGCCGAGTTCGTGGCGTGTGATGTCACAGTTGAGCAGGACGTCTCCGACGCCGTGGACTTCGCGGTGGAGCGGCACGGCAAGCTGGACATCATGCACAATAACGCCGGAATCGCGGGGTCGCCGACGGTGGCACAGGGAATTGCGGAGTTCAGCCTGGAGGAGTTCGACCGGGTCATGTCCGTAAATCTGCGGGGGACGGTTGCCGGGATTAAGCACGCGGCCCGAGTGATGACGATGTCCTTCAGCAGCAGCGGCGGTAGCAGGGCCATCACGTGCGTTGCGAGCATCAGCGGGCTGCTAGCCGGGTTGGGCCCGCACCCCTACACGGTGTCCAAGTTCGCGGTGGCGGGGCTGGTGAAGTCGGCGGCGAGCGAGCTTTGCCGAAGCGGAGTGCGTGTCAACGGAATCTCGCCCTTCGCCATTCCCACCAGGCTCGTGACAGAGCAGCTCGCATTGTACTACCGTGGTGCCGGGCCGGAGAAGATCGCCGAGGTGGTGAACGGGCTAGGGGTGCTCAAAGGTACCAAGTGCCAGGAAGTCGACGTGGCCATGGCAGCGGTGTACCTCGCGTCCGACGAGGCCAAGTATGTCACGGGACATAACCTCGTGGTCGACGGCGGGTTCACCTGCTTCAAGAACCTCAATTTGCCCACGCCTGACCAGGTCGTGTGAGTGTTGTTCCACTTGGGACCAAAGTATAGTTCCTCCCCTCTATCACTCTGCTAGAAAGATGAGGCGCGGCCTTATAATTTGCTCAAAACAAATGTGGCGTGCCGTTTCGCTGGGAGTGTGGAAAGGTAAAGAAACGTGGAACCTTTTATTCTGCAATCCATATCTCACTCCTTATTCTGCAATCCATATCTCACTCCTTACTTGGTTGCCGATGTGGTTGAAAACCATAGATGGTATGATGTAGCTATCTAAGCTGATTAATTATTGAAAAAAAAAGCTGATCAATTATTGGTTCTGTTCGATTAGGATCAAAAAGTGTGTTCTTGAGAAGCGTTTTCCTTCGTTGCTACTAATATCTTTTCTTGAAATCGGTCAAATACAGTGTCTGGCTTGGCATTTCCTGTTTTTCACTTATTGGTTTTCTTGTGCTTACAGTAGGCCATCAAAATCGTTTTCCATGTATTTACTATAATAGTAACCAAACTTATATGATCTAGCCTTGAACTCCACAAATCATCCTTATTTTATCTTTGTGTCCCACATATAGGGTACAACATGAGCTTCCCTCCTTAAGGTTGTTAATAAAACAAATGTCTGTAATTAGGGGTATGTCTAAGTGGTCATCTTTGTAGCGTCATAACCTTTTCGCAAAGTCCTTTTTGTCGAGCATGAAGATCACTGAAGAGTCATTAACTCAATTGACGAATTCAATATATTTCACTTGAATATTGAAGATACTATGATTTATGGTTTGTTTTTTAGGTAAACACCTTGTATTATGATTTAGAACTTGGGAGTGCAATGCAAAACTCACTATATAATGTGAAGGTATTCCGCTCCTATCCTAAAACTCACCCATATATACATGTGGAGACTTACACAATGACTCCTATGCAAAGCTAGTAAAAAGAGAAGCCATTAAACTTTTTTGTTTTTGGTCAACAAAGGACCATGAAACTTCATCATATGCCATGAAAGAAACGTCAAAATTAAAGAAAAGGTACATCATACATCATCGGACAAGCTTAAGGAAGGTGATGGTAAAGGACCATTCATTGTTTGCTAAGTAAATCCAATTTGTACTCTAATGAGGTGAAACTAGGGTTTTGGTGATTTGGGGGCTAGTTGGAGCTAGACTGAAGTTTTGACCTCCAAATTCTATAAGATTCTATATGCAATTTCTACTCTTATTGATGTCCTCATGATTTATTTTTGCATGCCTTCAGGGCCATCCAACTCTAGGTTGGACTCAAGTTCTTCACAAAATGTGTCTTTCTTTATTGAGTTTGATCCTTTTCTACAACATCTCTGTTTGGTTTTTGGAAAACACAAGGAGATTGGGAGATCTTGTAAACTTGAATTTCAACCTCAGTGCTTCCAACAACTAGGTGGTAGTCAAACTCAACTTATATAACCAAACATGGACTTCGACCTCTAACATCATTCTAGATATAATTGACTAATTTGAACTAATATTGAGTAGATTATGTATTGTATCAAATTGTTTAGTGTTATAAATCTAGTTTGGTATTGTTAGGTTCTTGGAAGAGCAATGCAAGATTGGCACTCAATCTTTAGGGATTTAACTAGACTAAATGATTTATTTACCATTGAGCTAGATATTGGGTATTTGGTGAAATCTAGAGGTTTTTGAATAAAATATTGATAACAGTGGTGATGGAGTATGACACGACATGGTAGGGAGTATTCTATTAAATGTCTATAAATTTTTGATTTTGAAGTACATGAAACTTCATGATTTATCAAAAGTTAAAGTGTACAACAAACCCTCATAATTATTGTTTTCCCCTTAGAACGACTGTTTTAAGAAAATCTCCATTTTAACTGATATATCCATGTCACAACTAAAATGGTCATGCTGTCTAGAACATTCGTTCCATCATGCCTCCATAATGATCATTCACAACAATTCTAATTAATCCAAAGAATAACTCTATTGTAACTGATATATCAATGTCACAACCAAAGTGGTAACTCTGTCTAGAATGTTCATTCCATCATCCCTCCATAGTGACCATTCCACAACAAGCTAATTGTGGCTAACCACTCCATTCCACCTAAAAATAGCACAACTCTAACCTATGTCCAATGTGGCCAGTCCACTCAGAATTTCCATGACACCAACTTTTCAAAATGGTCGTTCTACTCCAAAACAATCCTTCGACCTCAAGCCACCAGATCCGTTGTACTCCAAAATGAGTATGGACAGCCTACAAAAAAAAACTGACCTAACTTAATATTTCCATTCTATTGCTCTGCAAAATGACCATCTTGTCCTCAAGGTAGAATGGACATGGTGAGGCAGAACGAACATTGTCCCCCCTAACCTTAATGCAACCTATACAATGTAATTAACACTTTTTCCCCAAATTAACCTAGCCACACCTAGGCTCTTTAAAAATTCTTTGTGGTGGCTAGGGTGAGGTGGTTAGCATTCATTGCCTCCCCCAACAACCACCCACTCTCACCTACCCCTATTTCCACCTACCTAAAAACACTAATTTTCTCGGGTCTTAACCACCATTCCAACCCATTTTCCCTGCCATTCACCTTGTAGGAGGGAGCTCTTGCTTCTAGTAGCTAGAGGTGAAGAGAAGGATCTTGTTGATGGCGCCCTAGTTTGGCTCTCCATCTTGTGTTATTTTCCTCCTTATTCACATCAAGATGTTTAGAATGCATGTTATTTCCCAAGTATTATCACTATATTACGAATGCTCTTATGATTTCTCTTACATGTTTAATAGGTACTTTTACACTAATTGATGGAAGGAAGAGAAGAAGGATGACCTTTGGACTTCTCCACCCATGGAGGAGCCTAAAGTGAACCCTATAGCTATCCCAAGTGACCAAAGATCAAATTGGACCATAGAACACCATATATGAACACTTAGAAGACTCAAGTGCATGCCCAAGCCCTGAAAATAACCATGGTAGATGGCCATGGACGTGGTAGTAGAGAGAAATTGTTATAACCCCAATTTTGATTGCATTGTTATGCAATTCTTGTATGAAAAGGGGCTTGTTTGAAAATTTTGTGTAATGTTTTATCAAATGGGTTTCTTTGCAAAATTCCATTGAATGATGGATTTCATACTTTTCCTGTCTTATTAAGCAGATGAAAGTGTAAAAGGATAAAGGACACGAGAAAAACCCACAATAAGTGAAGAAGAAAGAAGAAAATAAATAACATATGTTTTAGTTAAGAAAAAAAGTGGCATACGTGGCCACAATAGGGTGGTTTTAGTTCCACTTGCCTTGTAATATCTAAAAAGGTAGAAATAAAGAGAAAAGCAAAGAAAGAAAGAGAAAATATGAGTTTAAATGCATAATATATGCCTTTTTAGTGTATGACTTGCACTTGAAGAAAAGGAGTTATTATTTTCAAGTTTTGATCTCAAATTGGATTAAGTCATCAAGAACTTTCTCTCAAAATTTGGAGTTCAAAAGATTAATGGATAAGGAGATATGAATTTTGCAAACATCTATAAAGTTTGGGAAATAACTTGGGAAAGTATTAAATGTCACCATTATCAAATCAAATTAGATATATACATCTTGGGCGGGTGATTTGTGGACCATTAGATCTAAGATCCAACGGTGGGCATTTATCTTCTACCTACAGCCGAGTATGGCAACCATTGAACAAGAAACATGTCCTTCCTGATTAAATTTCTCCCCGCCTAGTTAATGTGTGAATCTAGAAACTTTCCCAATGAACTCATAGCAAGAAACTGCACAGATTCATCCTAACTTTGCTGGAGTTTTGAAGGACCTAGAAGATTCGCCTAAACCTCCATGGAGGCAGATCTACCTGTGGAATCCCACCTATAAAAGGGAGTACTAGAGACCCTCTACTATAAAAGGGAGTACTAGAGACCCTTTACGAGAGCACCAATACCCTCTCAAGCACACCCATGACTCCCTGGTCTCAACCCTACTCTAAATTCCTCCTTAGACACCTGTCCTCAACCTCCATCGTCTTCATTGGACCCACCAGAGATCGGTTGGTTGTCCCACGGTGCTTCGTGCACCTTCATCCGCTGCACAGAGGTCCCAAGGACCAGAGTCAACTCTGGCACTGACTAGCTAGGACCTCATAGGTTGAAGACAACTATTTGTGAAAAGACCGTCTTGTTCCCAACCCACTTTAGTAAAGGTAAGACCTTTACAATCTTTTCGCCTCTCTTGACTTGGCTTTCTGGTCGTCGCCACACAGGCGTGATTGCTGTGCTGGCTGGAGCACATTGGCTCATCCCAATCACGCTAGCAAGCCGAACCGAGTTGCCATGTGTTTAGGTGGCAACCCATGTTGGACAGAATCGGTTTATTTTATAAAAATCATAGAAATTGATGGGATAATTGGATTGAGACATTTATATATGAATCTTGATTAGAAAAATGCAAACTGTTCAATAAAAATATAATCTTGGCCTATATCTTCTTTCGATTCGAAAAGTGTTCAAAGTTGACACATACAATGCTTTTAATGGATCAAACCCTAATTTTGAGTATTGATGAATCTAATATACTTAGTTGATGCTTTAATCAAAGATTACACCTTAAACTCATATGAACATCATAATCCAAGATTTGAAGGATTAGGGTTTCTTCATGCATAAAAGTGTACTAAATGTTGGAAACTAGGTTTTGTAAACCCAGTGGACATAAAAGTGATAAAAATCTATCTTTCTATCTCTCTGAGCCTAATTTACTTAAAAAGATAAAGATGGAGACTTATGTATAAAGACACCTTTTTGTAGTACAATCTTGCATATGAAATCTAAAAGTAGGGTTTGTGGATTGAGAAAGTGAAAAAGAGAAATAAATGGATTAATGGAGTATTATCGATAATGACGTAAGAAAGTGGACTTAAAAGCCTAACTTGAGAATCAAGTCAGCCCTTTGATAGGTTTTGGAATAATATAGTGACACATGGGTGTTATTACTTAAATTTTAGATTGACTTGCTAAGTAGATTGTGTGGTTAATCTTACTTGTTCTTATTTGGACTAGAAATACTCCTGAGATAGGTATGTGGTTACGCCTATGAGTAATCGATTTAGTTTCACGTGGCTTTCTTGGGTTTCTCCGCATGGTTTGCAAATATTTGACTGTTGGATGAACTTTACTTCCTTGCAAACTATAAAGTTACTATGGCTATCACATTATATATGGACATGACTGGCTCATTTCTAGGCCACCTCTGGATCTATAGAAATGTCATCTGCCTGAATAGGGGAAGGCATATATTGGTACCAGCCTAAATAGGGGGTACATGAAAAGTCACCCGTCTGAATAGGGGAAGGCATAAATTGGTACCAACCTAAGACAGTGAATAATGTAGTATGATGCCCTAAGGGGTTATGACTGAGGGATGAGACACCTAGATTGGGTAGTCATGATGAAAATGTTAAATTCGTTTTGTTAAATAATAATTGTTGAATTATGTTGTTACCATTACTTGTGAAGTTTTGTTTCCCCCACATATCACAGAAGTTTTGTTTGTTGGCATTTTAGGTTAATTTGCTTCAAGATGGAAATTGGACAAAAAATGAAAAAGGCATTGAAAGTGAACCGGACAGTCAAACATTTGGAGGATATATCTAGTTGGTATATATTTTGGGTAAAGTCCTGGAATCCTATATTTTGTAAACTTTCATGAAAAGAATTTTTATCATGTATCAAACTTAGTTAGTTTAGTAGAATTTATTAACCATTTTTTATTATGTGCAAAACCATTGATAATAACTCTGGTTTCTTGGCCTTCCTTGATTGGGGGTTGTCGGGGAATGAGTTCATTACATTTGATATCAGAGCATGATTTTTCATATAATCCTTAATAATTATTCAATTTTACAAAGTCATAGAACCCAAAGGGAGTTATTAGAGTGTTTTCCAAAGACGGAGGTGTCTAGAATGGACCACAGTCTTAGGGTCGGTAATATTTTCCTCTATTTTTCTAGTCATTTTACGAGAACTACTGGACCTGTGTTTCCATCCTAAATAAAGTCAATGATTTCATTCAAAATAAGATACCTCTAGGATTTCTTATCCACTTTCATCCCTTCTCTATCCCCTTTCACTTAACAAGCCCTAAGTACCTAAATTTTTTCTCTCTCTACCTCCTCTGAGTACTGGAGTTATGGATGATTAGTGTTAAGGTATCCTCTACTAAACAATAAAATGTATGTAAACAAGATGTCATGGATATAAGATAATCCTAATCTATGAAACGGTGGCTAATGAAATTTTCTTACAACATGGCCCTTGGTAAGAACACCAATTATGATGAATACCCATGATAGAGACCCTCCCATAAGAAGAGGCCCTCCTCAGAGAAGAGAAGTTCCATGGAAGGTGAATCCTCCATGAAAAGAAAGAGAGAAGGTGAAGCCTATGGAGAGAAAGGACCTGCGCCTAAACCCATCCCCTTCTACATCACGAACATGGAAGGAATCCTTGGATCGGAAGATAAACTTATGTCTGAAGATGAAGTAAGGGATGATCCCAACCATGTTGCTGACTCTGGACCGATAGTTGGGCCAATGGTGACACAGACTCCCAAAATTCTCTTTGTAGAGAAGTCGAAGAAGTTGACTAAAGCCATGAATGCCCTCTCCCTTATAGATGTTCCCTGTGATGAGAATGGTGAACATGTAGTCGTTCGTCCCTGCCTTGGTACCACCGTCTTAGATTTTGTGAAGCTGAACATTGAGTAATTCTGGGGGGAGGACAAGATTGAGGTAGTTGACAAAGCCTACGCTTGGCTTTTGGAAGTGGAAAATGGGTTCTGCATGTTGGAGGTACAAACGAGCAAGAAGGTTCTTTTCAACACCCATCTCTTGGAGGGAGCAACAAAGATACGGTGGGAGAACCATATCATGGGCCAAGACCTGAGTGAATAGACCATGGCTTGGGCAAGGTTCATACCTCCCACTGCCAAGAAGGAGAAGGAAAGACAGTTCACATTCCTGGTTTAAGGGAACATGACAGTGACAAACTACACTCGCAAGTTTTGCCTCTTAGAGTGTTTTGGCTACATGATGATTGAAGTGAGGAGGGTAGAACATTTTATGGATAGGATTCACCCTGCCATTAAGTCTCATGTCATGGAGAGAAAGCCCACAACTCTCTCTGAATTTCTCAACTTTTCCCTGGACATGGAGAATACAGTCATGCCACAGTAGAACCAACCTAAAGGATATCTCAACTTTACCAAAGGAAGTTTTAGTCCAAGAAATGATAACAAGAAGAACCAGGGATGTCACCATGGTAAGGGAGGAAGGGGAAAGCCCCATAATGAGCATAGACAACAAGGGGCATCATCCATATGTCGCAGATGTGGGAGGAACCATCTAGGGAAGTGCTGTTTGAAATAAAGGTATGTTACCGATGCCAGTAAGAGAGATACTTCCAAGATAACTGCCCCCTTCCTGATCCAAGAGGACAAGCCCTGGTGGCATCTCAGCCATTGGCAGTAACACCGCTGGTAGCACAACCAGTAGTAGCAGTTTCACCTATAGGAGAGCATCGACAGGCTCGAGTATTCACCATCAATAATGAAGAGGCCTAGGATAATGCCAACTGTTTGATAGAGGGTAATAACCCTTAGAGTAGTTTTCCCATCTTTATTTATACAAATATAATAGTAGTTTGACTATCATAAAAATCATGTAGGCAAACTTGAAATTATGGGACAAATTGCGAAAGCTCTGTTTGATTGTGGATCTACAAATACTTTCATTTCTAGAAACCTCACAACTATGCTTTGTCTGGATTCCAAGGATTTATGATATGTGTTGGATGTCACTACCCTGAGTGGTCAGATTTTTATGTCTCTTTTAAAAACCCTATCATACTGGTTAGGTACGTGAACAACGATTTCCCTACTGACTTTATTTTATTGGACATGAATGACTTTGATGTAATAATTGACACGGATTGGATTTATACCTATAGAGCCCACATTGAATGTAGGGAGAAAAGGCTTGTAATAAAGAGACCCTATAACCCTCCTTTAACCATTAGAGGTATAAAGGATGCTACCTCTAGTATGTACATATCTGCCTTGAAAGTAGAACAATTAATAGCCAAAGGTTGTCAGACATTTCTAGTAGTATTTACCAAGCTAGAGCCTAAGGCGCAACCCTTAGAGGAGATAGAAGTAGTCAGGGACTATGCAGATGTGTTCTTGGATGACTAGCCTGGGATACCTCTTGAGAGAGAGGTGAAATTTTTGACAGAATTAGCTCTTGGGACAAACCCTATTTCCAAGGTACCTTATCTGATGGCCCCAATAGAGTTGCTTGAGCTGAAAAAGAAAATGTAGGAATTTCTAGACAAAGGCTTCATATGACCTAGCACATCTCCATGGGGAGCACCAATCCTCTTCGTAAAGAAGAAGGATGGATCACTTTGAATGTGCATAGATTATAGGATGATAAATCATGGTACCATCAAGAAAAAGTATCATTTACCTCGTATAGATGACTTCTTTGACCAACTCAAGTCAGCTCGAGTTTTTTCAGATTGACCTGAGGTCCGGTTACCATCAATTATGAGTCAAGATTAAGGACATCCCAAAGACCACCTTCCAAACCCATTATGGTCATTATGAGTTTTGTGGTCATGTCGTTTGGGTTGTCCAATTCCTCGAATGTGTTTATGAATCTCATGAACAATGTGTTACAACCTTTCCTAGACTTCTTTGTCATTGTGTTTATAGATGACATTCTAGTATACTCATATGACTTTGAACAATACCGTGACCATATGGTTAGAGTCCTTGAAATCCTAAGGAAGCAGAATATCTATGGGAAGTTTTTGAAATGTGATTTTTGGATCGATTACATCACGTTTCTTGGACACATCATGCCAGTAGGGACTATTTCAGTAGATCCTGCCAAGGTGTCCGCTGTACGTGATTGGACAACACCAAAGAATCCATTTGAAATTCACATCTTCTTGGGACTAGTCGGGTATTATCGACAGTTCATAAAAGACTTTTCAAAGACCGCCTTACCCCTCACCAAGCTCATTCGTAAGGATGAAGAGTTTGTGTGGTCTGAGTTGTGTGAAGCTCGCTTCCAAGAGTTGAAGGAGAAATTGACCACAACACCTGTGTTGACTCTATCATCTGGTAATTAGGGTTTCATGATCTTCACTGACACATTCAATATGGGGCTTGAGTGTGTTCTAGAGAAGAATAAACATGTTGTCACTTTTTCATCTAGACAACTCATGCCAAATGAAGTAAACTATCCCACACATGACCTAGAGTTGGCTACGATCATACATGCCCTGAAAATCTGGTGACACTACTTGTATGTTGCTACCTTTGAAATACCCACTGGTCTTAAAAGCTTGAAGTATATCCTCACTCAAAAAGACCTCAACCTAAGACAGAGACGATGAGTGGAATATATGAAAGACTACGATTTCACCATTGCATATCACCATGGAAAGGCCAATGTAGTGACAGATGATGTTATTCAGAAGTAGCTTAGATGTACAACTGTATTATCTACACAGTGGAGGGAGCTAGAAGAGTATGCCAGATGGGCTCCGCAACTATTAGATGATCGAATTCGTGTGGCTAACATTCAGATAAAACTTGATTTACTGACTGAGTTAGTAGTTGCACAGCTGGCGAGCCCAACACTTGAAAATATGAAAGGTTTGCTGGAAAAACCTTAGACACACCTGTCCTTGGGTGTGGATGGAGGGATCTGATACAAAAGTCATATTTGGGTTCCTGAGGAGTCACCTTTGAAGACCCATATTCACAAGAAGTTCATGGTTCTAAGTATACTGTACACTCGGGTACAAAAAATATATTAAAAGACTTGTATCAATACTTTTGGTGGTCTAGAATGAAGAGAGACATATCAGCATATGTAACCAGTTGTCTCACATGACAAATGGTGAAGTCTGAACACCAACAACCCAGTGGGTTTCTACAATCGATTGAGATTCCTGAGTAGAAATGGGACCAGATCACTATGGACTTTGGGGTGGGTCTTCCTAAGATCAAGAAAGGTCATGGCGCTATATGGGTTGTGGTGGACCACTTAACCAAGTCAGCACACTTCCTCGCCTTGAAGATTATTGCTAAAGTATCAGACTTATCTAAACTATATATACAGGAAATAGTCTGTCTTCCTGGTACTATGACCTCAATTATTTATGATCGTGACCCCAAGTTCACCTTGAAGTTATGGAAGCAGGTGCATGAAGAACTTGGGACAAGACTGAAATTTAGTACCACCTACGACCCCCAAACTGATGGACAGTCAGAGAGAACGATCAAGACTTTAGAAGACCTATTGAGAGCATGTGTGCTCGATTGGGGTGGATCATGGGAACAATACTTGCCTCTAGCTGAGTTTGCTTATAATAATATCTACCAGGACAATATTAGGATGCTTCCGTACAAAGATCTATATGGTAGGATGTGTCGGTCACCACTTCACTGGGATGATGTTGGTGAGAGGACCTTGTTGAGGTCAAAGGAACTTCAAATATATGCTGAAAAAAGTCTTTTTTATCAAGCAAAGACTAAAGAGAGTCTAGGATCGACAAAAGTTATATGTTCATGCGAAGCAGACGGGTCTGCACTTCACTGTGGGTGAAGATGTGTTTCTGAAGATCCGACCCCTCTGAGCTACAACTAAGAACATAGGAAATTTGAGTCCCCAATATGTAGGTCTGTTTGAAGTTCTAGAACGGATTGGTGAAGCATCCTACCATGTATCCCTACCCCCACAGTATAGCATGATGTACGACATGTTCCATGTATCAAATCTAAAGCGCTGTGTGAAAGATCCTAGTCATGTGTTGAGCATTGAACCTATTGAGCTCTAGGGGAGCCTGACATATTGTGAGTCACCTGTGAGAGTACTAGATACTAAGGTGAAAGAACTCATAAAAAAAATATAGAGATGGTAAAGGTTATGTGGAAGCACCATGGAGAGGATGAAGCCACATGGAAGCTAAAGATGGACATGGAAGAATCCTACCCTGAATTGTTTGTATGATTAGCAAAATTTTGGGGGCAAAATTCTTATAAGTCGGGGAAGGATGTTATAACCCTTATTTTGATTGTATTGTTATGTAATTCTTTTATGAAAAGGGGCTTGTTTGAAATTTTGTGTAATGTTTTATCAAATGGGTTCCTTTGCAAAATTGCATTGAGTGATAGATTTCATGCTTTTCTTGTCTTATTAAGCCAAAGTTTAAGAGGATAAAGGACAAAAAAAACCCTATAATAAGTGAAAAGGCAAGAAGAAAATAAATAACATATGTTTTACTTAATAAAAGCATGGAATTCTCTAGAAGGTGGCATAAGTGACCACAATAGGGTGGTTTTAGTTCCACCTGCCTTCTAATATCTATGAAGGTCGAAATAAAGAGAAAAGAAAAGAAAGAAAGAAAGACAAAATATGAGTTCATATGCATAATATATGCCTTTTTAGTGTCTAACTTGCACTTGAAGAAAAGGAGTTATTATTTTTGAGTTTTGATCACAAATTGTGCCATAAATGGATTAATTCATCAAGAACTTTCCCTCGAAATTTGGAGTTAAAAAGATTAATGTATAAGGACACATGAATTTTATAAAAATCCATAAAGTTTGGGAAATAACTTGGGCAGTATAAAATGTCACCATTATCGAATCAAAATTGATATATATATATATATATATATATATATATATATATATATATATATATATATATATATATATATATATATATATATATTGGGCTTGCGATTTGTGGACCGTTGGATCCAAGATCCAATAGTGGGCGTTTATCTTCTATATATATGTATGTATGTATATATATATATATATATATATATATATATATATATATATATATATATATTGGCCACATGATTTGTGGACCGTTGGATCCAAGATCCAATAGTGGGCGTTTATCTTCTACCTACAACTGAGTATGGCGACCAGGGAACTAGAAATAGGTCCTTCCAGATCATATTTCTCCCCACCTAGTTAATGTGCAAATCTATAAACTTGCTCGACGAATTCGTAGCAATAAACTGCACAAATTCATCCTAATTTTGCTTGGGTTTTGAAGGCCCTAGAAGATCCGTCTAAACCGCCATGGAGGCAGATCTACTTGAGGAATCCCACTTATAAAAGGGAGGACTAGAGACCCTCTGTAAGAGCACCAATACCCTCACAATAACACCCATGACTCCTCAGTCTCAACCCTGCTCTCAATTCCTCCTTAGACCCATGCCCTTAGCCTCCATCATCTTCCTTGGACCTTGTTGCAGATCGGTCAGTTGTCCCAGTTGCTCTGACTTCTGCACAACAAATTGACACTGGGAGCATATTCTTCTAGGCGATGTGGTGCTCTGCACACCTTCATCCACTGCTCAGAGGTCCCAAGGCCTTGCTAGGACCCTTGTTCATGAGGAAGACCAGGTGGAGGTTCATTAAAACTATCTGCAAAAAGACTATCTTTCCCCTGACCCGTTTCAGTAAATGTAAGACTTTTACAGTATTTTTGCCTCTCTTGACTCAAGTTTCTAGTCTTCGCCACTTGGGTGCAGTTGTCATGCTAGATGGATTCCATTGGCTCAGCCCAATCATGCTAGCAAGCCGAGCCGTGTTGCCCTATGCTTAGGCGGCAACCCACAATTAGCATGGATCAACTTATTTTATAAAAATCATAGAAATTAATAGGATAATCAGATTGAAACATATTAAATATGAATCGAAATCATAAAAATGCATACTGTTCAATGAAAATATAATCTTGGCCTATATTTTCTTCCAATTCGAGAAGTGTTCAAAGTTGATGCCTTTAATGCTTTTAATGGATCAAACCCTAATTTTTTAGTATTGTTGAATCTAATAGACTTAGTTGATGTTTTAATCAAAGATTATTTTCTAATGAATAAAAGGGACACCTTGGACTCATATGAACATCATAATCCAAGATTTGAAGGATTAAGATTTCTTAATGCATGAAAGTGTACTAAATAATGGAAACTAGGGTTTATAAACCCAATGGACATAAAAGTGCTAAACATCTATATTTCTATCTCTCTAACCCTAATTTGACTTAAAAAGGATAAAGATGGAGACTTTTGTATAAAATACACCTTTTTGTAGCACAATTTTACGTATGAAACCTAAAAGTAGGGTTTGTGGATTGAGAAAGTGAAAAAGAGAAATTAATGGATGAATGGAGTATCATGGATAATGACATAAGAAAGTGAACTTAAAAACCTAACTTGAGAACCATGTCAGTTGTTTGATAGGTTTTGGAATAATATAGTGACACATGGGTATTATACCTTAAATTTCAGGTTGGCTTTCTTGGTTGATTATGTGGTTAATCTTACTTGTTCTTATTTGAACTACAAATACTCTTGATATAGGTATGTGGTTACGCCAATGAGTAATTGATTGTCACATTGTTTTCTTAGGTTTCTCCGCATGGTTTGCAAATATATGACTGTTGGATGAACTTTACTTCCTTGCAAACTATAAAGTGACTATGGCTATCACATTATATATGGACATGACTAGCTCATTTCTTAGCCACCTATGGATCTATGGAAATGCCATTTTCCTGAATAGGGGAAGGAAAATAATGGTACTGGCCTGAATAGGGGGTACATGAGAAGTCACCCGCCTGAATAGGGGGAAACGTGATAAAGTCATCTTCCTGAATAGGGAAAGACTTTGAATACTATAGTATGATTACCTGAAGGGTTATGACAGAGGGTGGAGACACCTAGATTGGGTAGTGATGATAAAAATGTTAAATTTGATTTGTTAAATATTAATTGTTGAATTATGTTGTTACCATTACTTGTAAAGTTTTGTTTCCCCCACATATTAGTATAACTTGTTATACTAACCGATGTTTTGTTTATCGGCATTTTAGGTTAATTTTCTTAAAGATGGAAACTGGATAAACAATGAAAAAAGACATTGAAAGTGAATTAGACAATCTAACATTTGGAGGATATAGCTTGTTGGCACATATTTTGGCTAAAGTCCTGGAATCCTATATTTTGTAAACTTTCATGAAAATAATTTTTGTCCTGTATCAAACTTATTCAATTTAGTAGAATTTATTAATTAAATTTTGATTATGTGCAAAAGCATTTAATCCTATTTTTGGGATAACAACTGTGGTATCTTGGCCTTCCTTAATTGGGGGTTGTTGGGGAATGGGGTCGTTACAGAAATCATAGGATTTGCCAGCTATGGTAGGATGCATTCTCCAAAGTAATCCTTTTTTTGGTTTGATAGGTTATTTTTTGGATCTATGTGCATGAATACAACCCCTATGCATGGATGATGGTTGCACATACCCCCAAACATCACAATACCCTAATTTTGTTGACTCAAAGTCAATTTAGTCAATGTTGACGCGAGGTCTAAATTGACAAAACCCTTGTTTTGATGATGAATAACCATTATATTTCTTTGTGTCTAATACTTCTACTTGAGTGATGTCAGATTAGGTATAAACACACTCCAAATGCCCTAACTTGTGCATTCTATTTTGGAGAAAAGACAAGTCAAAGTCAATACACGTGCACATTTTTGGAATATGATGTAAATCCATTAGAATCATGTTGCAAATCACTTGGAATGATTGTATGACTTGTAATTAAGATTATAAAAAGTTAGGAACACTTAAATCAAATATTTAAGCACTTTAATGACATTTTCCAAAATTCATTTCAGGTAGTTAATCGGTCGAGATACAAACTCGACCGATCCCTTGATGGCTTTTGAAAATGTCCAGGTTTGGTCTAATTACAAACTCGACTGTTCCATTCAGTTGAGTTACAAATTTGATTGATCCCTTCACTGGACAAACTGAATAGTACCATCGGTCCAATTTCCGACACACAAAACTCGATCGATAACACTGTATATAAAAGTGTAGAAAAGTGTTTCTAGCTGTTGGAATGTTGCAAAACTCAAAAAATATTTGTTGCAACATCTCAAATGGCCAGTATTTATCCTTAAGTGTTCCCAAAGGCTTTTAGGCATCCTCAACTATAAACAGGTCCCCTTGGGCTTCATCCCTTGGTTAGCCAAGCACTATGAAGGTCCCTATTTAGAGTTGAGTGATCCTACAACCTCCTCTCTCTATAAGCTTAATCACTTGCATCATCCATTAGAGTGAGTAGGAGAATTGTAAGAGAGCTAGTCCTACTTGTATATATTGTTAGGCTCTCACTTCCACCACCTCCCTATCTCTCTTTTAACCATGAAGATAAAGGTTGTCTCTCTTGGCTAAGATAGTTGAAGAAGAACAAGGGAAGGAGTCCCTTGGTGAAGATCAAGGCCAAAGACTTTGAGCAAGAGTGGGTAAGCCCTTGGTGAAGGTAGAAGTCTCCTTGATCAAGTGGGTAAGTCCTTGGTGAAATATTCTCCGAGTGAAGGTGAAGTCAAAGGATGAAGATCCAAGAAGAGTGGGTAATTCCTAGAAGGCTGAAGACTTATGCAAGAGTGAGTAAGTCCTTGGAGAAGGCTGAAGAATCATTGTAAAGTGGGTAAGTCCTTGGTAAGGTTGAAGACTCTTTGTATTTAATAGGTAAGTCCTTTGGTGGGTCAGGTTTTGTAATTCTTATAAGTGAATATCTAGAGGAAGACACACTTGAAAATATTAGAGGTTGACTTCTCTAGATAGTAGATTGACATACTCCTAGTTTGGAGTATGGAACCACTCTACATAGCTTGTCACTTGGTACTTGTTCAATCTCTCTCTCACTTGTTATGTATGTTTTAGTTGCACTCAAATTTCATATTTAGCAACCTTATCTTGTGATATATCTTGAAGGTCTATTGAATTTTGTTTAAGTGCATTCAGCTCGATTCACCCCCCTCTAGAGCATCCAATCACCCATACTAGGATCCATCAATTGGTATAAGAGCAGGTCTTCTCCAAGCATACTTCCACAAGTAGGAGAAGATGAGTGACTACCAAGGAGGGAGATACTTGATCAACCTTTCAATCTTTGATGGGAGCAATTTTCTCTATTCTAAAAGAAGGCTACAATTCTACATCCAAGGATGAAGTCTTGAGCTATGGCAAATGGTGGTGGACTATAAGGAGTTATCGAAGACAAGGATAGAAGAATGGGATTAAGCTACCATGAAGCAACCACCTTGAATGCGAGATCAATCAACATCCTCTGTGACACCATGACACCACCGAATTTAATAGGACTTTTTCTTGTGAGACGGCATGTAAGGTATATATGGAGAAAGCTATGCATCACTTATGAGGAAACTCAAAAAGTGAAGGAAATCAAATTAAACATGCTCAATGAGATGTTTGAGAACTTCAAGACGGAAAAGGAGGAGAAGATGGCCAACATGTACTCAAGGCTCAACATCATTGAGAATGGTCTTGTTGTTCTAGGACATCCTATGAGTAGAGGTGAGATCAACTTAAAGATCCTTAGAACTCTCCCCAAGAGATGGGAATCCAAGGTGACTTCTATTGAAGAAGCAAACTCTCTTGGTGATATTCCTATTGAAGAGCTCATTGAAAATCTACAAGCCCATGGTCATACTTGACAAGAGAGAAGAAGTTGAAAGACAAGATGAGCTAAATAGAATGAAGAAGGCTGAAATAAAGGCTAAAATTGTAGCTATTATGGGTGAAGCATCTCCATCCTCTCATGTTGAAGAAGATGCCATGTACTCCAAGGGTAGACTCTACAACGACAAGTCTTCCTTCTCCATCTGGTGCCTCAAGTGTGGAAATAAAGGTCACTACAAGATAGATTGTCTACAAGGCAAAAAGACCCATCATTACAAGAGAAGAGAAGAGAAGTAAAAGAAGAAGGAGAAATGGAATAAAAGCTCAAGTGACTCCTAAAACTCAAGTGAAGAATCAAGTGGGGGATCCAACTCAAGCTATAGTGATGAAGGATAATGCCATTTTTCTTTTATGTCATCTACAAGAGAAGACTCGATTGAGGTAAATCTAAACTTTTTAGATAAAAACCCTTAATTGCTATCATCAATGCTACTCATGCCTGTCTCAAGTCTTCTAAAAAGAAAAGAAAAAAGCTTACTGGAATTCTTAATAATTTGCATATAGAAATAGATGGTCTTGAACATTCTAATATTTTCTTGCTTGATGATAAAAATGCTTGTCTTAGTCAAGTAGATTCTCTTAAACTTGAAAATGATACCTTACTTGATAAAATTAGATTTCTTGAAGCTTAACCTCTCATGTATAGTGCTAATGTAGAGCATATTAACATTGTGGATTCTCTCATGCTTGATATTAATGTTGTTAAATCTGAAAACAAGAATAAGGACTTAGCTTTACAAGGATTAGAATCTAAATATGGTGTTCATCTTTCTAATATTACTTTTCTTGAAAAAGAAAATGCCTCCTTGCTTGCTAAAATCAATGTTCTTGAATATTTTTCTAGTTCTACTAGTACATAGAATAATGTTGCCGCTCTTTATTTTGATAGAGATTCTTATTTAACTAAATTTCTTTCCCTAGAAAATGATCTTTTGCATGCTAGAGATAATATAAATAATTTGTCTTCTACTATTACTTCTCTTATGTGTAATACTCATAGTTTGAGATCTTCTTTACAAAGATTCTTAGTTGGTAAAAAGAATCTTAATGATATTCTACATCATGCTAGTAAACAAATTGGTAGACATTGTTTGGAATACGATGGTAGCCAAAGGAACAAAAAAGGAAAAGGACCTCCAATCTTTCATGGAGAATCATATAGTTCCAAGGCTATGGGCACATGCAACTATTGCAATGATTTTGGTCATTATTCTACTTGTTGTCCTTTTAAGAAAGCACCTAAGAGAGATAGGACTTGGGTTTCTAAGCTAACCCCTCCAGACCCAAAAATATTATCGGGGACCATTTCATCTTACTTGCAAATGGATTGACTTGAGCTTTTGAATTGCAAACTGACTTCTCAATCCACATGAAAAAAGATAGGTTGTATGGGTATGGGTGGCAGCAAGTGAAAAAAGCAATGGTAAGCATAGAGGTAATGTTATTCTTTCTCATATCCAATCATAGTGTGCTTTTGCCAAGTTAGTGTGCAATATGCATGTAGTTTTTTAGTCAAAAGTGGTATATTGTGGTTCTCTTTACTTCCTTGCTCAAGAAACTATTTCTAATGCTTTCAAAGTGCATTACTAGCTTACTTACACATGTTTGGATATGGTTTATATTTTTATCATGCCTCTAGATATGTTTTCATATATATATATATATGTGTGTGTGTGTTTGATAGCAACTTGATCAGTCAAGTTTGTTGTGATAGAAATTCAACCAACCAACTCCAATGGATGTTGCCAACAACTATTGTCGGTCAAGTTTGTCCTATCAGTAACTCGACCAATAACACTATGCACAGAATACACAATTGGCTTATTGAATGAGAATTTCCCTCTTGCCTATCTTGCTTATCTTTCTATGGCATCCCACTAGTGGTATTTTTATATCTTTCAATTACTTATCTTGAGTTGTTATGCAGGTTTTGATGATGATCTCTTTGGATCTCTTGGTTGTATCTTAAATTTCTTCCATTGTGCTCTAACTTGCTACACCTATATAGTTGTATATCTTGTTTGTATACAACCTTGATGTTCTTAGTGGTCATCATATTTTAGCAATGATGCATATTTTCTAGTGAGTTACATCCTTTCATGCTTCTATAACTACACATGTCTTTGTTTGGATATATCTCTACATCTACTCATAGATTGCTTTATCTTGTGTATCCTTTGGTATCTCTTACTATGATCTAGATCCTACTAGTAGTTCTAAATTGTGATATAATCTACTATTATTAATATACATGTAGTTCTAGCCTTGTTTATCTTTTCATCAAGTGGTATTCTGCTATATGCTATGCTTGTATCTTGTTTCATACTTGTTCAAGCTTGTTCCTTGAATTGCATATGTACTATCTTGAGTTGCTTACATAGCATTGTGATACAGGATATATAGATATACATTGTATGTAGATTTTGGAGCATATAAATTTTTTTTTGCATATTTTACCTCAGTATCATATTTTGAAGCAAGGCTAGTTTTTTTCATGTAGAAACGGCCTTCTGAGAAAGACTCATTTCTTTGCGAAGAGCCCTAACACTTTTTGGGCGAATTCCGTCATCTTTAGGGTCAAAATAATGATTCATTATTTTTCTACAACACTTTATCTTGCATTGATATTTGCTAGAATTACATTATGGGTTGTTCAAGTTCACATTTTAACTTGCTTTTCTTTCTATGCTTGGACAAGCCCCTAGTTTTGCTCTTCTACTCTATGTTATAACTTTTATTATATCCTTTTCTTTTAATAAGTGGTGTTTCTTATTTCTTCATACCTCCATTTTTTGAAATGACAAAGGGTGAGAAGGTATGTCTTCTTTTGACAAAAGAGGAAGAAGGTATGTCTTACATGAAGAGGAGAAGCATGTCTATGTAAAGGGGAGAAGGTAAAGAGGAGAAGACATATATGTGTATAAATGTTATGAAAGCTAACCATGCATGAGAAAAAGTAAGCATCAATTGATGGGGGGTATGAGAACTCCATGATCATCAATTGAGGGGGAGCATATGAATTTAATTCTATTGAAACCCCTAGATTTCTCCAAAGGTATGATTTTACTTAAAAACTTTCAATACATTTATGGAATGGTTTGTCATATTCAAAAAGGGGGAGAATGTTGACTCAAGGTCAATTTAGTCAATGTTGACTCAAGGTCTAAATTGACTAAACCCTAGATGATGAATAACCAATCCATTTCTTTGTGTCTAATGCTTCTACATGAGTGATTTAATATTTGGTATATACACACTCCAAATGCCCTAACTTGTGCATTCTATGTTGGAGAAAAGACAAGTCAAAGTCATTACAAGTGTAGTTTTTGGAATATGATGTAAGTCCATTAGAATCATGTTGTAAATCACTTGTAATGATTGTATGAGTTGTAATTAAGCTTAGTAAAAAACAAGAATCACTTAAATAGAATATTTAAGCACTTTAATGACGTTTTTGATAATTCATTAGAGGCAGTTAGTCGGTCGAGTTACAAACTCGATCGATTCCTTGATGGATTTTGAAAATGTCCATGTTTGGTCCAGTTACAAACTTGAGCAATCCATTCAGTCGAGTTACAAACTCGATCGATTCTTGCACTGGAAAAACTGAATAGTACAATCGTTCCAGTTTCCAACACATAGAACTCAACCGATCACACTATATAAAAAAGTGTTTCTAGCCATTGGAATGTTGCAAAACGCAAACAAATATCCGTTGCAACATCTCAAATGGCTAGTATTCATCTTTACGTGTTCCAAATGGCTTATAGGCATCCTCAACTATAAATAGGATCCCATGGGCTTCATACCTTGGTTAGACAAGCACTATGAAGGACCCCATTCTATAGTTGAGTGATCCTATATCATCCTGTCTCTCTAAGCTTAATCACTTACATCATCCATTAGAGTGAGAAGGAGATTTCTAAAAGATCTAGTCCTACATGTATATCTTGTGAGGCTCTCACTTCCACCACCTCCTTATCTCTCTTTCAACCATGAAGATGAAGGTTCTTTTTCTTGGCTAAGAGGGGTGAAGAAGAACAAGGGAAGGAGTCCCTTGGTGAAGATCAAGGCCAAAGACTTGGAGCAAGAATGGGTAAGCTCTTGGTGAGGGAAGAAGACTCCTTGCTCAAGTGGGTAAGTCCTTGGTGAAAGCTTCTCCAAGTGAAGGTGAAGTGAAAGGCTGAAGATCCAAGAAGAGTGGGTAATGCCTAGAAGGCTGAAGACTGGTATAAGAGTGGGTAAGTCCTTGGAGAAGGCCTGAAGACTCATTGCAAAGTGGGTAAGTCCTTAGTAAGGTTTAAGACTCTTTGTTTTATATAGGTAAGTCCTTTGGTGGGTCATGTGTTGTAACTCTTATAAGTGAATATATAGAGTAAGACACACTTAGAAATCCTAGACGTTGACCTTGCTAGGTAGTGGACTGACATACTCCTAGATTGGAGTATGGAGCCACTCTACATAGCCTGTCACTTGGTTCTTATTCAATATCTCTCTCCCTTCCTATGTATGTTTTAGTTGTGATGGATTTGAGGCTTACACCAAAAGATTTTACTCTTCCAATGGGAGTCCCAAAATTTGCACCAAAAACCCTAGAGAGGATTTATATCTTCCCAAGGTTTACCTAGAACTGGTGCTTAGATAACAACTCCAACCCCATAAGAGTATGGAAGCCTTATCATAGTACAGATTTAGGATCGAACCCAAAAGACAACGGTCTTGTTGCAAACAACAAGATGGAAAATGTACATCACTTCACTTAGTTATTTTACTAATTGGCACTTATATCGAAAAGTTGGATTTTGATTGGTTTTTAGACTAAAGCATGAAAAGTAAATAAAGCAAGTAAAACTAAGATTTAACAAATGATGATGAATCACTGGGGTTAAGCAGGTATTTACCACCGCTACACATGCATTGTATATGTACTAAGCAAGCAAGACTTATAAGCTAGATACATGGATGTTCCACAAGACCGATGCCTTATAAGACAAGAGCGATGCATTGCATCCAAGGATGTTCCACAAGACCGATGCCTTTGTAAGACAAGAGCGATGCATTGCATCCTTCGATGTTCCACAAGACCGATGCCTTATAAGACAAGAGCAATGCATCGCATCCTTCAAGGGTTAAGTAGCTCTCATTCGGTACATTTCTACGTGTCAATGAAGATATGTAGTCTCCAAAGAGAGAATCTTACTCCACCTCATGAAACGTGCATCTGAAACTAACAAGCGAGCGATAATTATCAAATCGAATAGTATCTTTGTAGGCCTAGTCTCCTATTCGGATAACCTAGCTACGAGAAGTGCGGGAATGTTGCAACGCCAGCCATTCCCGATCAAATGGTCACATGCTTTACATCATTCCCCTCGCAAAGTGTGTTCCTCGACTTACCAAGGTTACTTCCATACAGATGGAAGTGCAACGGATGATAGTGAGTTTACTCCACTCTTTGAGATACACTCCTAGACACCGAAACAGATGCGTGGTGGATACACACACCAGAAACCAACACTAATCGGTATTCGAGTCTCGAGAGCGGTCATAGACAAACCACAACAAAAGACAATAGATGCATACAAGAACGTGGCCATCATTCAAGCATGTATGAAACGATTTAGTATTAAAACGAAAGGATAACATCTTTTTAGTACAAAGTACAAAACATGGGCAGCGGGGCTAGTCCCCGCGCCCCAGTGGATGGAACTACTCGCTCCTCATAGAGGGAACAACAAAGGAGGAGGCAAGAAGAGATAGAAAGAACATCATCTCCACTGAGGAGAGAAGGTTGAACCCTTGGTGGAGAGAGCAACGATCTTCACCCTTGTGGCTTGCTTGACGACGGATCTTCTCCTCTCACCTTCTTTGTTGATGAGAGAGAAGGTAGCTTTGCAATGGAACGTGAGTCTCAGACCGGCAGCCTCGAGCGGTGGATGGAGTTGTTCTGGTAGTAGAGAGACAGCCTCTGGACGTCTGGACCCCTCTCAGGGATGGCCCTTGAGGTCTTATTTATAGGCCTTGAGTGAGGTCCAAACGGTCTGGAGATCGTTTGGGTTCAAACGGTCTTGAGACCGTTTGGCGTTAAACGGTCTTGAGACCGTTTGGCGTTAAACGGTCTTGAGATCGTTTGGCGTCAAACGGTCTTGAGATCGTTTGGCGTCAAACGGTCTTGAGACCGTTTGGCATCAAACGGTTTTGAGATCGTTTGGCATCAAACGGTCTTGGGACCGTTTGAACTCCATGCGGTCTTGGGACCGTTTGGCTTCATGCGGTCTTGGGACCGTTTGAACTCCATGCGGTCTTGGGACCGTTTGGCTTCATGCGGTCTCGGGACCGTTTGAACTCCATGCGGTCTTGGGACCGTTTGGCTTCATGCGGTCTTGGGACCGTTTGGCTTCATGCGGTCTCGGGACCGTTTGAACTCCATGCGGTCTTGGGACCGTTTGGCTTCATGCGGTCTCGGGACCATTTGAACTCCATGCGGTCTTGGGACCGTTTGAACTCCATGCGGTCTTGGGACCGTTTGGCTTCATGCGGTCTCGGGACCGTTTGAACTCGATGCGGTCTTGGGACCGTTTGAACTCCATGCGGTTTTGGGACCGTTTGGCTTCATGCGGTCTCGGGACCGTTTGAACTCCATGCGGTCTTGGGACCGTTTGGCTTCATGCGGTCTTGGGACCGTTTGAACTCCATGCGGTCTTGGGACTGGTTTATTCTTTTATGATTTTTTTGTGCTTTTTCTACAAGTATAAAAGGAAAAAGTTAGTTTGATGATGTATTTACAAAAAGGGATAAAATTAGGTTTATGTACAGTATAAACGTAATAAGAGTATGGAAAACTAAAGAAAAAGACTAAGATAAACTACTAAAATAGGAGGTTATCACCCCCCCTAACTTAGAGTCTAGCTTGTCCTCAAGTTAGATAGAGCTGAGACATGAAATGGCGAGGCGATCTTAATTAGGATCTCCATACTCTTGCTTCAATTCTTGACCTGAGTTCCCCAGGGGTCATATCGAGGCTTATTTAATGCCTTGATTCCTTTGGATTTCGAGAGTTGCTTGGATCTCAGGTTTTCCGTATCTCAAAGTTTGCCTTGGGACCACATTTATTTTGTGCATGCCGTTGACTCTAATCAACTTTATACCTCTCTGGAAACCTACTGGAAGCTAGAGAGGGTATGAGGGTTGGCTAAAGGCTTTGAAGTGTAGCTCCCTTTCAAGCGGGGGAGGGGCTGTCTATGCTTTTTAGGATCTCACTACCGGGCACGACACATCTGCCTTTATGAGGGCAACTGAATGTACCGGCCGGGCAAGTCCTTTATGAGCCTTTTCATATACTTGGAACTTTTAGGGTTTCACTACCGGACGCGACACATCTGCCTTTGTGAGGGAAACGGAATGTGCCGGCCGGGTGAGCCCTTTATCAGTTCTTCATATAGGTCCTTATGCGCGGCACAACTCTCATGATTTTATTCGTCTCTTTGGCTTTTATTCAAAAACTCACAGGCTTGGGTTTTGGAATGAGGATTTATTTTGGGCGGCCAAGCCTCTTTTATTTTGAAGAGAGGAAAGCTGTTCTTAAAGTTTTTCAGCATGCACTTATTTAGTTTGTGGTCCACTTGCAGAACTTTTTGATTTGGAAGTTGCCTAATTTCCCTCTCATCCTCGAGATCTCGGCTTATTTCTGCCCTGATTTTGACCTGTGGAGAGTCAGATAAAGAATTGAAGCAAAAATATGGGATCCATAGTAGGTGGAAATTGATAAATCGCCATTTGATGTCTGAGTGCTATTTACTTGTAGAGACTAACATGATTCTAGAGTTAGGTGAGGTGATAATACAGAAGAGGATACCTTGCCCTTGTCTAATGTACCCCCCCCCAACTTATCACTCACTCTGTCCTCAGAGTGTCAAAGTGATAGGGTGAGAGGTAATTAGAACAAGGGCAGCAGCTAAACTAAGTCGTGGAGTCATGGGTTGCCTCCCAAGTAGCGCCTTAGTTTAACGTCACTGGCTCGACGAAACTGTAAGGTTGTTATGCTGTGGGCGTAGCATCTCTGATGTCGATGGTTTGTCGATGCATGTTGTCTTCCTGAATGTAATATCTTTTTAAACGGTGCCCGTTAACCGTTCGTTCTCCTCCGCTGTTGTCGATAATAATGGCGGCTCCGGTTGGGTAGATATGTTTTATGGTGAAGGGTTCGGACCATTTTGTTCGGAGCTTTCCGGGGAATAATCTGAGCTTGGAGTTGAATAAGAGCACTTTGTCGCCAACGGAGATATCTTTTCTCTTAAGATGTACATCGTGCCACATTTTTGTTTGCTCTTTATAGATTCTGGCACTGTGATATGCTGTCATTCGGAGTTCTTCTAGCTCCTGTAGCTGGAGTTGTCTGTTCTCCCCTGCACTTTTAAGGTCGAAGTTTAGTTGCTTGATGGCCCACCAGGCTTTATGTTCTAGTTCTACTGGAAGATGATATGATTTGCCGTACACCAAACGGAACGGAGTTGTTCCAATTGGTGTTTTGTAAGCAGTACGGTATGCCCAGAGGGCGTCAGGAAGTTTGGTGGACCAATCAGTGCGGTTTTTATTCACTGTTTTTTCAAGAATCGCTTTTATCTGTCTATTGGATACTTCTACCTGGCCACTAGTTTGTGGGTGGTAAGGTGTTGCAACTTTGTGATGGACTCCGTATTTTCTCAGTAACGCTTTGAAACTTCGTTCCAGGAAATGGGTCCCGCCATCAGATATGACCGTTCTTGGAACTCCAAATCTCGGAAAAATAGTGTCTTTGAACAATTTGACAACAGGTTTGGAGTCATTGGATATGGTGGGTACAGCTTCGACCCACTTTGAGACGTAATCCACTACGACCAAAATGTAAGAGAAGCCATATGATGAGGGGAAAGGTCCCATGTAGTCTACCCCCCATACATCAAACAGCTCAATTTCTTGCCACATGGTAAGAGGCATTTCATCCCTTTTTGATATGTTGCCCGAAAATTGGCATTTATCACAGGCTTTGACAAAATCATATGAGTCTTTTGATATGGTGGGCCAAAAGAAACCAGATTGTAAAACTTTTATGGCAGTTTTCTTGGCGCCCATGTGCCCCCCCGTGGGTCCGGAGTGGCAGTGTTCTAAAACCGAAGTTATTTCTTCTTCTGGAAGGCACCGGCGAAAAAGTCTGTCGGCACAGAGGTAAAATAAGTAGGGTTCGTCCCAATGATAACGTTTTATGTCATGAAGGAATTTCCTTTTATCCTGATATGAAGCAGACGGGTGGATGATCCCTGTGGCCAGATAATTGACGATATCAGCAAACCAAGGGAAACTATGAGTGGCCTTCATAAGCTGATCATCAGGAAGAGAATCCCTGATAGGGATTTTATTTTTTTCTTCAACCTCGATTCTGCTGAGGTGATCGGCTACAACGTTCTCCACGCCACTTTTATCTTTGATTTCTAGGTCGAATTCTTGAAGCATTAATACCCAGTGGATGAGCCTGGGTTTGGCGTCCTATTTCTGGATCAGATGTCGGATAGCAGAATGGTCAGTGTAGACGATGACTTTGGAGCCGATCAGGTAGGAGCGGAATTTTTCGAAAGCATAGATGATAGCCAAAAACTCTTTCTCCGTGGTGGTGTAGTTTTTCTGTGCTTTGTCTAGCGTTTTGGATGCGTAGTAGATGACATAGGGTTTCTTATCGATCCGTTGTCCTAAAACGGCCCCTATGGCATAATCACTTGCGTCGCACATGAATTCGAAGGGTTGCGACCAGTCTGGAGCCCTTAGAATAGGTGCGGAAATTAATGCTTCTTTAAGGGTAGAGAAACTTCGCATACATTCTTGGTCGAAAACGAACTCGGCATCTTTTGTCAGGAGTTGGGTCATGGGTTTAGCTATTTTCGAGAAATCTTTGATGAACCTTCTGTAAAACCCTGCATGACCTAGGAAAGCTCGAACTCCCCTTATGTCCTTCGGAGGTGACAACTTTGAGATAACATCAATCTTTGCTTTTTCGACCTCGATCCCCCTATCACTTACTCTATGTCCAAGGACGATACCTTATGTTACCATGAAATGACATTTTTCCCAATTCAGGATAAGGTTCGTTTCCTCGCAACGTTGCAGGACTCGTTCAAGATTATTTAGACAGTTATCGAAAGAATATCCATAGACAGAGAAATCATCCATAAAGACTTCCATAACAGATTCAGCTAATCCGGCGAAGATGGCAGACATGCAGCGTTGGAAAGTAGCAGGAGCGTTACATAGCCCGAATGGCATTCTTCTGAAAGCATATGTCCCAAAGGGACAAGTGAAAGTGGTTTTTTCTTGGTCCTCTGGATGTATGGGTATTTGGTAGAACCCGGAGTAACCATCGAGATAACAGAAATACTTTTGGTGGGCCAAGCGCTCTAGGACTTCGTCAAGGAAGGGTAGAGGGTAGTGGTCTTTCCTTGTAGCTTTATTCAACTTCCTATAATCGATGCACATTCGCCACCCCGTTACAGTCCTAGTGGGTACGAGCTCATTTTTATCGTTGATTACTACAGTAGTGCCCCCCTTTTTTGGAACAACCTGAACTGGACTGACCCACTGAGAGTCAGAGATAGGATAGATCATGCCAGCTTTGAGTAGTTTGAGGACCTCCAAACGAACTACCTCTTTCAAGTTTGGGTTCAGTTTTCTTTGATGTTCACGAGTGGGTTTAAATTCTTCAACCATAGGAAGCTTGTGCATACACAGAGCCGGGTTTATGCCTGTGAGGTCGGTTATTTTATAACCAATGATCTTTTTGTGCCTCCTTAGTTTGTCCAGAAGCCTGACTTCTTGGTCTTCGGTAAGGGTGGAGCTGATAATAACTGGGCATAACTCTTCCTTATCCAGGAAAACATATTTGAGCCATGTGGGTAAAGTCTTCAATTCAGGGGTTTTTGGTGGTTCTGCTGCTTCAATGGTAGTGATGGCTTTAAGCTCTTCAAAAGTAGCCTTTGGTGCTTCTTCTATCTTTTCTAGGTATTGGATACATTGCTGGACTAGTTCATTTGCAGAGAACTCAACTTCTGGATTGATAAGAGCATTTTCAAGTTCGTCGATTGGCTCGGAGATTTCTAATTGCGACATTTGTTGAATTGCGTCTAAAAGAAAGACCTCTTCTTGGATGCTGGGACCTTTCATACTATCAAGGACGCGGAATTGAATTGCTTCTTTTCCGAGCCTAAGAATGATGGTTCCAGCTTCTACATCGATTAGTGCTCTGGCTGTAGCTAGGAAAGGCCTGCCGAAAATGATCGGATACCTCAAGTCTTCTTTGATATCCATGATGACAAAATCACATGGAACGTAGGCATCCTTCCCTATCCTTACTGGGACATCTTCGATGATTCCCAACGGTGCGGTTACGGTGGAGTCGGCTAGTTGAATAGTCATTGCTGCAGGTAGCAGGTCAGTGAAACCAAGGCGTTGGCATATTGAGTAGGGCATAATGGATATACTAGCCCCGAGGTCAGCCAACCCTTTCTTTGTGGATGCATTTCCAATGCAACATTGGATTCCGAAGGAACCTGGGTCCTTCTTCTTTTTGGGTAGTTTGTTCAGTATGATGTCAGAAGTGGTTTGAGCGAGCTTGACGGTCTCCTGCTCTTTGGTGATATACTTACGCGATAGCAAAGTTTTGAGATACCTTGCCCATGCTGGTACTTCGGATAGAGCGTCAAGGAGTGGGATGTCAATATAAAGTTTCTTCATTGCTTCCTTGAATTTCTAAAACCTGGCGTCCATTTTTGTTTCTTGCAGTCTGCCTGGGTACGGAATCCTTGGTTTGAATTGCGGGACTTTGGATTCTGCAGGTACATGCTCTTTGTTTTCGTCCTTTTTGCCTTCGGAGGATTTTTCAATCCCTTGTTGCGAAATCTCTTTCGTCATAAAAGTGGGCACATCATCATCATCTAGAGTGATCTTGATGGGTTCAGGAAGAATGCGTCCCGACCTTGTGGTGACGGCATTCAGCTGTTCGTGTTTGTTTTGCCCGTACTTAGAATTTGGTTCAGGCTGCCCATCAAAAGTGCTTGCCGAAGGTTTCAACTGTGCAGCAATCTGAGCAAGCTGGGTTTCAACTGCCTTTTGTTGGGCTTGTTGGTTAGCTAGCATGGTTTGCTGAAACTGAAGCATTTGTTTTATCAAAGATAGCTCATCTTCCGGTTGTGCAGTGATGTTTTTCTGAGGGTTTTGTTATTGAGACTGTTGAGTATGCAACTGTGGGTGAAGCGGGGAATGAGTGTACTGATAGTAGGCTGATTGATTTCTAGGGTAGTTAGCCCTAGGGAAATTGTTCCTTGGGTTCCCTTGATTTTGGTTAAAATTGTTTGGAAATCCAGGAGGCAGCCTACTGTCAAATCCCCCTTGTGTCTGATGTTGCGGATTCGCAGTTCCAGAAGGATTCCCATACTGGAACCCAGGATGGTTCCTTGGTTGACTGGGATTATAATAAACTTGTCCGGGAATAGTGTGGATGGAGTTGACTTGCTCCGGAATCTGATCTTCAGCCTGATTAGTGATGGCCTCATAGGATTGTGGTGGTGGATGCAGATCCATCATCACATTATAGAGTATTCCGCAGGAAAGAGTCAGATGATCCGAAGAATGACAAGCCTCACAGGATCCTGTGACGGCTTTGACTTGATGAACCAGCGGGGTTTTCTTCTTATCAATTTCCCCTAGAGTTGTTTCAAGGGTTTGCTGTTTATGAGAGATTATCTTCAAAGCCTCGGCTATTGACTTTAGTTCCATAGATTCTTCAGCTTTAAAGACTTTTAAGACGCCTTTTTCGGCTGACCGCCCCCAATTGGACTGGTTTTCGGCTCCTAAGGTAACGATCTTCCAGGCATCTTCATAGTTTTTCCTCATGAAATTTCCTCCGGATGAGGAATCTAAGAACTGTTTAATGTCATCGCTTACCCCCCGATAAAAAGTTTCAATCAATTGATTCTGTGAAATTCCATGATGAGGGCATTTGCGTAGAAGTTCCTTGAATCTTTCCCATGCCTCAGTGAGGGTTTCTCCAGGTAGCTGGGAGAAATGGTTGATCTGCCCTCTGATTTCATAGGTAAGCGAGGGTGGAAAGAACTTCTCCAAGAATTTTTCCTCTAGAGGGGCCCAAGTGGTTATGATGGGTTCTCTGTCCAATGAGTTGTACCAACTCAAAGCCCTTCCAGATAAGGTGAAATGAAACAGGTGGATCATTATTGCGTCGAAAGCAATGCTAGCTTGCGGGACCAGGCGGCATAATGCCTTAAACCGTTTCAAATGGTCCATGCAATCGTCTCCTGAACCTCCAGAGAAGGAAATTCCTTGCATAATCTGGATCCACTGGGTCCGGATCTCAAAGTTTGGGATATTGATGATCGGAGGCCGGACCGGGTGGTTGTCTTCGTAATTCTTCGGAACAGCATAGTCCCTCAGTTGCTTGTTTCGTAATTCGAGCTGAGCAGCCTCGGTCTCTGCTCTTATGCGGGCTTGCTCTTCTGCTCGTATCTCCGCTTGTATTTGGGCACGGGTGTCTGCAATGAGTTGTGCCCGTTGTGCGGCTATAGCAGCATTGACTCTCTCCATCACCAAAGCGGCTTGATGCTGTTCGTCAGCCATTTGACTAGCACGTTGGCGATTGAGACGGATTCTGCGGTGGAAACTTCTCTCTACCTCGGAGTCGAACTCCGGATCAGGGGAGAATCCTCGATTATGCGGTGATTGCATATACGGGTTCTACCTGAGTAAAGAAAAGAGAACACCTTTAGATAATAGAGACAATATGAAAGCTTCAAGAATATGGTGAATTATGATTCAAAAAAAGAAAGTGTAAAATCCTAACCAACTAGAAAAATAAACTAAGTGAAATACTAATGTTCCGTTCTCCCCGGCAACGACGCCATTTTTTTGATGGAGTTGAGACTTACACCAAAAGATTTTACTCTTCCAATGGGAGTCCCAAAATTTTCACCAAAAACCCTAGAGAGGATTTATATCTTCCCTAGGTTTACCTAGAACTGGTGCTTAGATAACAACTCCAACCCCATAAGAGTATGGAAGCCTTATCATAGTACAGATTTAGGATCGAACCCAAAAGACAACGGTCTTGTTACAAACAACAAGATGGAAAACGTACAACACTTCACTTAGTTATTTTACTAATTGGCACTTATATCGAAAAGTTGGATTTTGATTGGTTTTTAGACTAAAGCATGAAAAGTAAATAAAGCAAGTAAAACTAAGATTTAACAAATGATGATGAATCACTGGAGTTAAGCAGGTATTTACCACCGCTACACATGCATTGTATATGTACTAAGAAAGCAAAACTTATAAGCTAGATACATGGATGTTCCACAAGACCGATGCCTTATAAGACAAGAGCGATGCATTGCATCCAAGGATGTTCCACAAGACCGATGCCTTTGTAAGACAAGAGCGATGCATTGCATCCTTCGATGTTCCACAAGACCGATGCCTTATAAGACAAGAGCAATGCATCGCATCCTTCAAGGGTTAAGTAGCTCTCATTCGGTACATTTCTACGTGTCAATGAAGATATGTAGTCTCCAAAGAGAGAATCTTACTCCACCTCATGAAACGTGCATCTGAAACTAACAAGCGAGCGATAATTATCAAATCGAATAGTATCTTTGTAGGCCTAGTCTCCTATTCGGATAACCTAGCTACGAGAAGTGCGGGAATGTTGCAACGCTAGCCATTCCCGATCAAATGGTCACATGCTTTACATCATTCCCCTCGCAAAGTGTGTTCCTCGACTTACCAAGGTTACTTCCATACAGATGGAAGTGCAACGGATGATAGTGAGTTTACTCCACTCTTTGAGATACACTCCTAGACACCGAAACGGATGCGTGGTGGATACACACACCAGAAACCAACACTAATCGGTATTCGAGTCTCGAGAGCGGTCATAGACTGTTACGACCCCATCTGAGCTTAATTGGTAAACTAGGGTTTACCTAGACAATTGCAAAGATTAGTTAGAATAATCATTCTTGAAATCTAATTAATGACGATAACACAATTAGTATGTTTTAACTATGATAAGAAGTCTAAATGTTCTTTGTCTTGAGAATTAGGGTTTGAGAAGCATAAACCCTAATCGGCCCAAATAGGGTTTTAATGATGCATGAATACAGAATTTGATAAGTAGAATGTCTCACTAAATGATTTTTAGTATTTTATGTGTAACTCTGATTTACTTAAAATTTGGATATGATTTAGATATATAAAATGTGAACAATATTGGAAAATATTAGAATTTTTGAAGAATGCTCTGACCTGTTTGTCGGCCGAGTTTCAAACTCGACCGATCACATTTCCAGAATTTTACAGCAGTGTGGTAATTGAATTTTATCTTTTTATTGGTATATCCAATTGATCTCAAATTTTAACAGTATTTGATAATTACAATTTTAGACACTCTGTTAAATTGGCATAATTTTTGGATGACTTTTGAATCCCTACAGTAAGGGTGTCGGTCGAGTTTGTGCAGGACAAACTCGGCCGAATATATTCTGCAGACTGCAATATAGCAGTGCACTGTTCGATTTTTAATTATTTATTGGCAACTCCAAATGATCCCAAATTTTAACTTAAGCTTTATAGATCAATTATACACATCGTGCTAAATTCCCATAATTGTTGGAGAATGTTTGATCTCTGAAATAAACGAATTACAGTAACTTTTGTATAACTGAATATTCAGCCTATATAATTAAAGTTAAGTGTTGGGTCAATATGCAATTGACCCAAGCAGCTCAATTGACTTATATGAACGACCACACACACTAGCAGCTCTCATTTCTCGTCATTCACTCCAGAGAAACGAGCTCCTAGAGAGAGAGGGAGAATTAGGGCTTGAGTGGAGAAAGTGGGGGAATTGCTGAATTAGGGTTTTGCGATTCCAGGAAGGGTGAAATCAAGTAAGTTCGGATTCCTTGCATATACTTTTATGGTGAATCTTCTCTCTTATGTCAAGATTTCCGTCCATGCTCTGATTTGATCCAAGAGGATGTCGAAATTCCCTCTTTTCTCACCCTTTCTTCATAATCCCTCTTTTTCAAGGTTCCCGAGTTGAATGGGAGAAGAATTGGGAGATTTGCTAGGGATTTGAAGGGAATTCGAGATTTCCCTGAGTTGAGCTGCAGTTTTAAGGTGTTTTCACACCTTAGGGTGAGTGGGTTCTTCCTTCAAACATTCTAATGCACGAATTTGATTATAACATCCAAATCCCTAAATACTTAGCAAGTGAATTCTAAATCCTGAAATGTCCATTTGATTTAAGTTATTGTAAATTGATATGATATGGATTCCTTCTCTATTTGAATGACTCCTAAATGGTAGATTCATATCAGATACGTATGCAACACTTCCTATTGAGTATGCTTTTAGATTTATATCAAATGATGTAATTAGGGTTTGACCTAATTGGGATATCGCTAGGGTTTCAACCTGTTTGAAAAAGACTAGTAATCCTATATGTGGTTAGGATGTACCTCGTGGGTTATCTTAATTGAATCTTATTCTGGATACATCATATCGCAGTGATGATATGGAAAACCTAAATTTAGTTAAATTTCCATGGTTTCATGTCTAAATTGATTGCATACGATTTGTTGAATACAATCTTTATTTAGTGAATGCTTATATCTTATGAAATCATTATGACAGCCATGTGACAAGTGAATGAGGTAAATGAAAAGGTGAATGAGGCAAATGCAACCCTAAGAGTAGGGTGTTGGCATGTGATGAATGAATATGGTAAATGAAACCCTAAGGATAGGGTGTTCAATGAATCATGCTATGGTAATATGAAAGGTCTCGATATGAGATGTGGTGATGCTTAACTGTTGAATTGTATGTTTCTAGTGCATTTAACTTTATATGCTTGTTCTCTCTGAAATGATATCTACATACTGCAGGACTTCTTATATTTCAATATATATCTCGTAAATTGCAGGTGATGAGATATGACATGCCCTGGAAAGGGATGTTACTGAGATATGATATATGTTGAATACATGAGTTTTGACGTTGCTATGTGATATTTCTGTTAAATTGTTTATTGTTAATCAAGTATAGACCTAAGTGCCCTAACACCGTAGAACCCCTAAAAGAAGGTCTGTTTCTTAGGGGTGAAACTCGTGTTGCAACATCATCCGTGCTTGTGTCGCGGACAAACGAGGAAAGAGAAAATGCAGTGTTTAACAACAATCGTGCTTGTGTCACGATGGCACTGGGCAAAAAGGAAAACATGGTTATCTAACACCATTCGTGCTTGTGTCACGAAGGTAACCCTGTGACTCTCCGCCGGTGTACTCAGGTTTAAGGAGAAGTCGGGTGCACTCAGAGTAGTGCTTGAGGCCTTAGAGCCTATGTTTCTGGCCAGGGAGCCAGGGGTCCTGTAGCAGAGCAGGGCTGATGTCAGACTTAGCATTTCCCGGGTGTGTCGCTAAGTCTTGTACGGTGGGATCGTAGCATGAATTTGCTGCGGATCTTTATATGCAGAGTACACTGCATATATTTAGGGCATAATCTAAAATATGATCATATAGGTTCACAGAGTTTCTTATAAATGAAAGAGTTAAGAATGACTAGAGCATAGTTTTCTAGTAATTATTCTTTGGATGCAATATTTATATTCTTTGCTATTTCAATTATATTGTTTAGAAATGCTCAGTGTAGTATTTATTGTTGTTAAATTTCATATCGTTTAATCAAATTATATCTTTGATCACATTAGTGCATTAGTCTGTTTCCATGAAGTATTCATTCACTGAGCGAGTAGGCTCACCCCTCTACTCAAACATTTTAGGGTTAATTGCGTGGACTTGAAGATGATCAGAGCGTCAGAGTAGATCTGCCACAGGAGTCAAGTATGAGATTAGTTGAGTCAGTCGGTCCTTGTCACTCTAGGTCCTCAGTAAGAGATAAGAGAGAGAGTTGTAAATACGATGTGTAATATTGTTCCTCCTTGATATGTATGCTAATTAGCAAGTTTAATGTGCTTAATGTGTGAAAGACATCGTGAATGCTTATACATGTATCTTTTCTATTAAAGTTTGATTAGTAAAAGAAATGTTCAGATTCCCTTGTTAAGATGTTTTATGTGGTTCAATGCGAAGAAACAAGAGTTTTTAAGAAAAGAAAAAGTTAAGGGTGTTCTTTGTGTTAAATATAAATCCCATCTTACGCCCTAATCTCATGATTTGAGGAAATTGTGAGATTGGGGTGTAACAGCTTGGTATCAGAGCTTAGGGTGAGTTGTCAAGGACCATTAAGTTAGTAAGTTAGAGTCCTATGTGTGGCAGATAGGAGATGTTTGATGTTAGCTTTGGGGATTTGAGTATTTGGATATCCTGGCCCGATATCTGAGTACTTAGATCAGCCAGTACAAGCTACTCTGTCTATTCTCTCACGTATACCCTGGCCAGGTATACAGTGGAAGAATGGGCTAGAGAGAAACCCTAGAAATGTTAGGGTTAGAAAACGAGAAAAGAAACAAGAATGAAGAGCATAAATGTAAAAGGAGATAGAACTTACATTTCATAATGTTGTTTTTGTTGGAAATGTATAGAAATGCTCTTATATGTTTGAATTGAAATATTCAATACTTTGAAATATGGGTCTTTAATATCTGTTGTACACTATGCAGTTGTAGCATTGCAGTTGTAGCATTTATTGATTTCACTCTTTGTAACAAGTAGATTAGAATTGACCTTTGAATGAGCTTTTGTTTCTATGGTTTTGCCCGCTGATTCGAGTGAAATTGACATCAGCAGGTCTGTTTAGGTTTTCAGTCTGTGTGCGGTTCGGTCGAGTTCGTGTTTTGGTCGGCCGAGTTCCTTGTCTAGGATTTCAAACAGCGTTTTGGTCGGCCGAGTTTGGTCTTGAATCGTCCGAGTTTCTTTGTAGGTAAACAAGTAGTGTTTCGATCGGCCAAGTTCCCCAGAGGATCGGCCGAGTTTCCTGCTGATCGGCCGAAGTTGGTCGGCCGAGTTTCAGAACCTGGAAGGTGATCGGCCGAGTTCCAGAGTGATCGGCCGAGTTTCTGAGCTGTGAGTGGCAGTTCAGGAAGAATGTAATCCTTGGTAGTTCTTGGATTCAGGACTTCAGGTTTGGCCTGGTCCGGTTGGCAGGATGCGTTATTAGGATCTAATGAATCCTATCAATAACATAATAAGAATAGAATTGGAATAATTAGACCCACATCAGAGTAAGAATGTACATACAGTAAGATGTTGAAACATATGGGTAAGGTCAGAAAAACTAAGAATTAGTTGAAAGTGATATCTGAGGTTCAACTTTGGGGTCTCAAGGGTGAAACCCTTAATTGGGAATAATAGAACATGATATGAAGCTCATAATCAGTTTATTGGTTAATTTTGCATGAACTATACATATGAAATATAGAAGAGATATGTGAAATGTATGTATGTATGGTTCAAGATAACAAGAATTAATCATGAAGAATGAATCATATAATAGCGTATAATGCTTTTATGAATTCTAAAGAAAAGGCTAAGTAGAAGAATAGAGTGAGCTTTCAATAGGTCCATAAAAGTAAAAAAAAAAAAGATCGATGAACATGTAATTCTTAAGACTAGAACAACAAACTAGTTTCTAAGCAAAGAACATAGGTGTAGTTTAACGAATGAATAAGTCATACAAAGGTGGACTGTATTCAGAAGAGAAAAACTTGATTGAAAGAGAAACTACGTTTGACTCATGCATGATCCACTTGATTTAAAAATGAAGAATATGTAATGTATTCAACATGAGTAAAAACTAATAGAAGGACTATTAATTTAGAATGTTAACTTCACAATAGTATAAAGATAAAGGAGGAAATATATGTGCAACATGGTATACATGACCATACATATGAATAAGCAACATGGTCATAAGAGAAAATTTAGAATTAAAGATGACAGGTTAAAGAGTAGTATAGGGAAAGAGGACTATGAAATGTAAGAAAGGGTTTGAAATATGATGGAGCAGTTATAAAATAAAGAGGTTGTGAGATTCAAGCAAGTGCTAATTAATCAAATATCTCTATTGATAACTAAATAAATCTGCATATGAGAATGTATTAGGGGATGTTTGAATACAAGTATTCCAAGTCTTAAAATCATCTTCTCTTTCATATATTCCTTAATGAGAGCAAGGTGGGAATGAAAGGATAAGAGAAAATGAATCATACATGGTGAATAACTACCTTGGTAGGGTCATCTGGTGATACAGTTTGGATGATGTCAGAACATATGGAGAGATACCCTAAACAAGGTAGTCATACTTAATCACTCATATTAATAGAAAGGGATGATAATTAGATTGTTTGGACAAGTAACCCTAATGAGGTGTAACTTGTTATACCTAGCTCTAATATAACTGAGTGATGGTAATTGAGTATGATTAATGCTTGAATGACTGATACAATTGTGGATTACCATATTACTGTTGTTGAAACCCTAAAATGATATAATGTGATGGATACACTTTGATTTGTATGTGGGCCCATAACCCACAGATCCCAGGACCGAAACAGGATAGTATGGAATGAGGTGGTAATGCTTCACCTCATCTATCCATGACCCAATGGGGATGCCAAGAGTAGTATTGTGCAATCTATTGTTGAATCTAGTCTTTTAATTCAAGACTGTTTTGCTATTTGAATAGCACTTGATTAAAGTTTAAAACAGTATGGTAAACTTGCTTTGGTCATTTAAAGGTGATACAGAACAATAGAACTCTCTGAGCAGCATAAGTTGAGATAGTTGTATCAGAGTATCAGAGTTGCGCAGTGAAAGCGTGGTTGTTTATCTTTATATTCTATGTTTGACTGTGGCATAAAGAATTTGCTTGATATCATTGAAAACTATTTGAAATATGTTGTGATTTAGTAAAGAATTAAAAGATCTAATGTTGAAAACTACATTCAGGTATGAAATACGAGAATATAATGACATGGAAGGCTTTAGAAGCTTAGAATAACCTTGAATGTATTTTTTTTCTTGTAGGTTTATGTTTCGAGGACGAAACATTCTAAGGGGGGAAGAGTTGTTACGACCCCATCTGAGCTTAATTGGTAAACTAGGGTTTACCTAGACAATTGCAAAGATTAGTTAGAATAATCATTCTTGAAATCTAATTAATGACGATAACACAATTAGTATGTTTTAACTATGATAAGAAGTCTAAATGTTCTTTGTCTTGAGAATTAGGGTTTGAGAAGCATAAACCCTAATCGGCCCAAATAGGGTTTTAATGATGCATGAATACAGAATTTGATAAGTAGAATGTCTCACTAAATGATTTTTAGTATTTTATGTGTAACTCTGATTTACTTCAAATTTGGATATGATTTAGATATATAAAATGTGAACAATATTGGAAAATATTAGAATTTTTGAAGAATGCTCTGACCTGTTTGTCGGCCGAGTTTCAAACTCGACCGATCACATTTCCAGAATTTTACAGCAGTGTGGTAATTGAATTTTATCTTTTTATTGGTATATCCAATTGATCTCAAATTTTAACAGTATTTGATAATTACAATTTTAGACACTCTGTTAAATTGGCATAATTTTTGGATGACTTTTGAATCCCTACAGTAAGGGTGTCGGTCGAGTTTGTGCAGGACAAACTCGGCCGAATATATTCTGCAGACTGCAATATAGCAGTGCACTGTTCGATTTTTAATTATTTATTGGCAACTCCAAATGATCCCAAATTTTAACTGAAGCTTTATAGATCAATTATACACATCGTGCTAAATTCCCATAATTGTTGGAGAATGTTTGATCTCTGAAATAAACGAATTACAGTAACTTTTGTATAACTGAATATTCAGCCTATATAATTAAAGTTAAGTGTTGGGTCAATATGCAATTGACCCAAGCAGCTCAATTGACTTATATGAACGACCACACACACTAGCAGCTCTCATTTCTCGTCATTCACTCCAGAGAAACGAGCTCCTAGAGAGAGAGGGAGAATTAGGGCTTGAGTGGAGAAAGTGGGGGAATTGCTGAATTAGGGTTTTGCGATTCCAGGAAGGGTGAAATCAAGTAAGTTCGGATTCCTTGCATATACTTTTATGGTGAATCTTCTCTCTTATGTCAAGATTTCCGTCCATGCTCTGATTTGATCCAAGAGGATGTCGAAATTCCCTCTTTTCTCACCCTTTCTTCATAATCCCTCTTTTTCAAGGTTCCCGAGTTGAATGGGAGAAGAATTGGGAGATTTGCTAGGGATTTGAAGGGAATTCGAGATTTCCCTGAGTTGAGCTGCAGTTTTAAGGTGTTTTCACACCTTAGGGTGAGTGGGTTCTTCCTTCAAACATTCTAATGCACGAATTTGATTATAACATCCAAATCCCTAAATACTTAGCAAGTGAATTCTAAATCCTGAAATGTCCATTTGATTTAAGTTATTGTAAATTGATATGATATGGATTCCTTCTCTATTTGAATGACTCCTAAATGGTAGATTCATATCAGATACGTATGCAACACTTCCTATTGAGTATGCTTTTAGATTTATATCAAATGATGTAATTAGGGTTTGACCTAATTGGGATATCGCTAGGGTTTCAACCTGTTTGAAAAAGACTAGTAATCCTATATGTGGTTAGGATGTACCTCGTGGGTTATCTTAATTGAATCTTATTCTGGATACATCATATCGTAGTGATGATATGGAAAACCTAAATTTAGTTAAATTTCCATGGTTTCATGTCTAAATTGATTGCATACGATTTGTTGAATACAATCTTTATTTAGTGAATGCTTATATCTTATGAAATCATTATGACAGCCATGTGACAAGTGAATGAGGTAAATGAAAAGGTGAATGAGGCAAATGCAACCCTAAGAGTAGGGTGTTGGCATGTGATGAATGAATATGGTAAATGAAACCCTAAGGATAGGGTGTTCAATGAATCATGCTATGGTAATATGAAAGGTCTCGATATGAGATGTGGTGATGCTTAACTGTTGAATTGTATGTTTCTAGTGCATTTAACTTTATATGCTTGTTCTCTCTGAAATGATATCTACATACTGCAGGACTTCTTATATTTCAATATATATCTCGTAAATTGCAGGTGATGAGATATGACATGCCCTGGAAAGGGATGTTACTGAGATATGATATATGTTGAATACATGAGTTTTGACGTTGCTATGTGATATTTCTGTTAAATTGTTTATTGTTAATCAAGTATAGACCTAAGTGCCCTAACACCGTAGAACCCCTAAAAGAAGGTCTGTTTCTTAGGGGTGAAACTCGTGTTGCAACATCATCCGTGCTTGTGTCGTGGACAAACGAGGAAAGAGAAAATGCAGTGTTTAACAACAATCGTGCTTGTGTCACGATGGCACTGGGCAAAAAGGAAAACATGGTTATCTAACACCATTCGTGCTTGTGTCACGAAGGTAACCCTGTGACTCTCCGCCGGTGTACTCAGGTTTAAGGAGAAGTCGGGTGCACTCAGAGTAGTGCTTGAGGCCTTAGAGCCTATGTTTCTGGCCAGGGAGCCAGGGGTCCTGTAGCAGAGCAGGGCTGATGTCAGACTTAGCATTTCCCGGGTGTGTCGCTAAGTCTTGTACGGTGGGATCGTAGCATGAATTTGCTGCGGATCTTTATATGCAGAGTACACTGCATATATTTAGGGCATAATCTAAAATATGATCATATAGGTTCACAGAGTTTCTTATAAATGAAAGAGTTAAGAATGACTAGAGCATAGTTTTCTAGTAATTATTCTTTGGATGCAATATTTATATTCTTTGCTATTTCAATTATATTGTTTAGAAATGCTCAGTGTAGTATTTATTGTTGTTAAATTTCATATCGTTTAATCAAATTATATCTTTGATCACATTAGTGCATTAGTCTGTTTCCATGAAGTATTCATTCACTGAGCGAGTAGGCTCACCCCTCTACTCAAACATTTTAGGGTTAATTGCGTGGACTTGAAGATGATCAGAGCGTCAGAGTAGATCTGCCACAGGAGTCAAGTATGAGATTAGTTGAGTCAGTCGGTCCTTGTCACTCTAGGTCCTCAGTAAGAGATAAGAGAGAGAGTTGTAAATACGATGTGTAATATTGTTCCTCCTTGATATGTATGCTAATTAGCAAGTTTAATGTGCTTAATGTGTGAAAGACATCGTGAATGCTTATACATGTATCTTTTCTATTAAAGTTTGATTAGTAAAAGAAATGTTCAGATTCCCTTGTTAAGATGTTTTATGTGGTTCAATGCGAAGAAACAAGAGTTTTTAAGAAAAGAAAAAGTTAAGGGTGTTCTTTGTGTTAAATATAAATCCCATCTTACGCCCTAATCTCATGATTTGAGGAAATTGTGAGATTGGGGTGTAACATAGACAAACCACAACAAAAGACAATAGATGCATACAAGAACGTGGCCATCATTCAAGCATGTATGAAACGATTTAGTATTAAAACGAAAGGATAACATCTTTTTAGTACAAAGTACAAAACATGGGCAGCGGGGCTAGTCCCCGCACCCCAGTGGATGGAACTACTCGCTCCTCATAGAGGGAACAACAAAGGAGGAGGCAAGAAGAGATAGAAAGAACATCATCTCCACTGAGGAGAGAAGGTTGAACCCTTGGTGGAGTGAGCAACGATCTTCACCCTTCGTGGCTTGCTTGACGACGGATCTTCTCCTCTCACCTTCTTTGTTGATGAGAGAGAAGGTAGCTTTGCAATGGAATGTGAGTCTCAGACCGGCAGCCTCGGGCGGTGGATGGAGTTGTTCTGGTAGTAGAGAGACAGCCTCTAGACGTCTGGACCCCTCTCAGGGATGGCCCTTGAGGTCTTATTTATAGGCCTTGAGTGAGGTCCAAACGGTCTGGAGATCGTTTGGGTTCAAACGGTCTTGAGACCGTTTGGCGTCAAACGGTCTTGAGACCGTCTGGCGTTAAACGGTCTTGAGATCGTTTGGCGTCAAACGGTCTTGAGATCGTTTGGCGTCAAACGGTCTTGAGACCGTTTGACGTCAATCGGTTTTGAGATCGTTTGGCGTCAAACGGTCTTGGGACCGTTTGAACTCCATGCGGTCTTGGGACCGTTTGGCTTCATGCGGTCTTGGGACCGTTTGAACTCCATGCGGTCTTGAGACCGTTTGGCTTCATGCGGTCTCGGGACCGTTTGAACTCCATGCGGTCTTGGGACCGTTTGGCTTCATGCGGTCTTGGGACCGTTTGGCTTCATGCGGTCTCGGGACCGTTTGAACTCCATGCGGTCTTGGGACCGTTTGGCTTCATGCGGTCTCGGGACCGTTTGAACTCCATGCGGTCTTGGGACCGTTTGAACTCCATGCGGTCTTGGGACCTTTTGGCTTCATGCGGTCTCGGGACCGTTTGAACTCCATGCGGTCTTGGGACCGTTTGAACTCCATGCGGTCTTGGGACCGTTTGGCTTCATGCGGTCTCAGGACCGTTTGAACTCCATGCGGTCTTGGGACCGTTTGGCTTCATGCGGTCTTGAGACCGTTTGAACTCCATGCGGTCTTGGGACTGGTTTATTCTTTTATGATTTTTTTGTGCTTTTTCTGCAAGTATAAAAGTAAAAAGTTAGTTTGATGATGTATTTACAAAAAGGGATAAAATTAGGTTTATGTACAGTATAAACGTAAAAAGAGTATGGAAAACTAAAGAAAAAGACTAAGATAAACTACTAAAATAGGAGGTTATCAAGCTGCACTCAAATTTCCTATTTAGCAACTTTATCTTGTGATATATCTTGGACGTTTAATGATTTTTTTAAGTACATTCATCTCTATTCACCTCCTCCTCTAGAGCATCCAACCACCCATTTTAGGATCCAACGATTAGTATCACAGTAGGCCTTATCCAAGCATACTTCCATGAGTAGGAGAAGATGGGTGACTACCAAGGAGGGAGACACTTGATCAACCTTCCAATATTTGATGGGAGTAATTTCCTCTATTGGAAAAGAAGGCTACAATTCTACATCGAAGGATGAAGTCTTGAGATATGGAAAATTGTGAACCATCCTTACAAGCTACCAGAGACAAAGATAGAATAATGGGATGAAGCTACCATGAAGAAAGTCATCTTGAATGCAAGAGAAATTAACATCCTCTATGCCACCATGACCCCCACCAAGTTCAACCAGATTTCTTCTTGTGAGACATCCTATGAGGTATGGAGAAAGTTGTGCATCACTTATGAGGGAACTCAACAAGTGAAGGGAAGCAAAGTCTACATTCTCAATGTGTTGCTTGAGAACTTCAAGATGGAAAAGGAGGAGAGGATAGATAACATGTACTCAAGGCTAAACACCATTGTGAATGGTCTTTTTATTCTAGGACATCCTATGAATAGAGAAGAGATCAACTCAAAGATCCTTAGAACTTTCCCCAAGAGATGGGAATCCAAGGTGATGTCCATTAAAGAAGCGGGTTCTCTTGGTGATATTCCTATTGAAGAGCTCATTGGAATTCTACAAGCCCATGAAGTCACACTTGACAAGAGAGAAGAAACTAAAAGACAAGAGGAGAAAGAGCTAAGAGAATCAAGAAGGCTGAAATCAAGGCTAAAATTGAAGCTATTATGGGTCAGGACTCTCCATCCTCTCATATTGAAGAAGATGCCATAAACTTCAAGGGTAGACTCTACAAGGGCAAGTCTTCATCCTCCATCTGGTGCCTCAAGTGTGGAAAGAAAGGTCACTACAAAATAGATTGTCTACAAGGCAAAAAGACCCATTATCACAAGACAAGAGAAGAAAAGTGATAGAAGAAGGAGAAATGGAACAAAAGCAAGTGACTCCTAAACTCAAGTGAAGAATCAAGTGGAGGATCTAACTCAAGCTCTAGTGATGAATAAGAATGCCATTTTTCTTTTATGACATCTACATGAGAAGACTAAAATGAGGTGAATATAAACTCCTTATATAAATAATCCTTAATTGCTATCATTAATGCTACTCGTTCCTCTCTTAAGTCATTTAAAAAGAAAAGGAAAAAACTTGCTAGAACTTGATAATTTGCATATAGAAATACATGATCTTGAACATGTTAATACTTACTTGCTTGATGATACAAATGCTTGTCTTAGTCAAGTAGATGCTTGTAAACTTAAAAATGCTACCTTCATTGATAAGATTGGATTTCTTGAAGCTCAACCTCTCATGCATAGTGCTAATGTAAAGCATATTAACATTGTGGATTCTCTCATGCTTGATATTAGTGTTCTTAAATCTAAAAACAAGATCAAGGACTTCTCTTTGTAAGGATTAGAATCTTAAAATGGTGTTCATCTTTTTAATATTGCTTTGCTTGAAAAAAATACCTCCTTGCTTTCTAAAATCAATGTTCTTGAATTTTGTTATAGTTCTACTAGTAGTGAGAATAATGTTGCTGCTCTTCATATTGATAGAGATTCTTATTTAACTAAATCTCTTTTCCTAGAAAATGATCTTTTGCATGTTATAGATAATATAAATCATTTATCTTCTACTATTACTTATCTTATGCATGACAATTATAGTTTGAGATCTTCTTTGCAAAGATTCTTAGTTGGTAAAAAGAACCTTAATGATCTTATACATCATGATACTAAACAAATTGGTAGACATGGTTTGGGATATGATGGTAGCCAAAGGAATAACAAAGGAGAAGGACCTCCAATCTTTCATGGAGAATCCTCTTGTTCCAAGGATATGTGCACATGCAACTATTGCAATGATTTTTGTCATTATTCTACTTGTTGTCCTTTTAGGAAAGCACCCAAGAGAAACTGGACTTGGGTTGCAAAACTAACCCCTCCAGACCCAAAAACATGACCGGGGACCATTTCATCTTTCTTCTTGTAGGTACTTGCAAATGGATTGACTTGAGCTATTGAATTGTAAATTGACTTCCCAATCGACATGAATAAAGAAAGGTGAGATGTGTATGGGGTGGAAACAAGTGAAAAAGCAATGGTATGCAAAGAGGTAATATTATTCTTTCTCATATCTGATCATAGTGTGTTTTTCCCAAGTAAGTGTGCACTATGCATGTAGTTTTTGAGTCAAAAGTGGTATATTGTGGTTCTATTCACTTTCTCGCTCAAAAAACTATTTCTAATGCTTTCATAGTGCATTTCTAGCTTACTTATACATGTTTGGATATGGTTTATATTTTTATCATACCTCTAGATATGTTTTTCATTATATATATATATATATATATATTTGTGTGTGTGTGCACGTGTGTGTGCTTTTTGACAGCAACTTGATCAGTCGAGTTTGTCGTGATAGAAACTCGACCGACCAATACTAATGGGTTTTGCCAACAGCTATTGTCGGTCAAGTTTCAACTGTCAGTATCTCAACCAATAGCACTGTGCATAGAATATACAGTTGGCTTATTGAATGAGAATTTCCCTCACAACTAGTTTTTATCAATCAATGGCCTTATTCTTTGGCACTCCTTTGGTACCTTTATATATGCATTTTCCATGCTTCAAATTGCCTATCTTTCTTACAAATCGATCTTTATAATTTTTATAATTTGGCATCCCACAAGTGATATTCCTATATCTTACAATTACTTGTCTTGAGTTTTTATGCAAGTTTTGTTTATGATCTCTTTGGATCTCTTTGTTTTGTCTTAAATTGCTTCCATTGTTTTCTAACTTTTTACATCTATATAGTTGTATATCATGTTTGGATACAACTTTGAGGTTCTTAGTGGTAATCATATTTTGGTAATGATGCATATTTTCTAGTGAGTTATATCCTTTAATGCTTCTAAAACTGCACATCTTTTTGTTTGGATATATCTCTACATCTACTCATAGATTGCTTTATCTTATGTATCTTTTGGTATCTCTTTCTATGATCTAGATACTACTAGTAGTTCTAACTTGTGATATCATCTACTATTAGTTCATATACATGTACTTGTAGCCTTGTTTATCTTTTCATCAAGTGGTATTCTACTATATGCTATACTTGTATCTTGTTTCATGCTTTCTCAAGCTTGTTCCTTGGATTGCATATCCACTATCTTGAGTTGCTTACATAGCATTGTGATTCAGGATATATAGAGCTACATTGTATGTAGATTTTGGAGCAAATAATTTTTTTTTGTAGATGTTGCTTCAGTATCAGATTTTGATGCAAGACTAGTGTTTTATAAGCAGAAATGACCTTCTCAGTAAGACTCATTGCTTTATGATGAGTCCTGACACTTTTTGGGTGAAACCCAACATCTTGAGGGTCAAAATTATGATTCATTATTTTTCTATAGCACTTTATCTTGCCTTGATATTTGCTAGAATTACATTATGGGTTGTTCAAGTGCACACTTTAACTTTCTTTTCTTTCTATGCTTGGACAAGCCCCTAGTTTTTCTCTTCTACTCTCTATTATAACTTTTGTTATCTCCTTTTCTTTTATCAAGTCTTGTTTCTTATTTCTTCATAACCCACTATTTTGAAATGACAAAGGGGGAGAAGGTATGTCTTCTTTTGACAAAATAGGGATAAGGCATGTCTTACACGATGAGGAGAAGCATGTCTATGGAAAGGGGAGAGGTAAAGGAGAGAATACATACAAGTGTATACATGTCATGAAAGCTAACCATGTAGGAGAAAAAGCAAGCATAAATTGAGGGGGAGTATGAGAACACCATGAACATCAATTGAGGGGGAGAATATGAATTCAATTAAATTTAAACCCCTAGGTTTCTCCAAAGGTATGATTTAAATTAAAAGATTTCAATACATTTATGGAATGCTCTGTTATCTTCAAAAAGGGGGAGAATGTTGACTCAAGGTCAATTTATTTAATGTTGACTCAAGGTCTAAATTGACTAAACCCTTGTTTCGATGATGACTAACCATTCCATTTCTTTGTGTCTAATGCTTCGACTTGAATGATTTTAGATTAGGTATAAACACACTTCAAATGCCCTAACTTGCACATTCTATCTTGGAGAAAAGACAAGTCAAAGTCAGTACAAGTGTATGTTGTTGGAATATGATGTAAATCTATTAGAATCATGTTGTAAATAACTTGTAATGATTGTATGACTTGTAATTAAGCTTATAAAAAAATTAGGAGCACTTAAATCAAATATTTAAGCACTTTAATGACATTTTCCAAAATTTGTTACATGCAGTTAATAGGTTGAGTTACAAACTCGACCAATCCCTTGATGGATTTAGAAAAATGTCTAGGTTCGGTCCTGTTAAAAAATCGACCGATCCATTTAGTCAAATTACAAACTCGACCGATCCCTGCACTGGACAAACTGAATAGTACAATTGGTCGAGTTTCCAACACACATAACTCGACCAATCACATTGTATGAAAAAGTGCAAAAAAGTGTTTCTAGCCATTGAAATGTTGCAAAACTTGAAAAAATATCTGTTACAACATCTCAAACTAATATTATTCATCCTTAATTGTTCCCAAAGACTTCTAGGAATCTTGCACTATAAATAGGACCCCTTGGGCTTCATCCCTTGGTTAGTCAAGCACTATAAAGGTCTCTATATGCTTAATAACTTACATTATCCATTCAAGTGAGTAGGATATTTGGAAGAGAGCTTGTCCTACATGTATATCTTGTGTTTATCTCATTTACACCACCTCCCTATCTATCTTTCAACATTGAAGATGAAGGTTCTCTCTCTTGGCTAAGAGAGGTGGAGAAGAATAAGGGAAGGAGTCCCTTGGTGAACATCAAGGTCAAAGACTTGGAGCAAGAGTCAGTAATCCCTTGGTGAAGTTATAAGACTCCTTGTTCAAGTGGGTAAGTCCTTGGTGAAAGCTTCTCCGAGTGAAGGTGAAGTCAAATGTTAAATATTCAAGAAGAGTGGGTAATTTCTAGAAGGCTGAAGGCTCATGCAACAATGGGTAGGTCCTTGGAGAAGGCCAAAAACTCATTGCAAAGTGGATATGCCCTTTGTAAGGTTGAAGACTCTTTGTATTGGATAGGTAGGTCCTTTGGTGGGTCATGTTTTGTAACTCTTATAAGTGAATACATAGAGGAAGATGCACTTAGAAATCCTACAAGTTGACCTCTCTAGGTAGTGGACTGACATACTCCTAGTTTGGAGTATGGAACCACTCCACATAGCTTGTCACTTGGTACTTGTTCAATCTCTCTCCCCCTTGTTATGTAAGTTTTAGTTGCACCAAAATTTCCTATTTAGAAACTTATCTTGTGATATATCTTTAAGGTCTAATGAATTTGGTATAAGTTCATTCAACTCTATTCACTACCCCTCTATAGCATCCAATCACCCATCCTAGTATCCAACAATTGGTATCAGAGCAGGTCTTCTCCAATCATATTTCCACAAATAGGAGAAGATGGGGGGACTACCAAGGAGGGCGATACTTGATCAACTTCATAATGTTCAATGGGAGCAATTTCCTCTATTGAAAAAGAAGGCTATAATTCTACATCTAAGGATAAAGTCTTGATCTATGGCTAATGGTGGACCATCCATACAATCTATCAGAGACAAAGATAGAAGAATGGGATTAAGCTACCATGAATAAATCCACTTTGAATGTAAGAGAAATAAACATCCTCTATGCCACCATTACCCCCATTGAGTTCAATCAGATTTCTTCTTGTGAGACGACCTATGAGGTATGGAGAAAGCTATGCATCACTTATGAGGGAACTAAAATAGTGAAGGAAAGAAAAGTCTACATGCTCAATGGGCTTCTTGATAACTTCAAGATGGAAAAGGATGAGAAGATAGCCAACATGTACTCAAGGATCAACACCATTGTGAATGGTCTTGCTGTTATAGGACATCCTATGAGTAGAGGAGAGATCAAATCAAAGATCCTTAGAACTCTCCCCAAGAGATGGGAATCCAAGGTAACTTATATTGAGGAAAAAAGCTCTCTTGGTGATATTCCTGTTGAAGATCTCATTAGAAATCCACAAGCCCTTGAAGTCACACTTGAAAATAGAGAAGAAGTTGAAATACAAAAGGAGAAAGAGCTATAGAGAATGCAGAAGTCTGAAATCAAGGCTAAATTGAAGCTATTATGGGTCAAGCCTCTCCATCCTCTCATGTTGATAAATATGCCATGTACTCTAAGGGTAGACTCTACAAGGGCAAGTCTTCCTCCTCCATCTGGTGCCTCAAGTGTGGAAAGAGAGGTCACTACAAGATAGATTCTCTACAAGTAAAAAGGACCCATCATCACAATAGAAGATAAGAGAAATACAAGAAGAAGGAGAAATGGCACAAAAGCTTAAGTGACTCCTCCAACTCAAGTGAAGAATCAAGTGGAGGATCCAACACAAGATCTAGTGATGAAGGAGAATGCCATTTTGCTTTTATGGAATCTAAAAGAGAAGACTCAAATGAGGTAAATCTAAACTCTTTAGATAAAGAACCATTAATTTCTATCATTAATGCTACTCGTGTCTCTCTTAAGTCTTCTAAAAAGAAAAGGAAAAAGCTTGCTAGAATTATTGATAATTTGCATATAGAAATAGATGATCTTGAACATGCGAATACTTGCTTGCTTGATGATAAAAATACTTGTCTTAGTCAAGTAGATTCTATTAAACATGAAAATTCTAGCTTTCTTGATAAGATTATATTTCTTGAAGATCAACCTCTCATGCATAGTGCTAATATAGAGCATAATAACATTATGGATTCTCTCATGGTTGATATTAATGTTGTTAAATATGAAAACAAGAACAAGGAATTAGCTTTGCAAGTGTTAAAATCTTAAAATGGTGTTCATCTTTCTAATATTATTACAACGATGCATGTTACAACCTCAATTTTACATGTGTTTTCATAATTGAATTGTAATAATTTTATGAATATGGACTTGAATTGAGAAGGTTGTATGCATTGCTTCAAAGAATGGGTTTCTTTGCAAATATCCCCTTTGATATGAATTTTGTGATTTCTACTATTTTTTTAATCCAATAATGGATATAAAAGAGAAGAAAATCCCAAATAACAGAGAAAGATACAAGATAATGGATATTAAGCAATGCATTTATGAGAAATGTATAGAAATCTCTAGAAAGTGGCATTGATGGCCACAATTGATTAGATTTCGTTTTCATGTGATTTCTAATGGTAAAAAGAGTCAAAATTGAGATTAAGAAAGAGAAAATACCAATTAAATAAGGGATAACTTGCACATGAGGATAATGCCTCTTTCCTTTAGAGTTTGGAACTCGAATTTGGTACATGAGTAGATAAATCAGATAAAGAATTACTAAGAAGAAAATTTGAGATATAAGAAAGGTATATTTGAATCACATTGATGGTATTTCAAAGCTATATGGTTATAATGGTAATAAGAGGATAATTTTTGTAAAGTGTCATGAACTAATGAGTATATGTGGTGGATTTTGTGTTGTCAAATCAAAATACAACCTAATAAGGAAATATATTCTCATAACCAATGGATTAAAATCCAAGCACAAAGGGAATATAAGTGATGATTTTTGAATTTGCCATTATATGAATACTCTAATATGAGATTACTTGATAACCAAGGAATGTGGATTGACAAGGATGTAATCAAAATGTAATTACACCTTGATAAGGAAAGTGGGTTTCCATCGATGGAGGGACTTGTTTCCTCGTGGGTAGGTGTTCTAGGGCATTGATACCTATCCCTATAAAAGGTTTGGACCCATAGCCTCGAGACCAAGAGGGTCTCGAGCATCTCACATCTTCTCCAAACTTGTATCCTTCCTGACCCTAACGATGGGGAGTAGTGCGACCCCTGGAGTGATAGAAGGAGTTCGAGGGGAGTCTAGACACCCCCCTTCAAAGTCGGACAACTACGGGGTTGCCATCTCAAGAGAGATCCTGTCCCTGGTCACCTGCAATTTGTCTATAGGGGACTGAGGTTCGCGGACCTGATGCTCCAGATCCCAGCCGATTCGGTCATGTCTGGAGGCCTTTACGTGTGCGACGGAGGGCAGCAGAGGTAGAGGGATCTCTACGGGTGACCACACGACCCTGGGAGGGGGAGATAAACCCCTGCGGATGACCCTAGCTGGCGGAAGCATAGGGTTCTGCGAGGTAGGAGACGGGGAAGATCACCTGGAAAAAATTGCCCCTCTGGGTATTGTAGAACCAAGTAGCTGTGTGAGGGCATATGTGTCCTTTCATCATGTTTTGAGTCGTCCCAGCTACACAGGAGAGCTTGCATGTAATGGCTGATGTGTCAGCCTCTCATTGGTCTAAGTTTCTTGTTGTGCTTGAGTGATAGGGATGATTGGCTGCTTGGCTTATTTGACCGCTTGATTGATTATTCCCTTACAATCCTTGAGACTTCCAAATCAGGTATGTGGTTATTTATGAGTACACACTTTAGTTTCCTGGTGTTTCTTGAGGCTTTATCGATTGCACTACAATTAAACTGCTTGGATGTTTCATTACTGTAATATTTAAAGTGACTATGTGTATAACAATTTAAGTATAAGTGTGACTCACTCGAACCTACATACCCCTATGGATGTAAGATAATGAACCAAGCCCTGGAGGGAAGGTCAAAGTGAGTCAAGCCCTAGAGGGAAGACCACAGGGCACCCATAGAGGTGACCCTAGGTACCAAGCTCAGGATGGAGAAGGTAGCCTTAAAGTCACTTGCAAGGACTTAACCCTAGAGAGGGTATCCCATAGGTGGTAAAAGTGGTTGAGGAGTCATACTGAAAATGTAATCTTGTATTGTTAACAAATATTTGATGTATTATGTTGTTAAAGCTTACGTGCAAAGTTTCGTTTGTCCCCCACATACCGTCATATTCATTTATGCTGACCGAAATTTTGTTTGTCAGTGTTTTAGGTATTATCTGAAAGGGACAAACAGTAAAATAGAATCAATGAAGATAAAGTTAAGTAATACAAAGAAGGATTAGATAGTTAGATTTCTTCTATGGATAGAAGTCTTAGATCCTACTTTGAAAAGGTAAGTAAAAGTTTTATTTAATACCAACTTTCCAATTTAGTGTTAGTAGAATTTGATAATTATTTTTGATTAAATTGTTAAACCATTGATCCTGAATTTTGGGATAATGCCTCTGACCTCTTGGTCTCCCTTGATTGGGGGTTATCGAGAATCATGGTCGTTATATTTGGTATCAGAGAAAATGGTTTCTCATTTAATCTTGGATAATTATTAAATTTTACAAACTTTATAGAACCCATGGGAGTTATTAGAGGATTTTCCAATGACGGAGGTGTCTAGAAAAGGATCACGGTCTGGGGGCTAGCAATATTTTCCTCTTCCCCGCTAGTAGGTCATGAGGACTCCCATATACAGTGTGACTGCCTGGCCAATGTCTGAGGTTTTAACTCAAAATAAGATACCTTTAGGACTCTCTTATCTATTTCGTCCCTTCTCAACCCTAATTCAATTAAGGATTCTAAGGTTTATAGTTTTTCTCTCTCTTCCTCACCCTCTTGAGGTCAAGGTAAGTGCGATAAGGATTAAGGGATCCTCCACCAAGTCAATGAAAAGCATGTAAACAAGATGTCATGGATATAAGCATAATAGTTTAAGCGTAAAATAAGGATTAGTTACATGCTTAAGGTGTGTGTTGTCGTGCCCTCAAGAGATATTTGAGGATTAACCTTCTTATTAGAACGTTGAGAAGAGAGTCAATCTTGGAGGCATAAACCTCCAAGAAGAGGTAGAGACATGACGCATCCTCTGAGGACGATGCTACCCTAAGTGGTTGTTAGAAGGAGGGATGACAAGATGAGATGCATATCATAAGTTGACCATGCATGTATGTACATGGGTTGACATGCATATTGGTTTTGAGTAACTGTGAGAAGCATGTGCTATGTGAGGTTGGTTGACCTAGTACCTTTTGGTGACCCAACCTTGGATGGGTCGTGCCTATTAGGGTGAAGGATAGCACCTTCATTAAAGAGGATAGTGGTGACCATATAGAAACCCTTATGGGCATATATGAGCTTAGAAGAGCATGCACCTATGTAGGAGAGATCGTTAGTAGTACTGGAAATAGGATGAGACTTAGGTCTGAAGGGTTATGCCTGACAGGTTAGGAGATGAACATGCCGAGATTTGGATTATCTTGATTGAACATAGGTTTGGATCATACGTTTCACCCATGTAGGTGTATTCATGTATCCTTAAGAGCTTGGTCCACCTTCCTAGAGAGAGGACCTTCAGTGGTAAGGTCGGTGGTAGGGTTAGTTCTAGAAAGAGAGCAAGACCTGAGAAAGAGGATTGGAAGCTTAGACTCCGAGACATGAGTGGCCATTAGAGGTTGGGTATGCCTTGACCTAGAATGCACAACCTAAGAGGATGGTTGTGGTTGCTTCACGCATGATCCTTGTAGACTCATCATACCTTGGATGGCTTTAGAGGGACCAAACCCTAGAATGAGAAAAGGCTTCCTGAACCAATGTACAGAAGATGTAGGTGCCTACCTTACCTTATAGGTGTAGAAAGGAGAGTTCCTTAGACCAAGGAGGTATGGTATCAAGTTGTGAGGCCTCGTACCTTGTTGGTCATCTTGGTATAGACCTCTGAGATGTTGTTCACATGAAGGTATGGTAGGAAGTGTATACCCTACCTTGTGCATATTTGGATCATGGTTGGATAGATGATGCATAAAAAGTGAACCTAGGGTTCCTTGACCTAAGAGGGGATAATGGTACCTGGTGCACCTGATGCTCATGAAGATGTTTGGGTTCCTACAGATTTGAGTTTGGCATCCCCTCATGTTTAAAGGAAAGGGAAAACCCCTTGGACTAAGATATATGTTTGATGAACCCCTCACACATAGGTTGGTGACACATGCATGTATGATATTGGTCTGATATTGAGGAATCAGAGCAAGTATGAAATACTAAGGAACCCAGAGTGTCTTAGTGGGTTGTCTTCTTGCTAGCTACGTGCCTAAGTTGCATGATAGGGATAAGATTACACATGATGATGTAAACCCTAGATGTAGGGACGTTTGTGACCTTTGTTGCTATCAAGAGATAGTTTTCTCCCATCCTAGGGAGGGACCCTTCTATAGGGTGAGTATCAACTTTTGTTTAGGTTTGAAGTGACCTAAAGGAGTATCTAATAGGAGTTTGATGAGCTAAGTAGAGAAGTATGAGCACGCATCTATAGACCCAAGTTTGACCATCTCTAAAGGGCATGAGGATATATTGCCATATAGGTAACCTGTATGAGGCCAGACCGAGGAAGGTAGGTCACCATGATGCCTATGAAAGGATGTAAGTTTGACCATGAGGGCCTAAACAAATGATGGAGTTTTGGTTAAGGATTCAAGTTTGAGATGTACCATGATCGAATCCTAAGTCAATACTAAGGTCATGAAGGGATAAGACCGATGGAAGTAGGAGTTGTCTGTTCCCTGGATGCACAAGACCATAGGGTCAGGAGGTAACAACTACCTTTGCCCAAGGACCATGGGTTAGGAGGTTGGCAACCTTCATGAGTTCATGAGACCTAAGGGGTAAAGGTGAGAGGCACTCCTTAGATGCAGAAGGGTCAGATCACCCCAAAAGTGTTGACACCCTAGAGACCTTGAGGTAACAACTAAGGATTGTACATAAAGGAGATATGTTAAGATCCAAAAGGTGATGGGAAAAGTCTTCCCATGGGTATAAAACCATGGTCGAGTTGATTATGATGTGGATACATGTGATATATGTTTCAACTTAGTTTGGAAAGTGTACCGGCGATGTGTGATGCACCATCTCTACTCTTAGAAAGAGATGCACTTTGTATTTGGACTATAGCCAAATGATTATTTCCTCTTGTTATGGGGGTGAGAGATAGGGAAATGCACATGCCATACACTAAGGATAAAGATGATTTGGGTTGAAACATTTCCATGATGTTTGAGGATAGAGAAAGTATCATACCTTTTGGAAAGTACCTGGAATGGATGGTTTACAAACATGATAAGAACTAAGATAGTCATCATGAGGACGATCTTATCAAGGGCAGTATGAAATTTATGAGTTATATAAGTTTGAGTTTGGTAACCAAGATGATGAGCTCGGAGTTTTCTTGACTCCATTAAACCTAAATCTAAGACGAGGATGATAAGTGGAGTATATGAAGGTTTATGACTTCACCGTTGCCTGGCACATAAAGATGTAAGGTGGTAATGGATGCTCTTTGTTGAGACACATTTGTCTAGTTTAGCCAGTAGAAAGGCTAGAAGAGGTGGTGGGGTGAACCCTAAGTTTGTGAGACATGTATGGTTATCGCCCAAACACAACCAGACCCGTTGGTTAAGTGGTGGTTGCTTGATTAGCCAGTCTAGGGCTTGATGCGATAAGAAGATGGTTAAAGAACCTCATATACACCTCTCAAAAAAGGAAGGTGATGGAACCCATGAATAGAGTGTTCTAGGGTTTCTAAAGAGTCAACCTTGAGGAATCATGACATGCAAGAGCTTGTGATGATAAGTACACCCTGCATCGTGGTACTACTAACATGATTAGAGTTTGCAGTAGTGCTTTGAATACCTGAGATGAAGTAGATATAGTTGCATGTGGCTTGTCGCCATGCATGCTAGTGGGTAAAATCCGAACACTAGTAACCCAGTAAGTTGCTACAGGCAATGTAGAGTCCCCGAGAGGGAATGGGAGTGGATCACCATGGACGTTGTGATGAGTCTCCCCTGGACCAAGGGAGGTCATGATGCAATATGGGTTACGGTATATTGCCTTATCAAGTTGACCTAATCCCTCACCTAAGAAGGAGGGAACTGTCAGTGTGATATATCTGGTTGAATTATATATATGAGAAAGAGATAGTTCATCTACTCTATGATCTGAGTTCGATATCATGAGTATGACCTCAAGTTCATTTCCATGTTGTGGAGGTAGGTATAAGAAAGAACTTAATACTAGATTGAAGTTGAGTACAACTTATCACCCCTAACTCATAGTTAGTATGATCTAGACTAGAGGGTCTGATGAGAGCATGTGTGCACGTTCAGGGTGATACATGAGGATAGATCATGAGAGTTTGTGATGATAGCCACCATAGCCAGTATTAGGATGTAAGAAGCTCGGTAAGGAAGGCCGTGTCGGTCACCGCTTCATTAAGATGATGTTGGTGAAAGGACCTCGTGAAGGTCAGAGAGAGACCAAAGTGTGTGCAGATGAAGTCTCTTTGATTGTGTGATGGCTGAGAAAGCCCAGGGGCGACATGAGTCATGAGCTGTTGAAAAGCAGACTGACATGCAATTCACTATGGAAGAATATGTGTTACGGAATCCCGACCCCTATGAGCTATAGATAAAGATGATTCCCCGATACATGGGTCCACTTGAGATGGATTGGTGGAGTAGCTTATATTTATCCTTACCCTTTAGGATAACATGATGTGTGATGTGTTCTTTGTGTCTGATCTAGAGAACTATGTGATGTACCCAAATCATGTGCTAAGCCATGAACCTATTGAGCTTCTAGGGAGGCTAAAATATCCTGAGTCACCTATGAGGGTACGAGATACCAAGGCGAGGGAGAACTCAGATGTAAGAATATAAGATGATAAAGGTTCTTTGGAAGCATCATGGAGAGGATGAAGCCACATGGGATCTGATGATGGACATGAAAAAATCTTATCCTGTTTACTTATTTGTTTGGTGGAATTTTGAGACCACAAAACTATATTAAGTGTAGAAACTTAAACAAATAGAAAATTTGATGTCTTAGCTAGCAAGCATAGCAAGGATTATAGACAAGGAATAATAAGAACTTGGACAAGTGGTTTAGAGTGGTTCCACATCCTAACTAGGAGCAATGTCATTCCACTACCTAGAGGTGGTTAATCTCTAGGATTTGCAATCTTAGTACTCTTATATTCCATCATAAGATTACAAGATACAACAACCAGATATCCAAGGGCTTAGTACCTCAAGCAAAGATCTTCAACCTATAGAAGGAGCTTACCCACTTGAACCATGGAGTCTTCAACCATCAACATGGACTTACCTAATCCTTCTTCAAGTCTTTGGACTTCAAGGGATTACCTATCTTTCTTGAGAGCTTGAATTGACTATCTCCTTCACTTGGAGATCAAGAACACCTTGCCTTCTTCAACCTTGAAGAACAACAACCTCTTCTCCTTCACTTGGAGAAGGTCTTCATCCTTTTCTTCAATAGGAATTGAGGTAGGAAGATGGAGGAGGAGAGCTTTTACATCAATACATGGAGTAGCTCTCTTACAAAGGAACCTATCTCACTCATACTCACAAATTTGACTTGAAGGTAGAGAGAGAAAGGGGCTCAAAGGATTAGAATACTTTCAACTAGGCTAGGACCAAGCATGTAGTGAATGAGCAACCTTGGAATGAACTCCAAGAGGTCCTATTTATAGTTGAGGGTGCCCCTTTAAGTTGTGGGATACTTAGATACGAAAATAGCCATTTTTCTCTCAAAGCAATGACTTTATTTTTTATCAAAACACAAACCAACGGTCACATCACTTTATTCTACAAATTCTATACAGTGCAATCGGTTGAGTTTCAATAAAGGTAACTCGACCGATGGAATAAAAGACAAAGCTGATATTTAAATCATCGGTCGAGTTTGTCCTGGGGAAACTCGACCGACCATTTAAAATTGAAATGGTCAGGTACTCTATTGGTCGAGTTCTGTGAAAACACAACTCGACTGATGCATCTTTAGAAAATGGATCCAGGTGGATCGGTCGAGTTTCAATCTCGACTGACCGAGTGCATGTAATCAATTTTCTAATTTGCATAAAAAATGATTAAAACATGGTGTTTAGTGCCCCAATCAATTTTCTCAACTAATTTACAAGTCAATTCATCATTACAAGTGATTACAAAATTGTTCTAAGGTCATTTACATAGAAAACCTAAATTGCACACTTGTAGCTATTTTGACTTGAGCTTGAGCCAATCTAGGGCTTTTGATTTTAGATCCTTTTCATGTACCTAATACCTGAATTCAATCTTTAATGCACATATTAGATACATATGCTTGGAATGGTTAAGTCATTATCAAAATATGGACAATGTATAACCTCTAGGTCAACAACTACTACTGCCAATGCTAACAAGCCAAAGGAGTTTAACCTAACAAACTTCATTAAGATGCAGCCGCCTTACTTCAAAGGAAAGAGTGAAATGAACATAGTTGTTAAGGATGATGATTGGGTTTTATCCCTAGACTAGACTTCTGAGGGAAGGCATGTCCTCCTCACTAGAAAGTCTACTTTTCAACCTACGTGCTAGATGGACCAGCCCGAGTGTGGTGGAACGACATAGCCCATAACAGAGACACAACCACCATGACTTGGGAACATGTTCTCAAGCTCTTTAGGGAGAAGTACATCTACCTGACTTTCTTGAGGAAGAAGCTGGCCAAGTTCTACAGCCTCAAGTAGACGAGCATGAGTGTTTTTGACTATGTTCAACAGTTCCTGATGTTGGAATGTTATGCCATAGGCCTTGGTGCCGAGAGAAGATCAACCCTATTCCTGGAGGGTTTGAGCTCTCAGGTTGGCTGAAACCTTGTTCCACAACTTCCACTCACCTTCTAGAAAATGGTGGACAAGGCCTCCATGATTGAATCATACCCTGGATTCGGCACAACATCAACAACAACAAGAGGAAGAACAATGGTGACAACCGTGGTCATGAGAGGTTGTAAAGAGTGGGAAAACCAATCCACCTATCTACTAATAACAATGGTAAAAAAGATCCAATTTGGATAGCAGCGGAAGAGAAAAACTTGACTATATTCAATTTAAATAAATTGTACATCAAAATTTCCCCAAAATAGGTGTACTTTATACAAAAAAAGGACCTAAGTAGAGGGAAACTGGCTACATCAATATGTCTCCAATAAAAAAATCTTAACCAATCATTTCATGAGAGAAGGATGGACTCTTTTACTAGCCTTAGGTTGGTTTACCATGCTCTTGATGTGCCCTCTGATCCTATACCTAGGTGGTTGGTGTCACCCATCAAAAGGAGATAAAAATATGTGTCAATAATGGATAAGGAGATTTATAAGCTTAAAGAAAGAAATAATAAAGATCCACTATACTAAGAGGGTCAAGAATATGAGGCAAATAAAATAATAAGAATTTCTTCCATATTAAAGAATAACAAATTGCATGCATGATTATATGTTATTAAATCATATTAACATAGGGATGAGGCACCTATTGGACCTCAACCTCAGGGTGAGGGAGAGTAACACATTCCCAAACACCCTAATATTTTATAAATTGGGGATAGTGGTCACATTCCCCTAGGCTCATGCCCAATACTACGAGTGATTTGTACTCATGTACACTATTTTAGTTAATTATTCATTTTCATCATCATGCAAAAGTAATTCAATGGCAGATAGAACAAGTTTATCAACATTTGCAAGTGGGGTCCGAGACTCTAAAATCATTTATAGAAGATTTGCAAGAATGAATAAAACAGGCTCATGCCTCATTCGGAATTTAGGTGTAGATAAATAAAGCCCAACTTTAGGGTTAGAATGCACATATCTCACTTGAGTTATCCTAGGTTAGTCTTTTCTTCAAGTATTGATGTCCAAGATCATTAAACCCTAAATTCAAGTATTTTATCACAAGGATTAGGGTTTGATGTAATTTAAGGGTTGAAACCCTAATTTTATACCTTCAATACAAAACTTCAATTTTGGGTTTAAAAACTAGGCCAATTTATTAATTGGACTTTAGTGATTAAGAAAACATATATGTTTCTTATATGTGGAGTTAAAATGAATTAGATATGTATTTTAAGGAATTTTTTTTTTGGTCGGCCAAAACTCTGTTACTTTTTTTGTATTTTTTGTTCTTGGTAAGTACAAAATAAATGGTCTCAAAGCGAGAACCAGCCAAAACGGAAAAACTATACATCATAAGAAAGGAAAATGAAATATCTATACATCAAGAGGGAAAAAGATGAAAAAACTTCAAAGCATCCCAGCATAGAGCCTCACACATCACAGCAGCTATGAGCAGCAAAAACCCAAGAGGCCAAGAGCAAGACTAAGAAGATAGCCAAAGCTGAATGTACAGAACACAACAGAGAAGAAACCATCTTCAGCCAACCCTGCCGGCAAAGAGAAGAAACCATCTTCAGCCAACCCTGCCGGCAAAGAGAAGAAACTTGACACGATCACTGATCACCAGCAAAACCCGGAAGTAACAGAAACCCATCACAAGACCTGCAGACGAAAAGAACATAACAAGATGTCCATCCCCAACCAGCAAATCAGCAACACTGTCAAGGAGCTCCAAAGAAGAAGAAAGTACTTCCACAACAGAACAAAACAACAAGATCCAGGAAGCCAACCCCAACTGATCATCCGGATCACAGCAAGGAAAAAAACAATCTTCAAACAGCCAAACACTCCCGGCCAAACAGGACAGCAACATAGCCAAAAAAAACTCCAAAGAAAGAATCTCAGCCAAAAGACCATCCAAAGTAGGTTCAATGAAGAGAGCTCTGCCACTCCCCACGGGATCAGCTCGTCCACTTCATCTAACCAACATGAAAACCAGCAAAACAACACCAAAAAGCCCTATCAACAAGAAGCAGAAGAACCCAAAAGAGGACCAACGCCCCAGAACAAAGAAGAGAGCTCTGCCACTCCTCAACAGGATCAGCTCAACCACTTCATAGAAAAATAACCAACCAAGCAAAAACTCCAACAAAGAGTGTAAGGAAGGAACAAACTCGAGCAAAGGGCATCTGCAAGAAACCCAGCTAAGAAGAAGCAAAGTCCCACACCCATGACAACATCAACAAGCACAAAGAATCACAAAATCTTCATAAATACACTTCCAAACATCCTCCGAGGATCTATAAACCTCATCATGCACTCTCTTGTTACGCTCAAACTAAGAATTATAGAACACGAGGCTGCTTATGATAGCAATCTTACTACTACCAGTTGAAGTAAGATCCTCCCAGCTATGAGGAATCAAGAGAGATGGCAAAACAGAACGAGCCAAATCCCAAATACTATAAACAAAAGAGCAGTCAAACATCAAATGACAACAATCTTCATATCCAGATTTACACAGAAAACACATAGAAGCAAGAGAGATACCTCTTCTTCTCAAAAAGTCAGAAGTAGGAATCCGATTATGTCTAGCCTTCCACAAGTGAATAATGGCTTTTTTATGAGTTTTAATGTTCCATAACCATGAAAACCCATCATCCACAGGGCTGTGATTTCTAACAGCATTCCAAAAATCAATATACTTAGGGAACTTCAAGTTCATAAAAGTAAGATAATTTTCTCTCGTGATATCAAACTTCTCATCTTTAAGATGATTCAAGATAACCTCCTGGTGCCTATTAGTACATTTCAGCATACACCACTCAAAATTTTTGATAATAATGTCCACCTTAGCATCCCAAGGAAGGCCAGACATATAAATGAGATTCCTTCCAACAAGATCACTGAGAAAGACACCATCGGAAATCCAAGGATCCTGCCACAATAAAGTATTAGACCCCAAACCAATATGGCATCTAGTATGAGTCTTCAACAAATCTCTCGTTCTAATGTCATTGTTAAACAACCAAGAAAAGTTAGAAGAGACATTTATCAGCCAAAAGGATATCTTTTTTAAGTATTTCTCTGAGATCCATTTGACCCATAACAAATCCTTCTTGCTAGCTACATTCCATGTATTAACAAGTAGACAAGCAAGAGACATATCTCTAGCCTTCTTGAGACCAAGACCACCTTCCTTCTTAGGTTCGGTAACTTTGTCCCACTTCACCAAATGGAGATTCCTCTTAGATTATGTGCCACTCCAAAGGAAATCCCTACAAAGATTATCAATATGATCCAAAGTAGAAGCATGGATAGGAAAAGAAAACAGCCAGTAAGTGTGCAAATTGCGAAGAGTAGACTTGATAAGCTCCAACCTAGCAGCCATAGAGAGAAGTTTAGCTTTACAAGAATCCAACCTATCTTTGACTTTATCAACAAGATTGGAGCAAAGCTTCTTAGATAATTTCCCAGTAAACAAAGGAAGCCCAAGATACTTAGAGGGAAAAGAACTTTCCTTGAAGCCAAGAACCTCCAAAATAGGATCCTTGATAACCCCTTTATTGAAAATAATAGAGCTCTTAGAAGAGTTAACATGAAGACCAGACATCCTACCAAAGTCATGAAGAATATCATTAATAGCTCTAGCATTTTCTTGATGAGCCTTGGAAAAAATCATAAGATCGTCAGCGAAAATAAGATGAGAAATAGCATAGTCTTTAGAAGCTCTAATGGGGCAAATCTTGCCCTCCATCTCAGCCACATTAATCAGCTCAGTGAAACCTTGCATAGAAATAACGAAAAGATATGGAGCGAGGGGATCCCCTTGTCTCACACCATTAGAAGGCTTAAAGGATTCAAAAGGTTCACCATTAACAAGAACCTGGTAAGATGTAGAATAAAAAATCTCCTCAATCCATTTAACCCACAAAATAGGAAACCCCATCTTCATCGTGACAGAAAAGAGATAATTCCAGTTAACAGAATCATAAGCCTTAGTAATGTCAACCTGGATACACATCATATTAGGACTAGAATGCTTCTTAAAGTCACTAAGAATCTCATTGGTGAGTAAAACAACATCTCTTATGCTTCTACCTTTAACAAAAGCACATTGCCTTTGATCAATAATGGAAGGAAGAACCTCTTGAACTCTATTGGCAAGAATCTTGGACAAGATTTTATAGAAAACATTACAAAGAGCAATAGGTCTCCAATTCTTAATGTCAGAAGAATCACCACCTTTGGAAATGAGAGTAATGAAAGTCTTGTTAGCCTCCCTAATAAGCCTACCATTTGAAAAGAACTCCATGATAGCATCAACAACATCATCCCCAATAACACTCCAAGCATTCTTATAGAAAACATCATTGAAACCATCAGGGCCAGGAGCCTTATCATTCTTGAGATTCTTGACAACATCATCAATCTCAGCTCTAGTAACACCACGAATAAGAGAGAACCTTTGGCTAGAATTAAGGGTTTTACCTTTCCAATCACCCTTCCAAGCATAAACACCAGCAGAATTAGCATTAAACAAACTGGTATAGAACGGAGAAATATATCTCTTGATATCATCAGGACAATGAGAGATAACACCATCAATATTGAGCTTTTTAATAGAATTAGAATTCCTCCTGACCTTCATCGAAGAATAGAAAAAAGATGTATTAGAATCCCCTTCTTTGAGCCAAGAGACCCTGGATTTCTGTTTATAAAAAGCTTCTTGGACCTTAGTACAACTACTAGCTTCCAACCTCAAAGATTTGGCTTTAGCACGAAGGTCTTCATCAGTAGGATGTAAATCAGCCTCAATTTGAGCTTGAAGAGCATTAAAATTAGCAACCTTAGCTTTATCATTCACATCACCATAAGTATTCTTATTCCATTTAGCAAGCTCAATTTTCAATAAGGAAAGCTTCGTGTATATCCTGTAAGTAGCATACCCATTAACATTTGTACTCCAAACCGATTTAAGAATGTCTTGGAATTGAATATGCTGAACCCAGGAATTAATGAACCTAAAAGGAGACTTAATCTTCCTAGGATGCCCAACAGTGAGAAAAATTCTTTTATGGTCGCTGACAATGTTGGATATAGCTTCTCCAGAAAACTCATCACTAAAAGAAAGGAACTCAGAATTATAAAGGATTATATCAATTCTTGAAGTAGCAAAACCACTACCATCCTGATTGTTACTCCAAGTAAAGAAAGGCCCCTGGAGATCTAGATCGAAAAGACCACAATTTAAGGTGCAATTATTAAAATCATCCATGGAACATTTAGATGGCAGTTGTTTACTAATTCTTTCACTGGATTTTCTGACACAGTTAAAATCACCCATAAGAATCCACAGTTTATCCACTTTATGAGAGAAATTATCAATCGATTCCCAAAGAGAAATCATATCCTTATCCGGATTATGGCCATACACAGCAGACAAAAAAAGACAAGACTCTCCAAAAGAAATGCCCATATGAACAACCTGATCATTCTCTTCCAGTTTAGTGATAGAACAGTTATCCTCCTTCCATAAAACAAGAATTCTACCCAAAGGATGAGACAAATGATTAGAAATCCAGGAATAGTTAGGGAAGTTCTTCGCCATAAAACTAGACAACTTCTTATACCTCAACTTAGTTTCAACCATGATAAAGATGTCACTACCTGCCTTCCTAATTTCTTCTTGGACAGAAACAATCTTGTTACTAATCCCTCTTACATTCCAAGAAGAAATAGAAAACGAAGGAGTCATTTGATCACCCGGGCTGTTGAACTGTCAGCCTCAGTATTTTCAGAAGACAATTGGAGCTCAGCTTGGATAGGAGAGTATTGAGGGTTTTCAACCCTGTGATAGATACCAACATTCAGCTTAGCTTGACATCTAGGAGGATCTTTAAGATTGATATTCATCATAGCACTGGTGACAGGAGACGAAGATGCCTGTGAACTCAAATTACTGCTTGGAGAATCAGCTAAAGCAATAGGAGAAAGAATCGGAGTCGAAGGACCTGAAGAAGTAGATTCCTTAACACAACTGGTTTCAAATCCCTCATTAACTTCTTTAGATAATCTGAGATATTCAATAGCAGGAATTTCCTCACTTAATTTTTCTCTTGCTCGACTAATTTCCACTTCGTCGAATATCTCCTCAATTATGTATAGACCATCATCATCCGTCTTGACAGTAGAAGTCTCCCCGCAATGGATTTGTTCTTGCTATTTTTTAACCTCCCAAACCTTCTTAACAGTTTTAGTAGCTTGCAAAGATGGTCTGGAAATGGCAGGAACTGGGCGACATTCCCCATGCCCCAGAAAACCACATTTTGTACACTTATAAGGAACCCATTCATAGTCTAGATTGACAGCTTGCTCATCACCTTCATCACTGAGCAGAGAAAGCCTATTCGGAAACAGAGCATCCCTATTCTTCACAACCAATATACGAGCCCATTCAATACAGCTCAAGTTCAAAGTATTCTCATCCATTCTAACCAGAGACCCAAGGTAGGAGCCAATTCTTTCAAACGTCCGAACATCCCATAACTCCATCAGAAGCTTACAAATGTCCACCCACACTGGAACATCCTCCAGAAATGGCTTCACCTGCTTCTCACCGATGGACCATTTCTTCAAGATAACCGGTCGACCTCTGACAGACCATTCAGAATTTAGCACCATCTCCAGGTCCTTCTGGCTAGAGAATCTCACCAAGAAATATTATATAATTAAAATGGTATTCATTACAAACATCAGAGTAGGATAGAGAATCAACACTCACAAATCATAAAATTGGATTCTATATTAAAAATGCTTTCCAATGACTATTTATTTATATTTTTCTGAGGTCGTATGCAAAACTTATGAATTTTGCATTGTGTACCAATCAGAAAATAGGAAAACTATAGCGTGACAATCATTTAAATCATCGATTAAAACTGATGTAAATAATTGGTGAATGGACAGAAAAACCTAAATTCTCATGACACATTAATCAAGCACGCGGGGTAGAATCATCATTAGGTCACTAATGTAGTTTGCTCATTTAGTAACGAAACCACTGGTGAAAAGACCAAATTGCCATTAGGTCAAAAACCAAAGAAAGGAGACGAGAGGGGGTGGATTAGGGATTTCACCAAAGGGATTCATCCCCTAGAACTATCCCCAACATTGCGTTGAGCAGTTGGTATGAAGCTCAACTCTAGGCGCGCAATGCGTCCACAGGCTCGTTCTTGGCCAACTAACACATCGAGCATGCTGGTCAGATCTCGACGAGCACGAGGGAGAAAACATGACAAGGCAAGGATCCTTGTACCTTTAGAATGAGGTGGAGAAGGTTGGGAAATTGGGGAAGATGGTCGGAGGTTGAAAAGTTGAGAAAACCCATCCACAAGACCAAGCGAGAGGCTAAAAAGAATACTAACAACGAACTAAAGTCGAACGACACCTTTTGACCTTGTAGGTCCACTGTGACCCCATTGCAACCGGTGCTGGTGGATCTTGGCAGTGGACTCTAGGACATGGAGGTTGGGGGTCCCACAAGCAAGTCAAGGGTGGGATAACAAATAAATAGGGTCATCGATGCTTACCCGATCACCAATTGCTCACGAGGAGAACAGAGAAGATTGGGGAAGTGCCAAGGTCACCGAGACCCAAGTCGAGTAGGTCAGAGAGTGTGAGAGGGGTAGAGATGCAATTGGGAGAGGAAGAGAAGTGTGTGTGGCTTAGGGGTTCTTTAGGTGTTCTTATTTAGGTAGGAGGGGCGTTGTAGTTCTCTCTGCAACTCCTCGGTGGAGAGAAGCATAAAAGCCCTAATGGGCATTTCTTCATCTGGTCGTGAGAGAAGGCCATTGATGGCTCCTTCAAAATGCCTGAGGGAGATGAACCTAGAGGAAGAAAAATCACTCAAATTGATTGAGTAATGTGGGAGAAATTTGTCGCCGATTGAAGAACTGTGAGAAAGGATCTGACCCGTGAAATGGCTGGAGGTAGAGGGTGACTCCGGGGCCGTCGGATCGAGGCAAAGTTTAGATGATCGATTACAGATAATTGGATGTCATGCATTTTAGGGGATAGAATGAAATATAACATGTGACCAAGGGAAATACTTGAACTATAGGTAAATGTGGCGCATTAATGAAATCGGATTAAAGACTATAGTTACACTATACTCAATTCTCATAAAATCGATTTGAAGGGTCAAACCAAGTCCAAATGGCCTCAAATTTTAACTATAGGCTAGAATTAATTCTAGAACAATGCTATGGAATTATATTTTTGTTTTTCACTAGATATGGTCATCAAACACTATAATGTCCATTAATGTGTATATTAATGCATTTTAAAAGGGTGCATTAATACAAACCTATTTTCTTAGAAAATCCTTTAATAAAATCCGAGATAAATATTATAAAGTCATTCAATGTCATTTCCCAACTCTTGTTCTCCTTTTTAAATCTTTAATAACAAATTTAAAGGAGAGAGGAGATAAGAGGGCGAATATCTTATTAGTTAAATTCAATTTCACCTTAATTCTTATTTCTTATCCCAAAAAGACACAATTACTCTAAATTAACATAATCTACTAATTATCTCTCATAATTGGCCATTTTACATTATTGAAATCTAATTATCACATTATTTGAGATATTTGTGCAAACACCCATTCATTGTCATGAATGTAGGTAATTGTGATTCAAGCCATCAAGCTTAGCTCAAATTCAACATTGAGTCCAAAATGGATAGAAAAATAGGAAAATTTAGGGAAAAGGCCCCAAAGGACATAAAGAAAATAAAAAACTTGGAAATGGGTAAATTGTAAAAGAATATGAGATTCAGTATGTTACAACACTACACCCCTTAAAGAGGATTTTTTCCTCAAAATCACAACAAGAGGGAAGGGTGAGTACGTAACAACCCAACCTTAAGTAACTAGGTGGATACTATACAAGCTCTACTCATTAGCCAGGTTTTACTAAGGTTTCCACCATACATACTACCTTTATCAAACACAACATAATTAATATTTTGGCTTATGAGCATTATCTCCATAATGAATTTGCATCATCTTCATTATCCTTTTACTTGTTTCATATTATACTCACATTATTGTTGCAATAAGAATTACATCACAACATTATGTACAAAACATATGTATTACCCTTATTTATTCCCTTAAGGTTTTATGCCCAATTAGGGTTTACCATGAAATCTCAACATTTGTTAATCTATTAGGTCTCAAACCTCCGTAACTTGAGTCTATTATCCATTATCCTCATATTACCATCATATAGGATTATCACTGATAGTTTTGTAAGAAATAGATAATAATATTCAACAAGTTATTAAGTCTAAATAATGTCACATTAATTTCTTACTCCTATATTACACATTGTCAAATCACTTTCCATACTCACATTAATGGAATTACTAACCATATTCTCCTATTTACACTTCATATGAATTATACATTTAACATCACATTAGGCATTTGGAGTTATTATAGACTTAATAATCATGCTTATGTAATTCCAATTACCCCTTATCACATTTGAGTCATTACATATATATTTTAGTGAATAAGGTGGAACACCTTTCATATATTAATGAATTGATCCATATATAAAATTATGATAAGGTGATTAATGAGATGTGTATTTAGAGAAGAAGGTGATATGTCTTACATATATTTATAAATTTATTTAACTATGACTAGGTGATTATAACCCATTTATATGTATCAAGGTACATTATCTGATGGTGACACCTAATGTCACTAAGGTATCATGAAGACATATAAGGATGTGGATATGTGTATATATTATTAGGGTTAGATGTTACATCTTAGGGTTTAGGTCAACATGACCATTATATGTTACCTATGCATTCTTAGTATGAATTAGTTCCATTTATCATAGAATTAGGTTGACATGGTCAACATTATGTATATTCACAATTAGTGACGAGTAACTCACTTTTATGTGCATCATGTATGTTTTAGGGTTCAAGCATATGAACTATTCTTTAGATGACTTATTATATATTCGTTTGTATATAAACAAACAACTTAAATTATAATTACAATTTGCTTGGTCAATACTAATCATATAAGCTCACTAATCTCTTATCTATGCAGTTTGGGTTTCTAATTCCAAAGTGGCTAGATTTTATTATGTATAGGATTCCACCCCCCTAAAAAGGGATTTCATCCTTAAAATCAGCAAATGTAAAATCTATCAAGGTACTATCACTACTCCACCCCTTAAGAAGGGTTGACCTACCAAGTCAAACTAAACTAGAGGTAAAAGAGTGAGTCTGATCAACTCATGTATGAGATCCAATCACTTAATTGTCTTACTAATCACTATTACTAAACTTCAAAGTCTAGTATAGGGTACACTAATCCTAAACATGGAAATCTAAGTCTCATATAAGGACTTAAGGATTACAAGATGATTTTATATGAATAACCAAATCATCATATTAGGTTTTCTAAGGATACTCAATAATGAGGTAATATGCCTAAAGGTAAGCTATTCCAGGCATTTCGTATCAGATCAGGCCAGGCCAGTGTCATATGAACTCGGGAGTCCATGTAAACAAAGCTAGTGGCACGGAGGAAAATATTGCCATCCCCCATGTTCTGACCCTTTCTAGACACCATCACTTTCAACTTTGTGCCCTAGTAGCTACCTAATAGGCTAATCACCTAAAAGTTGATTAAAGATGTATCTAATATGAAACTATTATGGTTCTAAATCAACCTTTTATCATGGGTTAATCTAAGGTGAACTAAAAGGGATACTATTTGAGGTAAAGATTTCTAACTAAGGAGACAAATTGAAATAGTCAAGACTCCAACTACCATTGGCTCTGATACCATGCTATAAAGAGTGAGAAAACCAATCCACCTCACTACTAATAACAATGGCAAACAAGATCCAATTTGGATAGCAGCGAAAGAGAAAAACTTGACTATATTCAATTTAAATAAAGTGTGCATCAAAATTTCCCCAAAATGGGTGTACATGCTTTATGCAAAATGAAGGACCTAAGTAGAGGGAAACTGACTACATCAATATGTCTCTAATAAAAAAAATCTTAACCAATCATTTCATGAGAGAAGGATGGACTCTTTTACTAGCCTTAGGCTGGTTCACCATGGTCTTGATGCGCCCTCTGATCCTATACGTAGGTGGTTGGGGTCACCCAAAAAAAGGAGATAAAAGTATGTGTCAATAAAGGATAAGGACATTTATAAGCTTAAAACAAGAAATAATAAAGATCCATTATACTAAGATGGTCAAAATATGAGGCAAATAAAACAATAAGAATTTATGCCATATTAAACAATAACAAATTGCATGCATGATTAAATGTGACTAAATGATACTAACATAGGGCTAAGGCACCTACCGGACCTCAACCTCTGGGTGAGGGAGAGTAACACATTCCCAAACACCCTAATATTTTATAAATTCGGGAGAGTGGTCACATTCCCCTGCGCTCATGCCCAATACTATGGGTGGTTTGTACTCTTGTACACTATGTTAGTTAATTAGTCATTTTCATCATCATGCTAAAGTAATTCAATGGTAGATAGAACAAGTTTATCAACATTTTCAAGTGGGGTCCAAGACCCTTAAATCATTTATAGAAGATTTGCAAGAATGAATAAAACATGTTCATCCCTCATTGGGAATTTAGGTGTGGATAAATGAATCCCAACTTTAGGGTTAGAATGCACATACCTCACTTGAGTTATCCTAGGTTTGTCTTTTCTTCAATTATTGATGTCCAATATCCTTAAACCCTAAATTCTAGTATTTTATCACAAGGATTAGGGTTTGATGTAATTTAAGGGTTGAAACCCTAATTTTATACCTTCTAGACAAAACTTCAATTTTGGGTTTGAAGACTAAGCCAATCGATTACTTGAACTTTACTGATTAAGAAAAAATATTTGTTTCTTATATTTGGAGTTAAAATGAATTAGATATGTATTTTAAGGCATTTATATAATTAAAATGGTATTCATTACACACATCGGAATAAGATAGAGAATCAACACTCAAAAACCATAAAAACGGATTATATATTAAAAATTCTTTCCAATGACTATTTATTTATATTTTTCTGAGGTTGATATGAATTTTGCATTGTGGACCAATCAGAAAATAGGAAAACTATAGCGTGACAATCATTTAAATCATCGATTAAAACCAATGTAAATAATTGGTGAATGGAAAGAAAAACATAAATGCACGTGATGCATTAATCAAGAATGCGGGGGTTGAATGGTCATTAGGTCACTAATGCAGTTTGCTCATTTTAGTAACAAAACCAATGGTGAAAAGACCAAATTTCCCTTAGGACAAAAACCAAAGAAAGGAGGTGAGCCGGGGGTGGTTTAGGAATTTTGCCAAAGGGATTCATCCCTGAGAACCATCACTATCATTGCGTCGAGCAGTCAGTATGGAGCTCGACTCCAGGCGCACAATGCATCCATATGCTTGTTCTTGGCCAACTAACACATCGAGCATGCTACTCGGATCTCGACGAGCACGAGGGAGAAAATGCCACAAGGCGAGGCTCCATGTACCTCAAGAACAAGGTGGAGAAGAAGAAGATATGGAAACAGGAGAAGATGGCCAGAGGTTAGAAAGCTGAGAAAACCCATCCACAAGACCAAGCGAGCGACTGAAAAGAATACTAACAATGAACTAAAGTCAAACAACACCTTTTTGACCTTGTAGGTCCACTGTGACCCCGTGGCAACCAGTGTCGATGGAGCTTGGCAATGGACTCTAGGACACGGAGGTCAAGGGTATCGCGAGGCAAGTCGAGGGTGGGAAAATGAAGAAGGAGGGTTGACGATGCTTACCCGATCACCAATTTCTCACGATGAGAACGGAGAAGGCTGGGGAAACACCAAGGTCACCGAGGCCCAAGTCGAGTAGGTCAGAGAGTGTGATAGGGGTAGAGGTGTAATTGGGAGAGGAGGATAAGTGTGTGTGGCTTAGGGGTGCTTTAGGTGCTCTTATATAGACGGGAGGGGAGTTGTAGTTCTCTCTGCAACTCCTCAGTGGAGAGAACGAGAAAAGCCCTAATGGGGGTTTCTTCGTCCGGTCACGGGAGAAGGCCATTGATGCCTCATTCAAAACTCCTGAGGGAGATGAACATGGAGGAAGAAAAATAACTCAAATTGATTGAGTAATGTGGGAGAAATTTGTCGCCGATTGAAGAACTGTAAGAACGACTCTAACCTGCAAAACGACTGGAGGTTGAGGGTGACTCCAGAGCTGTCAGATCGAGGTAAAGTTTAGATGATCGATTATGGATCATTAGATGGTGTGCATTTTAGAGGATCGAATGAAATGTAACTTGTGACGAAGGGAAATACTGGAACTATAGGTAAATGTGGCACGTGAATGAAATTGGATTAAAGACTATAGTTACACTATACTCAATTCTCATAAAATCAATTTGAAGGGTCAAACCAAGTCCAAATGGCCTCAAATTTTAACCATAGGCTAGAATTAATGTCTAGAACAATGCTATGTAATTATATATTCGTTTTTCACTAGATATGGTCGTCAAATAGTATATTTTCCATTAATGTGTATATTAATACATTTTAAAAGGGTGAATTAATACAAAACTATTATCTTCGTGAATCCTTTAATAAAATCCGAGATACATATTATAAAGTCATTCAAGTGTCATGTCCCAACTCTTGTTCACCTTTTTAAACCTTTAATAACAAATTTGGTAGAGTGAGGAGATAAGAGGGTGGATATCTTATTAGTTAAATTCAATTTCACCTTAATTCTTATTTCTTATCCCAAAAAGCCACAATTACTCTAAATTAACTGAATCTACTCATTATATCTCATAATTGGCCATTTTACATTATTGAACTCTAATTATCACATTATTTGAGGTATTTGTGCAAACACCCATTCATTGTCATGAACGTGGATAATTGTGATTCAAGCCATCAAGCTTAGCTCAAATTCAACATTGAGTCCAAAATGGATAGAAGAGCTAGGAAAATTTAGGAAAAGGCCCAAAAGGACATAAAAAAAATAAAAAGCTTGAAAATGGGTAAATTGTAAAAGAATCTAAGATTCAATATGTTACAGAGGTGCAATCGATGCTCCCTCTACCATCATCCTGGGAGGTGCCCTATCAGTAACACCCCTACTCGAAGAGATTATCGACCCGCACCTAGCTGCAATGGGTGTGGAGGTTGGACATATTTGACCTTTTTGTTCCCAATTTCAGCAAGGATAGGCTCCAGCCCAGCAACCGACCCAACAGTCAGCACAATAGCCTCAACATCTATCATAGAATGTGTCTCCACAGAACAACAATCAGAACCCACATCGACCACCTTTGGAGAGATGGAATGTGAGGGTGTTTTATATGGATACTGAAGAAGTTGGAGAGGACAATGAAGTCATTGAAGGTACCTTACATATCAATATGCATCCTATCAAGGAACTTTTTGATTTTTTCTCTTCGAACACCTTCGTGTCTTTTCAACTTGCTTCCATGTTAGAGATGGAATCTGAATACATGGACTATGTGTTAGATGTAAAAACACCTAGGGGTAGGATCTTCTCTTCTTATCTCAAACTCCCTACCTTAAACCTTTATATATCGTGAAAGATGTTTCCTTCTGACTTTATCCTGCTTGACATGTTTGCCTTTGTGTTATCTTGGGCATGGATTGGTTAAAGAAGCATGATGCAACCTTATTCTATCAAGAAAAGAAAGTTAGATTGTTTCATCCTGATGGAGAGAGGCTATGTATCAAGAGTATGAAGAGAGAGGATCAACAATTTATCATATCTGTCATCAAATCCAAAAAACTTGTCTCGTAAGGGTGTAGAGAATAGTTAGCATCTATCATTCTTGATGCCACACCTCCTGCTCTAGATTATATAGATGTGGTGAAGGACTTTCCTGATGTGTTACTTGAGGAGTAACCCAGACTGCCACCAATTCATGACGTGGAATTTTCCATCGAGCTTATGCTTGGGACTTCATCAATCTCAAAGCTATCTTACCACTTAGCCCCTGCTGAACTTTCTGAGCTTAAGAAGTAGCATCAAGAGATTCTTGACATGGGTTTTATCTGCCCCAACATCTCACCTTGGGGATCGCCTATCTTGTTCGTGAAGAAGAAGGATGATTCATTGTGGATGTGAATGGACTACCACATGCTCAATCAAGTGACAGTGAACAAGTGTTATCCCTTACCTCGCAACAATGACCTGTCAGATCAACTCAAGTCAACCACTATGTTTTTGAAGATGGACCTACAAAGTGGCTAATGCTAAATGTGTGTGAAGGATGAGGATGATCTGAAGACATTGTTCAAAACTCGCTATGGACATTATGAGTTCCTGGTGATTCCTAATGCCCTTGCTACTTTCCTAGACCTGATGAACCAAGTATCCACCCTTAACTTGATCAGTTGTGGTGGTGTTCACTGATGACATTTTGGTTTAGTCTGACATGGAAGAACAACATCGCAAACACTTGCGAATTGTTCTCAACACATTTAGAGAAAACAAGCTTTATGCTAAATTCTCAAAATGTGAGTTTTGGATAAAGGAAGTGATGTTTCAGGGTCATGTGATTTCTTCTAGACATGTAGTTGTTGATCCTATAAAGGTAGAAGCTATGACCAAGTGGAAATCTCTGAAGAATCCCTTAGAGATTCGTAGTTTCTTTGGGTTTGTAGGTTACTATCAAAGATTCATTAAGAGATTCTCAAATTTTGCCTTGGCTTTGACCAAGTTGACATGGAAGGAGGTCAAGTTCTCATGGACACTTGAATGTGAGGACAATTTCCAGAAGCTGAAGGAGTGCTTGACATTTGCACCTATTCTTGCCTTGCCTATTGAAGGCATACCCTATGTCATTAACACTAATGCTTATAAACAAGGATTAGGGTGTGTCTTGATGCAAGAAGGTAGATTAATCACCTATACTTCCCACCAATTGAAACTAAATGAAGAAAATTGGCCTACACATGATTTAGATCTAGTTGCCATTATTCATGCTCTAAAAATATGGTGAAACTATCTCTATGGAGTGTAGTTTGAAGTCTTCTCTGACCATAAAATCTTGAGGTACTTGTTGACACATACATATTTGAACCTATGACAATGAAGGTGGATGGAGTACCTTAAGGACTACAACTTTACCATCACCTATCATCCCTGTAATGAAAATGTAGTTGTTGATGCTCTAAGTCACCAGAAGGATCTTGTATGTGATGCTATGTGTGGACAAATCTGGAACATATTTTTAGTTGGAAACCTCAATCTATTGATTTAGTGGATGAAGATAAGTTTTTTATGTAGATGGATATTTTTTTCATTACACTGACCTAGATATTGGAAGTTGTAGTTGCATAGTTGGAGAGTTCTGAGCTTGAGGAGATGAAGGCCTTAATACAGAAACCACAACCTGGCTTCTAAATTGGAGTGGATGGTGTTGTCTACTTTTGACATAGGTTGTGGATTCCTGATGTTGGTAATCTAAGGGAGAAGGTTCTAAGTGAATATCATGGGTCTAAGTACACGATTCATCTTGGAACAACTAAAATGTACAAGGACCTAAAGCAAAGCTTCTGGTGGAAGAATATGAAGAATGACAAAGTTTTGCTTGTTGCAAAATGTTTGACCTGTAAGCAAGTCAAGATAGAGCATCAATGACCTAGTGGTTTTCTTCATCCGCTTGAGATTCAGGGATGGAAATGGGAGAAGATTACCATGGACTTTGTTACTGGATTCACTAAGTCCAAGAAAGGTTATGATGTTGTTTGGGTGGTGATTGATCGACTAACAAATTTTTCCCACTTCTTGCCTTTAAAATCCACTCACACAGTTGTTGATATGGATCAGTTGTATGTTGAGTGGATAGTTTGTTTGAATGGAGCATGGAGTGTGTGAAGTGATAGTTTCTAACCATGACCTGAAGATTATCTCACATTAATGGAGTCAGATTCAGGAATAGATGGGGACTGGCCTATGATTCAGTACAACATATCATTCACAAACCGATGGTCAATCAAAAAGGACAGTGTCAATTCTTAAGGATTTGCTTCATGCTTGTGTGATAGATTGGGGAGGTTCTTGGGATAGCTATCGTCATTATCTGAATTTACTTACAACAACAACTACCAAGCTAGTACTGGTATGTGACCTTTGAAAGCTATCTATGGTTGACCTTGTCATTCACCTTTGCATTGGGATGATGTTGGTGTACTTTCTTTGGTGAAGATAGATGCTATTAAGATGATGATAGATAAAGTTCAACTGATTAAGAAGCATATGAAAATTGCTCAAGATCGACAGAATATGTATGCTGGCAAGAAGAGATCTGATGTTAGCTTCTTAGTGGGTGACTATGTGTTCTTGAAGATCAAGCCTATACTTTTTTTGCTAGATCTAAAGTTAAAGGCAAACTGAGTCCCCACTATGTTTTACTATCTGAGATCTTGATTAAGGTTGGAGATTGTGCATATCGCTTATCTCTTCCTCCTACCTATGATAAGATTCATAATGTGTTCCATGTCTTTGTGTTGAATAATTATGTGAAGGAACCTTCTAATGTGCTTACTATTAAGACTTTGGAGATTCATAAGAATCTGACATATGAGGAATGGTGCATTTTGGGACTTCCTTGGGTTACAACTAGCCAATTAGATTTGATTAGATGCAACTTAAGCAAACACACATGGGATCTTTCAAATTTTATTTTGGGACCTAGTCCAACACACTAGCTTAGCCTATTCTCACTTTACCCACAAGCGCACGGGGTCATGTTGTAGTATAGGCAAGTGGAAAGAGAATGGTCGATCCTCAGGAAGAGAGGGGGCACTAGATCTATATTAATGTGAGCTACATTCTTGAAGTGGATTGTAGGGTTTTAGGGTTTAAAGGTTGGTTTTGGTTGATCACACTATGATTGCAAGCAATTAACAACAAGAAACAATCTAGACTAACAAAAACCATGGATTACCATAAGCAAGTTAAGACTAAGATGCTAAGTTAAACAAGTAAATAAATAAGAGAAAGAAGAAATACACTACACTAGCAAGGCAATCAGAAACTAAGAGAAAAGTTAAGCACTAAAGCAAGTAAGAGCCTAGGTTGTCACTAGCTAAGATATTAACACAAGAAAGCTCCAAAGAGCACTAACTACTCAAGCAAATCCTAACTATCAAGAACTAAGCAATTTGCTAAGAAGTAACAAAGGCAATTAACTAAACTAGCATTAACAAGCTAAAAATAGAAGGTGTGTTTTAAGTAATAAGATGGATAGGTGGGCCGTTTGGGAATTATATTTTGATATTAGTTGGGGGAGTTTACATAACAAGCAAGGTTTATATCTTCAATCTAGATATCCAAACCAAACAACAAGGCAAGTGCTATTGGAATATACCATATGCTACTAGTTGGGAAGCTAGGGCTAGGTGTAATTCTAATAGGACTTGGCAAGTCTAGGTTTCTACGGTAAGTGGTATTAAAGGCAATTGAGAGCCAAGGGTAGGAATGGGAGTATAGATGAGGGTATTTCACCTCATGTTACTTACCATCTAGCCTTTAGGAAGCTCTATGCAATTGCACTAATCACACTTATACTAGCTACTTAGATCTCACGCCAACTTGTAGGAGAAGAGAGTTGTATGTAGGAACAAAGGGGGCTAGATATGGATCCACTAATTGGACATAGGATCGATTCCTAAGATATCCACATACATTCCATTTTCCCCTAGAAGATAAGTGTCATCAAGCATCATAAAACAAGCAATCCATGTTTAAAAGCACAAACCACAAGCAAGATAATGGGAAATGTGATAGAAGTAAGAGGAAATCATCATAGAATGGAAATATATTTAATATAAGCCCCCCCAAACATGGTATCAAAGTAACATTTTAACCCCAAATATCCCACCACTAGGGGCTTAGCTAGACACGATCATACAAAAGAGCAAAAAGGAAAGAAGAAAGAGATAGAAATCCATGGTGCTCATGGAAGCTTCTTATCCTTCACCTCCTAGTTGTTTTAGGACGACCTCCCTCCTCCAAGGTGGGTGAAGACCATAGAAATATAGGGGTTTATGGTAGAAAATTGAGAAGACTAGGTTTCCATGGTGGAAATGGGGTGGAAATGGTAAGTGGATGTCTTGAATGCAAAGGAGATATCAATGAATATTTTAGAGTAGCTAGAAGGGTGATCAGGCAGCTCACATCATCCCCTATCTGCCACCCATGCATATATAGGTGGTCGGAAGGCACTAGGTCAAGTGCGTGTAGAATTGGAAATGTAGTGCAAAAACTGGGTAAATTTTCAAGTAGAATGGTTGTGCGGGGTAGCATGACCATGGTGGGGTGTGAGTAGAATGGTCATGGTGGATGGGAACGTTTGTGGTTGGAAAATGGAATGAAGAGGGGAATTATGGGTTTTTAGGATTGGTAGCATGGCCGTTCTGGGCAACACAACCGTGCTGGGATTTGGTAGCATGACCGTTTTGGCTAGAATGGGCGTTCTGGTCAACTGGATGATTTTTTGAAGGTTCTTCTACTTGGGGCATGTCCCAGAAGGCCATTCCTTGGTATCGCGGCCGTTTGGAGGTCCTTGCCATGCATTTGTGTCTTGAACTTTGTCATCCATGAAGGTTATTGCTTCAATACATTCTTTGACCACTTGGGGTAGGTTGAGAGTGGTTTTGGCCTCATTTTGGTCTCCTCCAAGCTTAGGGAAACCCTAGATTCAATCATCATCTCTCTCTTCCATCAATTAGTGTTCAAAGTACCTATAGAACATGCAAAAGCCATCAATAAGTGCATTTGACATAAATATGCATATTAGGGGAATAAATTGCATTCTAACAATGTTTAGATGTGATAGTAGTGCAAAAAGATACAAGATGAACCCCTAAAATAGGTATTCATCAAGGAGCTACATGTGAAGATCTTAGACTCCCGAGTAAAGCAGCTGAAGAATAAGGAGATTGAGTTGGTGAAAGTTTTGTGGAAATATCATGGTTTGGAAGAAACCACCTGGGAGTTGAGAGACGAGATTTTGTGTACTCAGCCTTATCTTTTTGGTTGAGATTCAGGGACAAAATCCTTTCTAAGGGGTGGAGTGTTGTAACATACTAAATTTTGAATGTAATCTCCATGTAACCCTTTTCCCTAGGTTTTCTTCTCATTTCTGTCCTTTATATCTCGTTGATGAATTAGTGGAATTTGTAGTGGTTTGATGAACATTTGTTCAATAATTATACTAATGGAAGGGTTTATGCACAAATGCCTAAGTGAAATCATATTTAAGAATCTAAAATGCAAAACCACCACTTAAGTGGAACGTTGGTAAGTAAATTTGCACTAGAAGTGTAAGGCCCCAAACATTGCTTAATGTATTGAACAATATTAATTACATTATTAAGTTCTCTAAACCTTAATCTAACCTTGTTAGGTGTTTTGAAATTATGAGATAATCTTAAATTTCATGTTTGGTCCAATTTGCATGATGTTTGTGCAAGTTATGCAAATTTCATGCATAATTTGGAATTTTTACAATTTACGCAATTGAGAAGTTTTCTTTGCAAATTGTCACATGACTTATGATCTTTAGATGTTTCCTTATCATTCTTGATCTTTTTGGGCCATGGGGAGCCTAGTTGTACCTTGGTTTGGAGGTGTTTCTCTTTAAGGGCATTTCAGGGATTTCCCCCTTTATGGATGAGCTTATCTTTAGGAGTTATCAACCAATGGGGCAGTTTCTTTGTTTGGAGTTCGGTGGTGGGCCTAGAGAACCTATTATTGATGGATAAGAAGTCTCTAGGAGATGTGGAACAACTATTTGCATGGCCATAGAAGTTCTAGGCTATGGACTCATGGAAAGCTCCATGGACACCTCATGCTTTACTCCATCCTTATCCATAAAGGCTTCAATGTCCATGGGCACCCTTAGACATGGATACATGGAAAGTAACTTTACACTTCATTATTTGATTCTTATTTATCCATAAAGGGTTTCATGACCATAGGCACCCTTATACATGGACACATGGAAAGTATCTTGGACACCTCATGCCTTGCTTTTTCCTTAACCATAAAGCTTTATATACTCCTTCCTTACCTCCCAACCAAAATATTTGATCCCTATCACCTACCTCCTACTAAGAAATTCATACTCTATATATTTGGCCACATAAGAGTTGTGCCAAGGTAGAATAAGATGCCATCTTGGTGAAGAAGGTCTTCTAGGGTTTCATCTAAGCTCATCTATGGTTTCTAAAGTCACCTTTTTGTTGTTTCTGACCAACGCAAGTGGGATTCTTCCCCTTGTCCTCTATTTTCCCTATTGTTCTTATTCCTTCCACCTTAATCCAGGTCGGAACCCTAGTCATCCATGCCAGAATTCCATCTAAAGCTAAAAAAATCTTCTTTCCATGCTCCTCGTGCTTAGGGTTTGTATCCTTGAGAAGAAGGTGATTTTTAGAGCTTTTTCTTGGAGCTACAAACCCATCTTGGTTTAGTTTCTTGCTGATTGGGATCTTATCTTCTTCCTAGAGGTAATTTATATAACTTTCTCCACGTTTATTGCTTATTATAAGCTTGTTAGTTCATATACTTATGGTTAAATGATGATCTCCACCTTTAGATGATGTTCTTGTTTAGGGTTTTGATTATTTGTTGCTCTATACTTTGTTACTAGCTCTAGATGAACCTAAAATGATTTATACATCTATAAGTATGACCTAGTAAACGCTTTTTTTTTGGGGGGGGGGGAGTCATGGCTTGTCCCCTCCCCCCACTTCTCTTTCTCACTTGCAACTAAATTGCTGAAATGTCATTTTCTGGTTGGTCAGAATTGGAAAATTCATATCTTTTAAACCACTTATCCAAAATTAATAGAAAATTATGTTTTGGAATTGGAAAATTAATCTCTATCTAATACAAAATGCTTTAGATGCCTGATTTTAAGTTTTTTTCTTCTAAAGGTGCTTTTTGGAATATGATTTTAATACATAAAATCCATAAAAATTACAGCTTAATCACTTTAACTCCAAAATTGACATAAAGATATGTTTTATTGATCAAGAGAACATAATTAGTCCAATGGTGAGATTTTCATAGTGTAAATCCAAGTTTTGTGAAAAATGTCCAATCTTAGGGTTTCTATGCAATAACATCCAATATGTACACTAATTAATGTTAATAAATTGAAATAGGTCAAAGTTGAACTTGGAACATCTAGAAGTGATGGAACTTGGTATTTGAACATAGTAAAGAGGTATGTGCATTCTTACACACTAAGTTGGTATATTTTCAAACCAAACCCTACATTCCCTAATGAAGCACTATATGAACCCTATTTTCTCTATTCATGACCCTTTTTCTAAATTGCCTCAAAAATTAGTATTGATATTCTATTTCTTGGGTCTTGTACCCCACTTGCATGTTTAAAATATATGATGCTTCTGCTTTCCATAGTTTCTCTTAGCATTTTATTTTATTAGACTATTTAGATAATGTAGTGGTACTTATGTACAACCACCCATAGATAGGGCATGTGTTATTTAGCCCAATTGAATGTGTTATCCCCCCCATATATAATTTATGTAGGTGATTGGGAATTTATTATTTCTCCCCTCACCTATATATTGGGGTCCGATAGGTTCCTCAACCCTACTTAGTTAATGTAGTCAATATTAATCATGCATGCAATTCCTTTACTATTTAAATGTCATGGCAAGCATCTATTTTGATTATGCCTCATACTATTTATCTCTTCATCTATTGATGAACTTATAGCCTTTACTTTCATGTTTTTTTTCTTCTTTCTTTTGTTCTTGGTCAAATTGTTGACACATACCTTGTTTTCTTTCCCTCTTGCTGGGTGATTTCCCAACCACCCAAATTTTGGACAAGGTGTTGAACAAGATCAAGGAAAATAGGACCATGAGTAGATTCAAGACTATCTTGAAGGATGTATAGGTGGCTAAATCTGGATCCTTAGTTTTCTCATCTTTTTCTTCTAAAAAACTTATGTAGTTAACAATGATGATAGATATGTAATAGCTTTAGTTTCTTTTCATTTCCCTTGCTATTGACATTTTATATGTATTTGGTGCATGCTTATTTAATTGGAATATTATACATGCATCTCTCAATATCTATTATCTTTGTGAAAAGGTGGATGTTTTCTATTTCCTTTAAATTTTAGTAAGGATATGATCTTGCCTCTTTATGGTTCACAACCGTAAAGGTCCCCTAAGGTGTAGGAAATATAGGAGGAGGCATGCAGAATAGTTCCACTTTGGCAAGTTTATGTTATATAAATGCAAGTAGGAGGTACACTTCCAGTCCAAATGTCTTCTCTTACCTCCACAAAGGTTTGGCCCTATTGTAGCTTGACTAGTGGATGAAACCTAAATCATAGCATCCCAACCTATTGTTGTTCATATACATGCCCAACTATTCACCATCAACAATAAGAGGAGCTTGCCAATGCTAATAAACTCATAGCAGGTACTATCTTTAAATAAATTTGTTTCCTACGCCTTATGATAAGATAGATATCATGACTTTAATATCATGAATAAAATTATTGGAGTGTTTTATATTATGGTCCACTCAGTCATATTTCTATTCAACTCTAGGGTTTAAAAAATAATTTCATTTTTAGATGTCTTATATATATTTTCAATTTATATTTAAGAGCTTAGGTTATGTGCTAGATGTCACTACCCTTAATTTAAAGCCCCTACCTTGCTTAGGTTAAAACCTTAATCTAGCCCTAATATGTGATTTGATATCATGTGAGAAGCTTAAGTTTCAAGTCTGGTCCAGTTTGGACATTGTTTAAGGAAGTTATGCATTTATATGCTTGTTTTGGGATTTTATGCAATCTACCAATATCTAGGGTTTTTCTTGCAATTTGTCACATGATTGTTGTTCCTTACATGTTTTCATATCATTCTTGAGCTAGTTTTGCTTTGAAGTGCCTTGTTCCACCTTTTTTTGATGGTGACACCTAGCTATGATGAGATTAGGGTTTGCTTTCATGGATGCCCTAGCTCATGGTTGACCTAGGGTGTTGGACTCGATGGATCACCTAGATTCGATGGTTGTCAAGGATGAGGTCCCTAGTTTTGGTGGTCTCCAAGGTCTCTTGTGAGCCATCTAGGGTTGGTGGTCGATGATATTTGTATCCCTTTTGTTCGCCAACTTCTCTAGAGTTGGCGGTCCTTTGCTTTTCTAACCATCTTGGTCACTAAGAATGGTAAGTGGTCACTGGCTTTTTTGATCCTCTTATTTAATGAGTTTTCTTGTTGTGGTTGATGGTTTTTTGGTCCACATGTTTGAACTAGTTGCATGTGTGATATGTTTGCATGGGAGAGACCTTGGACACATGCCATGCATGGCAAGACACCTCTCCCTTCCTCCCTCTCTCCTTGAACCCTATATGTACCTCCCTTCTTGCATGCAAGTAACCTCTTTACATGCCTAGATTCCTCTATCTTGTTCGTTGTTCTTGGATCTCATCCCCCTTTTCGTGGTGGATAAGGAGGAGCTCAAGATTAAAGAAGGTGGCCGATCCAACCTGCATGTACATCTAGGGTTCAGATCTACCATCTCCTTATGCTTGTGGAGTTTCCTAGTTTTACTTCTCAGTCTTGGTAAGTCATATATCCCTCCTTACCTTTGTGTTCTTTTCTATTCCACCTCTTCTTCTCTTCTTCTTGGTCAGATCCATGGTGGAGCTTGATCTAGTGATTGAAGAACACTCCTTTCTTGCTTCTTTGATCTAGGATTTACTTCCCTTTTGGTGGAGGAGCTAGCTTGGCCAATATGAGTGCTCAAGATAGAGTTTATAACCTCTTTCCTTGAGCTACCATTCTTTTTGGAGTTTCTTCATCTTCGCAAAGGTGAGTTATATAATTTTATCCATGATTATTTCTTACTCTTACCTTAAATGTACATGATCTTTCCCTAAAATGTTGCTTTAAGTAGAAAGATGCTTCTCTTACCTAGGGTATGTATTGGTATGGTGATTCTTGAGTAGTGTATCTTCTTGGATGAATCCTAAATCCTTATGCACAAACCTCACTTGATATTGGAAGTTTTTTGTACTTGCATGCTTGTAGAAAATGACAACTTTCTCTCTCTCAAATGATGGTTTCTAATTAGGGTTTTGAACTAATCTCTCTCTTTATGTTGCAACTTGATGACCTTTTGGATGCTTGGTGGTAACCAACCTGTTTGGATTCTTAGTGGTTGATGAGATTTTAGACCCCTCATGGTCTCCAACATTTCAACCTTATATGGTCGTTTAGTTTTGAGTTATAGGGGTTGCCAAGTTTTACTAAACTATGATTGGTCACCAAGGTTTTGGTGCTTATGTGGTCGATGGGTTTTGAGTTAAGTTTGGTTGCCAAGTTTTTCTCTAGGTGTAGTCGTCCATGTTTTGATCTTAGGTGGTTGCTAAGGTTTAAACTTATGTTTGGTCACCAAGTTTTGCTCTAGGTTTGGTCACTAAGGTTTTGATCTTAGGTGGTCACTAAGGTTTGAACCTATGTGGTCGATGAGATTTGTATAACCTTGATGGTCTCCAAGAATTTATGATCTTAAGTGGTTGCCAAGATTGGTAACCCTAGTGGTCACCAACTTTTCTAACCTTTAGTGGTTACCAACCTTCTTGACTCTTAGTGGTTGATGACTCCTCTAACCTTAGTGATCGATGAAGTTTTGATCCATGTTGGTCGCTATGATCTTGGACCCTAGTGGTTGCTAAGGCATCTAACCCTAGAGACAACCAAGGTGTTTCCAACCTATGTGGTTTCTATGTTTCCCTAATCTAGGTGATCAATGAAATTCTCTGACTCTATGGTCAATGGTTATGTTTGACCTTATGTTTTCATGATTGATGAAGATACTAAGACCTAAGGTATATCTTTGATTGTTGTTTTGTAACCCTAGTCCACTCATCTTGGTTGAACCTAACCCTAATATAAGTAAGTGATGATGGTTAAGCATACATAGTTTCTTTATGTGATTGTACAATGACAAAATACTCCGTCTCTCTCTATTTTGTTGTAACCCTAAATTGTTGTCATGTGAACATCATAGTTCCTAAATCCAATATCATGTTGGACTTATGTATCACATGTATGGTGATGGTTGATGAACCACTATGAGGCATGGAAGATAATGATGTTCTTGGAGGGAACAATGTGAATGGTTTTATGACCTTGAACATGGTCTTGTGCCTAATTGAGGTGTTATCCTCTATATGATGTGCAAGGATTTGTATCCTGTGATGGTATGATGATGAGTATAGACTCATGTATGGCAATGAAATAGCCCCATGTGATGATGTGATAGGCATTATGCTTCATACATTTTATGTCTTCTGAAGTTGCAACAAAACATGTTTTTGTAGAATTCTTTTAGGGCTTGTATATAACTTGATTGATGCACCCATAACTCACCTAATGGGTATTAAGTAATCAAGTGAAATACTAATCATATGGTTCCCTCTGCTGTAGAAACATTCAGTGTCAGAACTTGTTGGATGGGAAATGAGTATTCCTAAGGGAAGCTTGGAGCGCATACTGTCAGTGTGAGTCCTGGACATCCCAATCTCAAGGTTTGGAGGATGATTGTGGTCATGCCTTAGTTTAAGAACAATTGATAATTGTATATTTGTGATGTGTTAAGGAGAGTTGATGGTGAACCTTAGATGATAGGGTTTTATATCCTTGGTTACTAATTTCGTGACATATATAGCAAGAGTGAACTAGGTTGTTGGCAACTTGACTTATATGTGACTGTGGGTAGTTTGACCACTATGTTATGCAGTTGACTCCTTCTGACCCAAGGGGTGAGATCTTAGGATTTTGACTCTCCTAGATCTTGTACGAAATCGATTGCGACAAGCATTGGTCAGTTGGAATTTGAGTGGTATACCACAAACTCCCCAGGGCTTAATAAAAAATGTAACTCAACTGTGTAGTGTAACTATTAGAGTCAAATTCTCTTCACATTGGTTGTTAACCTTGCCTTGATTCTAAGACTGCTAGTTGTTCTATAATGTAATTAGAGAAATTAATGGTTAGTGAATGATAGCTTAATTTGTTCCTTTATATACCTTGCAGGTCCTACATGCTGCTATGCCTATATTTATAACTTGCTTAATCTACTTAAACTACTTAATCTGCCTAATTAGATAACATGTTGTAATCAATAACCCTTGTAAAGAGTTATATCTCTCACTGGGACGTTGGTCTCACCTCATGGGTCACCACATTTTTTTAGGTGGTCGTCGGTGATGTCGTCAGAATCTTGGTGGTGAGGAAGAGCAGTCTAAAGAGCAATTGAAGTAGAAGGTTGTCTAGTACTTAGTGTGTCCTAGATTCATCCATGTACTCTCATGTCTGGAAAGGGGATTTTTTGTAGATGATATGTATATCGACTCGAGTTTTTGACAGTGTACTGATGTTTGTATATGGCATGTGTTGGTATTTATGCCTAGAGAACCAACCGTGTGAGGATTGTAATTGCAAGATATGTAGCCTATTTGATTATTAATAAAGGCAAGATTCCAATTTATTATGTTTTATTCAGTTGTGAGATAATGATGTAACATACTAAATGTCTAGAGAATGATAGTACTGAATGACGTATGCCTTCAAGTACATGACTTGAACGACGAGATCATATAGATGTTAAGAGTATACATTCTCATATTGCCCCTAGTCGAATCTTATTTTCGAAGGTTTATAGACAATAATAACACATAAAAATAGACTATGTGTTGGTTGATGACAAAATCTCATTAGTCATGATATGGTATATAAACTGTATTAGACAGACCCACCATGAGAGTAACACATAGAAACCATTGAAATGATAGTCATATTTAGCTCTCATAGTGTTGGTGGTGATTGTGGTTCTTATACCTGAAGTCACTACATTCATCACATGTCATTCGGTATGCTTTGACATCATCAAATGTAATCCTAAATAAGGATTTCCATAACAATGATGATAGGATGACTATGACACATGGGGACTAATTATGAGTGATGTAGATGGGATTTGTCCCTCCTATAGGAGTATGATATCATAGGCCTCTTGATTAGTGAGATTGGGAAATGCATGGCCATGCACATGTAAGTCAATATGTGATATTAAGATTGTATATATCTCAGATAGTCTACTCTAGTTCAAGAAACAAGATTCAATGTTGATGAGGATGACTACTCCATAACTTGAGTTCGATCTGGATGTCAGTGACAATGGTACTATACAAACACTGTAACACCATACACAAATTATAGGTTGAATTTGTTCTCTAACTTTCCATTCACTTGGATAGAACTAATGTGCGACTAGGAACCACTCTTTGCTTGTGATGTCATAAACCAGATATGAACATTCACTGCCAACATGATATGGGACCTACAAGGTCACACACATAGGAATTCACCTAGAAGAGGTGTTTATCCATGCTTGATGTTTAAGTTGATTACTAAAGATGTTTAGGTATTCAATTAGACAACTAATTAACTGAATGGATTCATAACCATCAAGTTCAAGTGTTGGACTGTTTGGTTAGGGTGTCAGGTTGATTGGAAGTTGAATTACCTAAATTATGCACGAGTCAGGACACCAACCGATCAGTTCATTGGGTGAATCGATCAGCTCAGGATTGGTGAGATGACCTATTCACTTGGTGAACTGATTGTCTTGGTCATGCCAACTGAAGCTTCTGGTGATTTTCCTAATTCATGAGAATAGTTGATCATTTCACTTGTTCAATTTGATTGGTACAAGGAAATAATGTTGGACATTAATTGGAAATGAATTGTCAATTCAAATTATGATTGGGAAACATGTGAAGCAATCAAATCACTAAGTGAATTGATCATATCGTTGTACTAGCTGACCAATTCACCAGTTTACTGATCAGTTCACCTATCATAGGGAAATTAATTCATGTAAATTCTAGTCCATTCCACTCCCACACATACTGGGAACCCAAGCTCTAACCCTTCCTATAAATAAAGGGGTATTGGGCGATTCTCAGATACATCAATTGTCTCTAACAATTGTTTGTCTTGTCTAGTTGTCGTAACATAGAGAACCAAGAAAGTCCTACCTGATAAAGAGATGAATAGATATAGAGAACAACTGTTGGAGAGAAAGTTGGTGACTAGTACAGCAATGGAAGGGACAACTCCTTCTTGTCCATTCTAGTAGGACGATAAGAGTTCTAGATGATTTGTGTGGACTGCCATAGAGGTGAAGTGACATTTGCCAGTCGTTAGGAGGACAACATCAGACAACAGTCCATGGTGAGATTGGGAGCTACTGTAGATGTTGTTTGAGTCTGTTGTCCATGGTGGATCTATAGATGAGTCCCAGTGCAACTAGAAGACAACTGCATGACTACAATGAGAAGGAGATGTCACTAGACTTTCTCTAGGACCAAGTATATCCTCGAAACCATCCTTTTCATTATATACTTATTGATGCGATCCTCTCGTTTATGGGGAATATGGAAGTAACATTTGTATTTCTACTTCCTATTATGTATCCATATTTTCCTATAGCAGTATTAGAACGAACATCAGTCTATAATATTTTGGGATAATCAATATGATAGGATTTTTGGTTTTATTGTTTTTTTATGCATGTGATGTGAATAAATCTTGTTTGATCAAATACCACACATAATCCCAAACTAATATATATATATATATATATATATATATATATATATATATATATATATATATGCAATTTACATGCGTCGCCCCAAAAGCAAGTTTCGATGGTGGATGTGTAGCTTGGTTATGTATAATAACCCTAATTATTTGTGCATGGTTGTGTGGTTGGGTATCCCTGCTTCATCTCTGTTTGCATACTAAGCCTCTACTTTATCTTCTAATTGTTAAAGTACTATTCTCTCCTACTTTTGCTCCCCTCGAATGTACCTTGAGGTTTCTATATAATGACGTAATAGTAGGATAGTTTAAATTCTTGTTTCCATGAATAAGATGGGCCTAGAAGATTGAGAAAAAGGAGGATTGAGGATTGGAGGCCCAACCGATCAATTGAAGGAACCAGAAGATGGTGGATCGGAGTCCAGACGACCAGGGAGACAACCAACTGACCGAACAGTAGGTAAGCCGATCAGTTCAAGGGTTGAAACGATCAACTTATGTTGGAAAGCATGTATATTTATCAACAATAGGTTTCTACCTGTGATGTAGACCTCGGGTTGTGGTGTTTCCTTCTGTCTCTAAGGAAATACATTAGGATGGCCATAAATATCACTTTTTGTTTATTGCATCTTTCTGTTGTGGGAGATAGCATGTATACGATACATGCTATATATGATCTATTGGATAAAGTATATGTATTTATATATATAAACTCCCTCAATTAAGTATAAAGTCTTAGATGCTTTCCAAAATTAGTACACATGAAAATCTTGATTGAGGAAGCATAGGTTATGCCCAAGCGTGATGCATCATCCATCTTGTGGAAGTGTGATTGTAGATATGTAGGTTTCGCTCAAGAAGGAAGCATATATATATATATATATATCATGTTGGGTTTTGGATCACACTTAACTATGTGTCCTTAATATGATTAAGCAATAGAAGTATGAAGATGATTATGGCTAGGAGTTGTGCATATCATCTATCTTAGAGTTACATATGATGCAATTGACAAACGTTGCCTACCTTAATAATTGACTATGGATGCTGGCTTTGGCTGGGTAATAGTTGAATTATTTTGGATCTTAGCCCACTAGAAGATTGTATGTTGCAATATTACAAATTGATATGTGAGGGCTACCAATTTGAATAAAATTGTAGGAATGATAATTAATTAAAGACCTAATTAATATCATCAATTTTTCAAATCAAATCAAATCAAAAAGGGTTTTTGAAAAAATAAAAATGTTCTCTTGTAGAATCGAATGACAGAGAAATCAATATTGTGATCAATCCTTAGGAAGGACAAACTTGACAGGACAAATTTTCAGAACTGTTTGGACTTTGAGAAGGGTTCTCAATGAAAAGTGCAAGCTCTATGTCCTTGATAGACCAGTGCTAGAAATACTCTCTCTTGATGCACCTAGGGCTATGGTGGATGCTTAGTGGAAGCATGCCAATGATCCCTTGGACAAAAAGTACCTTATGCTAAGCTTCTTGAATTATTAGTTGCATAAGAAATGTGAGGATATGGTTATTCTTGTGATGGTAACACATCTTAGGAAAGTGAACCATGATCTCACAAAGCAAGAAAGGAACAATGTCATAAACGTGCTCTTTGAGTGTAAGCTAACAGGGAAATTCAGTACAAGAATATGTGCTCAATATGACTAGAAATTTGTATCATCTTGAAGAACTAAGATTTTCTTTGATCCAAGAGTTGGCCACATATATGATTATGAAATCATGCCAGAATCATATAGCCAATTTATTACATGTTATCATGTGAATAATATGTCCAGACCAATATACTGATTCATGTCGAAGCAAAAATAAATAAGGACAAATCCTTGATGATGATCAGTAGAGTTGAGTCCAAGGATGAAAGTAAGGCCATGAAGAGTTATGAGCCCTAGCCCAAATTCAGATCTTCAACACTCAAGACGAGGAGAAATAAAAGTACAAGAGGAACTCATCCTTTGTACTTGAAGGCATTTAGGAAGAAGAAGATGGGGATACAGATCTCCAATTTAGGTATATATGTTATTGAGATAAACTTATCTATTTCATCATCATGGGTACTAGATATCAGATGTGGATCTCACATATGCTTGAATATCTAGGATTTGAAAAGAAGTAGGCCTTTGGGAAAGGGCGAGGTTGAACTGCAAGTTAGAAATGGCACAAGAGTTGCAACCACTATAATTGGAACCTATAGTTTATCTTTGCCCACAGGGCTTGCATTAGAGTTAGTAAGCTGCTATTATGTGCATGGCATAAATAGAAACATCATTTTTGTATCTTGTATGGACAAGGATGCATATGAATTTCATATTAAGAATGGTTGATGTTCTATTTCAAAATATGGGATCTTTTAAGACAGTACCTCAGTGTATTATGGTATTTATTTGCTAGATCTAAAGACATATGTTTATCAAGTATACACCAAAATACTAAAACTCAACAATTCAAACAAAACATACCTTTGGCATTGTCATATCGGGCACATAAATGAGAATCACATATCTAGACTCCATAAAGATGGTTATTAGGACTTTTTTTTATTTTGAATCAATAGAGACATGTGAATATTATTTGTTGGGCAAGATGGCTAAGACCCCTTACACTGGTAACAATGAGAGCGATAGTGATCTATCAGGACTCCTACATACTGATATATGTGGGCCTTTAATAACAACCTCTAGAGGTGGGTATCAATACTTCATTACCTTCACTGATGACTTTAGTAGGCACGATTATGTTTACTTGATTAAACATAAGTTAGAAACTCTTGCTAGTTTCAAGGAGTTTATGAATGAAGTACAAAACCAACTTGGCAAAAGTATTAAGAAACTTCATTCTGATTGAGGTGGAGAATCCTTAAGACAATAGTTTGAGGACCTTCTTAGAGCCCATGGGATTATATCTCAATGGACTCCACCTGGAACACCTTAGAATAGTGGTGTATCAGAAAGAAGGAATCACACATTGCTAGATATGGTGTGATCAATGATGAGTTTAGATGAGCTTCTGACTACCTTCTAGGTTATGCTCTAGAAACTATCATGTTTATACTAAACCGAGTACCATATAAATTAGTTCAAAAAAACCCCATATGAGATATGGATTGGGAAGCATCCCAAAGTGTCTTTTATGAATATTTGGGGATGTGAAGCTTACATGAGGAAAATGTTTCCTGTAAATCTTGGCCCTAAATATGATAAATGTTATTTTGTTGGATATTAGAAGGAGACAAGAGGATATTGCTTTTATTCCCTATCTCACAACAAAGTGTCTGTTTCCAGATATGTTGTATTCCTAGGGATGGAATTTACTTCCAAAGGAATCCATGGGAGGAAAGTGGAACTTGAAGAGGTTTGTGACCAATAAGAAAGCATTGAATGGATAGATGTATAAGAGGAACAAAGTGAATCACAAAGTGTTGTGTAATCTCAAATTCCTTAAGTAACACACGTACCTCATACATCTAATGGGAAACACCTTGAACCTAAGAAATTTGGATATCTTGTGACTCATGAAGGTGGCGAGTTTATCATAGATGATGAGCCAGTAACCCATCTAGAAACTACCGAGGGACTAGAGTCTAATAAATGGCTTGAGGCCATGAGATCTGAGATGGAATCCATGTATACCAACAAGGTATGGACCTTGGTGGATCCACTTGAAGGGGTAAAACCCATAGGGTGCAAGTGGGTCTTCAAGAAAAAGATCAACATGGATGGTAAAGTACATAGCTATAAGGGCAGATTGGTTGCAAAGTGTTTCAGACAAGTTCAAGGTGTTGACAATGATGAAACCTTTTCTCCAATGGCCATGGTTAAGTCCATCAAGATCATGCTTTCTATTGCAACTTATCATTACTATGAGATTTGGCAGATGGATGTTAAAACCACATTCCTTAATGGGAATCTTCTTGAGGATGTGTAAAATGACACAACTTGAGGGTTTTATAAATCCAAAGGATGCATATAAAGTTGGTAAGCTACGAAGTTCAATCTATGGATTAAAGCAAGAATCTTAGAGTTGGAATCTTTGTTTTGATGATACAATCAAAGAGTTTGGATTTATTCAAAATGAAGATGGACCTTGTGTGTACAATAAGGTTAGTGGGAGCATAGTGACATTCCTCATATTGTATGTAGATGACATACTATTGATGGGGAATGACATCCCTACTTTACAAAAGGTAAAGACATGGTCGGGAAATATGTTTTCTATGAAATACTTGGGAGAAACATCCTATATCTTGGGGATCAAGATATATAGAGATAGATCTAGAAATCTTCTTAGACTCAGTCAAAGAAAATAGATTGATGAAGTGTTGAAGCAGTTCAATGTGGAGAGATAAAAGAGAGGAAAGCTACACATGCATCATGAAGTTACTATATCTAAAGCTCAAAGTACCATTTTTTGTGAAGAAACAAAACACATGAGTTTGATTCCATATGCACCAGCAATTGGATCAATCATGTATGTAATGTTGTGTACCCATCCTGATGTCTCGTATGCCTTGAGTATGATGAGTAGATATCATTCAGATCCAGGTGATGCTCACATGATAGTCACAAAGAACATCCTCAAGTACTTGAGAAGGGCTAAGGATTATTTCCTCATCTATAATGAAGAGGAAGAGTTGGTGGTAAAGGCTACATCGATGCAAGCTTAAAAACTGATAAAGATGATTACATATCAAAATTAGGATTCATGTTCGCCTAAGTGAAAGAGTCATGAGTTGGAAGAGTTCCAAGAAAGAGACAGTTTCTGATTCTATGACAAAGGCCGAGTATATTGTTGCATCTAATGAAACAAAGAAGGTTGTATGGATCAAGAAGTTCATCTCTGAACTTGGGGTCATTCCAAGCATCAAAGTCAAATTTAGCTATATTGTGACAACAATGGAGCTATTACAGAAGCTAAGGAACCCATATCACATTATCACTCAAAGCGTATACAAAGGTCATTCCATCTCATATGAGAGATTGTATAGTGAGGAGATGTGAAGATTTGCAGATTACCAATTGAGAATAATGTTGTTGACCCCTTGACAAAGGCACTTTCACAACAGAAGAATGACGGTTATGTTAGTTCACTTGGAATAAGACTATTGGGTGATTAGCTCTAAGTGCAAGTAGGAGTCTATTGGTATGTATGACTAGAGAACCAATCATATGATGATTGTAATGGCATATTATGTAAACAATTTTATTATTAAGAAAGGCAAGCTTTCAATTTATTCTTTTTTATTTATTTATGAGATAATGATGTAACATGATAAATGTCTAGTGAGTGATGTTACTCAATGAATTATGTCTTCAAGTACTTGACTTGAACATTGGGATCATACCAATGTTAAGAATATATATTCTCATAACATCCCTAGTCGAATGTTATTGTGGAAGGTTGATAGACAACAATAATACATAAGACTAGAGTGAGTGTTCATTGATGATATAATCTCATTAGTCATGATATGGTATATCAAACCAAGCACATAGATACTTGTTATAGAATAAAGTATTAGACAGACCCACCATGGGAGTAACACATGTAAACCATTGCAATGGTAGTCATAGTTAGCTCTCATAGTGTTGGGGGTGATTGTGGTTATTATACCTAAAGTCACACACTCATCACATGTCATTCAGTATGATTTGACATCATAAAAAATAATCCTAAATAAGGGTTGCCATAACAGTGATGATTGGATGCCTATGACACATGGGGACTATATGTGAGTGATGTAGATGGGATTTGTCCATCCTAAAGGAGTATGATATCCTAGGCCTATTGATTAGCATGACCGCAAAATGCATGTCCATGCACATGTGAGTCAATATGTGATATTGATCTTACATGTATCTCATACATTCAACTCTGGGTCAAGAAACGAGATTGAATGTTTAAGAGGATGAATACTCCATGCCTTGAGTTCAAATTGGATATCAGTGACAAAGGAATTATAAAAACACTAAAACAACATACATAGATTGTAGGTTGAATTTGTTCTCCAACTTTCCATTGACTTGGGTAGGACAGATGTGTGACTAGACACCACTCTTTGCTTGCGATGTCATAAACCAGTTATGGACATTCACTGCCAATGTGATATGGGATCTACAAGGTCACACACATAGGAATTCACCTAGAAGAAGAGTTTATCTATGAATTATGTTTAATTTGATTACTAAAGATGTTTAGATATTCAATTAAACAACTAATTAACTGACTAGACTCAGAATCATCAAGTTCAAGTGTTAGACTGACTGGTTAGGGTGTCAAGTTGATTGGAAATTGAATTGGCTCAAATATGCATGATTCAGGACACCAACTGATCGACTCACTGAGTGAACGGACTGACTCATGATTGGTGAGACAACCGATTCACCTAGTGAACTGATTGACTCAATCATGCCAATCAAAGCTTCTGGTGATTTTCCTGATTCATGAGAATAGTTGATAGTTTCACTTATTCTATTTGATTGGTACAAGAAATTAATCTTGGACATTAATTGGAAATGAATTGTCAATTAAAATTGTGATTGAAAAAAATGTGAAAAGATCGACTCACTGAGTGAAACGATAGGATCAATGTACCAACCGATCGATTTTCCTATGGTAGGGTAATTAATTCATGGAAATTTTGGTCCCTTCCACTCCCACAAAAACTAGGAACACAAACCCTAACCCCTCCTATAAATAAAGGGGTATTGGGGGCTTCTCAGACAGATCAATTGCCTCTAACTATTGTTTGTCTTATCTGGTTGTGGCAACTGAGACAATCCGAGCAAGTCCTACCTGATAAAGGGAGGGATAGTAAGAGAGAACAATTGTGGGAGAGCAAGTTGGTGACTAATACACCAATAGGAGGGACAACTCCTTCCTATTCATTCTATAGGAAGACAAGAGTTCTAGGTGGTCTGTGTGGACTTCCATAGAGGCGAGGTGGCCTTTGCCTGTTTCTAGGAGGATGAATTCAGCCAACAATCTGTGGTGAGATCAGGAGGTGCTACAGACGTCATTTGAGTCTATTGTCCATGGTTGAGCCTTAGATGAGTCCTAATAGAACTAGAAGACATCTACATGACTACAATGATGATGAGATGTCACTGAATTTGCTCCAAGACCATGTATATCATCAAAAGCATCCTTTCCATTATATAGTTATTGACGTGATCCGCTGGTTAATGGGGAATATGGCAATCTTTTTTTATTTCTACAGCCTTTTCTGTTGCCATACTTCCCTACAACATGTATATGTGGAACAATATCTTTTGTATACATGTTGTGGCTAAGTACAGTGAACACACATCTAAATACTTGATATGGTATGTATAGATATACATGTTGTTGGGCCTTTATGTAAATGTTTCTGAACATGATGGCAATGTATGAATTTCTTTCAATTTACTCTCTATTCTGGCATAAGGATAATTAGTAGTTGATCGTGTGTTTTGTTTTGAGTAATCTTTTTTAGGGTGATGAGGTGTCACACATAGTGATTGGATTTTCCCATCCCTATGAAAAGCATTGGTCATAACTATCAAATACTAGAACTTTGAGCTCCCTATCGATTTCATTCTCCTTCATTATAGTGATGGAATGACTTTATAATTGATGAAAAAATAGATTGTAGGGAAAAGAAGATAAAGATAGAAAGACATGGATACCCATTGTTCACCATCAGAGGTAGGATAGATGCCACCATGAGTAATTAAAGGATGTTAACTAACGTTTGTATATCATTGATATCCATAGTAACTAAACCGCATTCTAAGAAACTCCCTCTTGAGGAAATGGAGTTAGTTAGGGACTATGTTGATGCATTCCTAGAATATATTCTAGGAATACCTATAGTAAGAAAAGTGATATTATCCATTGAACTAGCTCTTAGGATGAACCAAATTTCAAAGGCCCCTAAAAGAATGACACCTGTAGAGATGCCCATACTAAAGAAGCAGCTATTGGAACTCTTAGACAAGGGTTTCATGTGACCTACTACCTATTTTAGGGAATGGTAGTCCCAACTTGGTCTAATCCAATACCGTATGTACATTCAAGTACCACTAATTATGAGTTATGAAGGAAGATGTCCTGAAAGCCTCTTTTGAAACCAGATATGGACACAATGAGTTATCTGTCATGCCTTTTGGGTTATCCAAAGCACCAAGCTTGTTCATGAACCACATGAGTAGCATGCAACCCGATATTCTCAGATAGCATAGAGAAATTCCAAGACCACCCAATCAAGATGCTTGATATACTGAGTAGAATTTCTATAAGAAATTATTGAAGTATGGGTTTTGGATCAACTAAGTCATGTTCAACACATGATAAATAGAGTGTCTGTCAGGGTGGACCCAGTCAAATTGGTAGACTTTGTAATTGGAAAGCACTAAAGTCAACATTTGATTTTTGCATTTACCCAGGGCTAGCTAGATAATATCGGTAGTTCATCCCAAATTTCTCAAAGATTTCTCTTCTTCTCACCAAGCTCACACATAGGAATGAGAAGTTCATATGGTCCAATGTCTATGAAGGTAAATTCTAGGAGCTGAAGGAAAAGCTCACATCTTCTCCTATGTTGATCATGTCAACCAACAATAGATTCATCATCTTCACCGACACATCAAAAATGGGCTTAGGGTATGTCATGGAGTAGGACCAACATGTTTTCTCTTTTCCTCGAGACAACTCAACACGAGTGAGTTCAATTACTTGGATCATGACCTAGGGCTCATTATAGTCAACTATGCCCTAAAGATATGGATACACTATCTATATGAAGCCACTTTGACATCTTCACTAACCAAAAGCACTTAAAGTACCTATTGATCAATAAGGACCTTAACCTACGATAGAGATTATGAATGTAGTACCTAAAGGACTATCAATTCACCATAGCCTACCACCTTGGTAAGGCTAAGGCTAATGCCCTCATTTGTAAATGGCTTAGTTGTTCTACCAATTTATCAACCCAATGGAGGAGCCCCTACAACCCTTGGCTAATCACCTCCATCTAGCCAAAATCTAGATCATCCTTGACCTACTTTTTGAGTTTGTAGCAGCAACCCAATTGTCCAACCTTAACCTTGAGAAGATGAATGCCCTGTTCATGAAGCCTCAAACCTACCTCTTTGTAGGAGTTGATGGAGGAATTTATTACAAACAATGTATATCAGGTTTCAAAGATTTTCCACTGAAAGCTGACATATTACAAGAATATCATGGGTCTAAGTACATAGTATGTTCCACCACCAAAAAAATGTTTAAAAACCTACTACGATTCTTATGGTTGGTTGGAAATGAAGCAAGACATAGCCTCTTCATGGCTATTTGCCTCACATGGTAGATGGTGAAGGTTGAACACCAACTGCCAGGTGATTTGGTACAATCCATTTATATCACAAAATGGAAATGGGACCATATATGATGGATTTTTGGTGGGTCTCCCTAATACAAAGAAAGGACATGACACAATATGGGTCTTAGTGGACTATATGACTAAATTGGTGCACTTCCTAACCTGAAAGCTTACCACCAACGTTTTTAACTTGGCTGAGTTATACATCTAGAAGATTGTTTGTTTTCATGGATTTCCAAGTTGCATCATCTAAAAATGTGATCCTAAGTTCACCTCCAATTTTTGGAAACATGTCTAAGAAGAAATTGGAACAAGGCTACAGTATATAACCATCTACCACACTCAGACTGATGGACAATCCAAACACACAATCTAGAGTTTGGAAGACATGATAAGGGCATTTGTCCTACACTAGAGTGGATCATGGGAGAAGTATCTACCGTTATCTGAGTTTGCCTTTAATAATAGATACCAAGCAGTATCAAGGTTCCCCCTTATGTATCTCTTTAGGGATACTATGTCGATTATTTGTGCAAGAACCTTACCCAGACCTGAAGAACTTTAGTTGTACACAAATAACATCTCTTTAATCAAATAGAAGATAACGAAGAGCAATAATATGGAAAAGTACTATGTAGATGAAAAGCAAGAAAATTACACTTCTTGGTAGGAGATCATATCTTTTTAAAAATCTAACCCCACCATGTCATAGATAATAATCAAGCGAAGCTAAGTCCCTGATATGTGGTTCAATTTGAGATTCTGAATGGAATGATGAGTCCACTTATCATCTTTACCTTCCACATCAATATAATATGATGCATGATGTTTTTGATGTGTCCAATCTGAAGATCTATGTGAAGGATCATGACCATGTGTTAAACACTAAACCGATAAATCTCAAAGGTAGGTTGTATTCTCCTAAGGTGCCTACAAGGATCTTGAATTCAAAGGTGAAAGAGATCAAAAATAAAAGAATTGAGATGGTTACAATTATTTGAGAAATGCCATTACAAGGACAAAGCCACATGGCAGCTAAAGACAGACATGGAGAAAGCAAACTTGCACCTATTTTCTAGATAGGACAAAAATTTGAGAGAAAATTCCTAATAAGGAGGTAAGGATGTAAACTTGAATTTCTAGCATTTGTTTATCATGACATAATTTGACCATTAAAGAATGTATCTTCAAAAAACTCTAAAATCTATGCATTTGTTTTGTAGTTAAGTGCATGAGTGCAATTTTCCAAATTCATTACATTATTCTTTTATTAAATTAAAAAATACATTAATACATTTTTGTTTTTATAATAAAGTGAAAACTAAAATTATAGAAGATTTCAACTTATAAAAGTAATTGGGAAATAAATTAGTGAATCATCCCATGTTTACTTGAGCACCAACTTGAGGGTAACCAACAAAATTTTATTAGAGAACATATATGGTTCTACTTGGGATAATAACATTAGGAAGATAATATGACTATGTGTGACTTAAGGAATTAATATGAGTACATAAATGAATGGCAAGAAAAGGATATTTAAGTTTCATATTTGATATCAATAATAGCTTAGGGTGAGAAAGGTTAAAATAAATATCTCCTAACATTTTGTAGTAGTTGGATTCATTGGGCACCTAGAAGATTTTTCTAAAATTTAGCTAAAGTGAGAAAATACTAGATAATCATGATTTAAATAGCCTGACCACACCCAAAGCTTGAATAAAGATAAGACCTTAGGTGTGATACATGATGTGGGTGCTATCCCCAACTGTCAATCCATGATAGGATGTCTAGCACATCATATTCTACCTCACACTTAGAGTCCATCCTAATGGTGACTCTCCCTCAACTTTTATCTCTTTCCCTAGTTACAACCAAACTCCATGGGCTTGTCCCATTAGCTTTATCAGAGCAAAACAAATTGTGATACCCACACACTAGAATAGATTACTCAAAACAATGCAAGTGACCAATCACTAATTAACCACATAGCAGGCACAAGGGGATAATTAAAATCGACCAAAACATCACAAACATGTCCTAGAATATTTACATATAAGTCCACATCCTGAATTGAGGTACACACCATACCATGTATTTTCAAATCTGTCTAGTGGACTCACTGCAACATGTATATAAAAGCATAATTTCATATATATGCACGCCATATACATCATCAAAGTATTGCCAATATACATATCATAAAAAAAACATTCCCTGCTCAGACATGGGAGTATATGGGATGACTCTAGGACACACTAACATCTAACCAACCATCTACTCCTGCTAATCTATGAGCTACTCTTCCTCATCTCCACAAGATTGACAACATCACTGATGATCACCTAAAAACATTTGGTGACCCACGAGTTGAGAACCATGGCCTAGTGAGAGATATAACTATCAATAGCATTTATTGGTTATAATAGGTTATACGATTAAATAGATAGTGCATATATAATATATAGGATTACATCAAGCATGATTAACATGATATTCTGAGGAACAGATTAATCTTACCCTTTAAATAGTTTATTTCTCTTATCATATTATATATAAAATAAACATTATAACAAACAAGGAAAGGGCTATTATCCAATGTGAATTGTGTTTAAACATAGTAGATATTCTACATAGCTGGATTACATCTTTTATTAATCCCTGAGGAGTTTGAAATATACCATTCAAACCTCCAATCGACCACTACAAAGTGCTATTCAGTTCCATTCAAGATCTAGCAGAGCTGGAATCCTAAGATCTCTTCCCCTCAGTCAGTATGAGTCAATTGTAGTGACATATCATTCAAGATACCCACAATGACATATAATAAAGATGCAATAATCTAATCCACCCTCACTATATAGGTTACAATACTAGAAACCAGGGTATATACAACCCTATCATCTGAGATACAACCACGAATTTCCTCAATCACATCAGATATACAAGTATTCAAGACATAGCCTCAACCCTTTGAATATGAGGTATGACCACATCCATCCTCCAATCCTTAGGATTAGTATGACAAGGATGTAATCTCCCTACACCCACACATACTCAACAATATGCAACTCTGAGCTTCTCTTCTAGAATACTCATTTCCCCATCCAACAAGTCCTGACACTTCAATGGTTCTACAAAAAATATGGCACTACATAATTATGGTTTCACTTGATTAGTTATTGCCAATTGGGTGAGTTAATGCTACATTAATCAAGTTCCATACAAAACCCTAAAATAGTTCAATGAAAACATGGTTATGTAACAATTCCAGAAGATACAAAACATTTGAGATATATTCCTTATCACAACATATCGATCCTTGTCATACATGAAGAGTATAACACCTCCATTAGGGCTCAAGACATGCCCAAGGGTCATTAAGACGATCACATAATCTCCTACAAGAACATCATTATCTTTTAAGATCTTGTATAAGGTTCAAAAATCATCATACTTGTGGTGCATAGATGAAGCATAAGATGTCATTGCTCATAAGGGTTATGATGTTCACAAGGTAACATATTAGGGTTACCATAACATTATGAGAGTATTCCTCCATAATATCAAATTATAAGAAAGGTAAACATGATTAATCATCATCACTTAATCATTTTAAGTTAGGTTCAACAAGGTAACATGAATTGATATTACAAAAAAGCACACAAGGATAAACCATCAAATCTTATACTTTCTTAGGAAAAATCATGACACTAACACCTTGCATCCTCATCGAATCATGGATGCACTCAATCCAAAACACCACCATCGAATCATAAGAATCAAACACAAACCATCAGATCACGTGCATTAAGCACAACCATCAAAACATAGACTTAAGACAAAACCATCAGATCATGCAACTAGATAGACCATCGTTTCATTATTGTACTTAATCAAAAGAAAGCCATCAAATCAATGTAGGTACTTAGCCAAAACAAAGCCATTGGATCATTGAAACACTTTTCCAAAATAAAGTAACTAGATCATTGAAACACTTAACCAAAATCAAGATCTTTGGATCTTTATGGAACTTAGCCAAAACAAAGCCATCAGATCCCTAATGGACAAAAAAATCATCGGATCTTGGTTAGTGTAAGACATTATTATTCACCAAGTAAAGTCCATTGGTTTCTATGCTTATTAAAACCATATTTTCATTCACCAAGCGAAAACATCACGCAAACCCTAAGTAAAACCATAAGTTTAAAGACCAAGGTAGTATCACTAATTTGCACACTAAGTAAAATCATTGTTTTCCTACTCTTAACAAACCATTATTGCAAGAGAAAGCAAGCCATCAATTTATAGACTAAGCATCATCACCCAAATCAGCACCAAGCAAAACCAACGATTTCTACACTAAGTGAAGACTATTTTCTACACTTTTCTTCAAGACATAAAAACCAAGGTAGTCAATGCCCATAGAAAAAGGAAAGTTCACATGATCTAAGGGTAGCTTAAAAACACAAAAATATCATGCATGTAAGTAAATTAGTGCACACAAAATCATCTATCTCCATATATCTAATTTCTAGGGTATGAGCTATATAGAACAAGTTATAAGTAAGCAAGAAACAAGGTGAAAGTTATATAATTTTCCTAAAGGTAGGATATGAAGGTCCAAACATCAAGGTATCTCAAATAGAGAGAGACAAGAAACCCTAGCTTGAGCACTCCACATGTCCAAGCTAGCTCCTTCTCTAAGAACAAGCAAACCCTAGGCCAAAATAAAAGAGAGAAGGTGTTCTTCAACCACTAGCTCAAGATCCACCAAGAACACCATAGATATGACCAAGAAGGGTGAGAGAGGAAGGAGGTATCAAGAAAAACACAGGAAAGACGATGATCTTACTTGCTTAAGTCAAGAAACAAGGTAGGGATGTTTCACACAACCTAAGAGAGGGTAGATTCAAATTCTAGATGAACATGCAAGCAAGCTCGGACAAGATCCTCCTTCTAGATATCCTTCTCCTCCTCCAAGAAAGAGAGACAGATTTCTAAGTAGCAAGAAAAGAAGAGGGTGTCTAAAGGGTTTGTTTGGGTGGAAGGAGAGAGGTATATAAAGCTTAGGGTGAGAGGCAAAGGTGAGTAGAAGTGTCAAAACATGCATGCCATGTGTCAAAACCTGAAAAACATAACTTCCATGCAAGCAAAAAAAACTCCCATCGAATATTTTACATGGTTATCCATAACTTCTTGCCTTAAAATGATTTACAAGATGTAGTATTGAAGTTTCCATCCGTTCACCACCATACTTAGTCATTTTTCGAACTCTGACCATCCATCAATTTGTGCACAATAACTAGGGTATCCATCGGATTATGGACCTTAAGGGAAGGTCATCGAATCTTCTACTATTAGGGAGGACCATCAAATCTTTCATCTACTAGGTGATACAATCAAATTATTATCATACTCAGAAAGAGCATCACTTAGGTGGACACCCTAAGTTCTCAACCCTATGGAGCAACAATCCGATGGTGCATCCAATACTACTATAGAAATGGCCTATAACGTCACATTTCGAGGCATCAGTTGTATACCAAAAACCGACGCCTAAACCCTACAATGTCAGCTGAAAACAAAAACTAATGTCTATATGTGAAGACTGGCCGATTTTCATAAGATATGTGTATCACTTTTTATTTAGCGTCGGTTGCGCAATAAGAAACTGACATCTAAAATCACCCGCCAAATCCAATTTTTCCAGTGCAAAAAATTACCGCCAAAATTTCACATACGACATCGGTTGTTGACCAAGTAACCGACGACTAAAGATTTTTTGTGAGATAGAAATCGACCCCATTTTTTTCGTCGGTTTTCTTACAATAACTGGCGTAGATGTGTGTTCGCGCGTTGTCCCCGTGAAAATTTTTACACCCCCCCAAATTGCCCAACTGGCGTCGGTTTTTTATGGCAACCGACGACAAATATGTCTATAGACGTCGGTTTTGGTATAACCAATGCCTATGTCCCACTTAAGAATTGTGAAATGTCCTCCCCTTCCTCGTTCTCTGTTTCATTCTCTGCCTGACCTACTAATGCTCTGGTAATTTGTTCCTTCCCCGCCACTCTCCCTTCTACTCTAAGCACCGTCATTTCCACTCCTGGGCTTCCTAGCTGCCACCGTCACCGTACCTCCCCCACTGCTGGTGAGGAGCTACGCTCACAGCCGAATACCACACAACTGCCGCCACCATTGTGCTACCACACAACCATCGCTTCCACTGCGTTGAGGAGCCATGAGCTCGCGCCAATGCCTACAGGTACTTCCTTCTCTTCTTCTTCCTGCTCCTCTTCTTCCTCTACTCGTCTTCCTACAATCCAGCCTGCTCCTCTTCTTCCTCCACTCTTCTTCCTACTCCTTCTCCCTGTTCGTCCTACTCCTCTTCCTCTGCCACGAGATAGGATTTGTTTGGTGGTGTTGGCGGTGAGTAGTGTATGCGAGGATATTGGGATGGCTTTATTGATGATGCACTCTGCATTTGTGTGGGTCTCTTTGCTTGTTTAGGTGGTAGCCATTGCACTTCATTTTTTTTTTGTTATTTATCCTCTCTTAGTTGTGAACTTGTGCTATTGTGGGCATTCATGATGTTTATGTACATACACTTGATTATTACTGTCAGTGATTTAAGGTTGTGGAATCATTTCATATGTGGTGGTTTCTATGCCTATTTGTTTGGCGTGAGTCTATGTGGTAAGTTGTGCAGCTCTTAATAGCTTTGTGGTGTCTGGACCATTGGTAAACTTTCTCCTATGGGCTGTGTTACTACCTCAGATTTGAGGAATGTGATGAGAGGACCATTATGTTGGTTGCCCATTTGACCCCTAATTGGATATTGGGTTCATGTTTCTGTAATGCTGTTAATTCTTCATGCTCCTCTAAAATTGATGTATATTGACCCCTAATTAATACATTATAACAAAATTGAATCGTGCATTTGTGTTGTTGCAGGTGTTGAATTGAGTTGATGTGCTTGTACTCTTGGCTTGAATTGAGTTGTTGTGTCATCCATTTGTGTTGTTGATTTGCATATATTTCTTCTTCAGCCTTCAAGTGAGGTATAATATTCTCATTCTCCCAATGTGCCATTAGGCTTCATTTTGATTCAAATCTTTGATATATGGAATCATGTTTTATTTATTGTTTTGTATTTACTGACAAGCATGATTAAATGATGTTACACAAAACTTAGGATATGAATGATGAAACTAGGATTGTAGGTATAAGAATGACAACATACATGTATTTGTTGTCCTAGAAACCCGTCCAAGATTTACTCATTAGGAGTAAATCTTTGATAGTCCCCAGTTTGGGACTATTCTTGAACACTTAATCTCAGTTACGATGTAAGTGTATAATGTGTATTGGGTTTTCAAGAAAATTTTGATAGCATTTCCCCGTTTGTTCTCTAAGTACATATGTACTTGGAGAACAACGGGAAAATGCTGCCGAAATTTTCTTGAAAACCCAATACATATTATACACTTACTAGTGAGATTAGGTGTTCAAGAATGGGATAGGTGGTACACATTTATTATATATAAGACCTTAAACCCTAAACTTTTAACCATAAACCCTAATCTTTTAACCCTAGACCCTAATATTTTAACCCTAAACCCTAATATATACTTGTTTTCTCTTTGATCATAGAATGGATAGATCATGGATGTCCATTCCAAATCGTTGCACCCCAGAGTTTATTTTTGGTCTTGATCAGTTTATTAGATTTTCCGAGGAACATAGGAAACAACTTGGAGATAGGTTCTACTGTCCATGTAGGCATTGCGATAACAACTTGATAGTTAGCACTGGTGACGAAATCAAAAGTCATGTCATGTGCAACGAGATTGTACAAGGCTATACAAAATGGCACTGGCATGGAGAGATTTCTAACCTGAAATCAGTGGATGTCGATAGCAGTGCTTGTGTGGAAGAAGAAATTGCCTCCAATGACGTAGATGTGAACGAACCAGTTCCAGTAGACTTCATTGATGCGATGCTGGATAATCGTGGGGTAGAGCACACCAATCCACCTCCCATGTTTAGAAACATTGTGCATGATGTTGAGATACCGTTATACATAGGTTGTAAGTTTACTAAGCTTAGTGCTGTGTTGAGATTGTATAAGCTAAAAGCTAACAATAGATGGAGCGACAAAAGCTTCACGTCATTGTTGTCTTTGTTGAAAGAAATTCTTCCTGAAGGAAACGAGCTTCCAATCTCAACATACCAGTTAAAGAAATTGTTGTGCCCAATGGGAATGGAGGCCAAGAAGATACACACATGCCCGAATGATTGTGTATTATTTCAAAAGGACTATGTCGATTTGAAAGATTGTCCAAAATGTGGTGCATCAAGGTATAAATTGACCACTTCGGGTGTAAGGACCCTGACCTGCGTTTAGGGCTTACCTTGTTTGCTTTGCCTAACCTTGATGGTTTGATGTTTGCTAATCACCTTTAGTGGTGATTAGGGTTTGGTTGTGCTTTGTTGAGAGTTGGAGGTGCTACTTGCAAATAAACCAAGTTTAGGGTTTTGTTTGCAAGATTGCCACATTGAGAGGTGTTCTTCTCTCTCTTTGCTTCCTCTAGGGTTGAGAGGAAGGCTTGGACTTGTTGCTTGAGTTCTTTGGGCTTTTGTTGAGCTCTTTTGGGCCTTGAGGTGCCTTGTTTGGGCTTGTTTTGGACCTTGTGTCGGCCTAGAGAGGTGTGTGTCGGCCTAGGGTGTGTTTGTGTCAGCCACCAAGGAGGTGTTCCACCCTAGAGCAAGCTTGGTGCATCGCCCATGATGCTTGGGCCAACCTTGGTCACGTTTGGAGGACACATGGTGCACCTCTTGGACAAGTGTCTTTTGACTTGCAAGAGTGGTGGCTTGAGTTGGTGGACAAGTGTCCCTTGGGTGGACGACACATAGCAAGAGTTTACATTGGTTTCTCCTCCCCTCCTTTCTATATAGGTGGTCCCTTCCTTAGATTGAGGTCCCTTTAGTTACTCTCCCCCTTATGCACGACACACCCTTGTGTGAGCAGCTTGGAGGTCGAAACACCCTTGCAGAAGGAGTTGGTGGCCGACACACCCTTGGAGAAGGAGGTGGTGGCCGATACACACCCTCTTGGAGGAGCTTTGGTGGCCGACAACCGTGGAGCTCAAAGTGCATCTTCTTCCTTCGAGCTTAAGGCAGATTGCATGACTCTAACCCTAAACTACTCCATCCTCTTCTTTCATATGTTGTTTCAATCTTGCCTTTATATGTTAGTAGTTGGTTCTTGTTTAGCTTGCATGTTGGCCGATCCATGTGTGTTAAGGTTTAGGAGAGCAACACTCCTTTCTCCCCTTGGTCTAGATGAGTGAGCTTGAGCTCTAATGCCATGAGCAACACCCCTCTTTCCTACCCGATTGAGGTGAGCACATGACTTAGTGGCTTGAGCAAGACTCTCCTCTCACCTTGGGCAAGATGGTGAGCTCGTGTAGATGGCTTTGATAGATGTGCCTTGGTCGAGATGTGTTTGGGAAGGTGCTGCCCGACAGCCCTTGCACTAGTTTAGCTTTGCACGGCTTGAGTGAGCACGGTTCTTCCTGTTTGATTCTTGGGCGGGTGAGCAATCCGACCCTTGCACGCCCTGAGCCAGCTCTGCCCGGTAGGCTGCTCTCCCGATGGGGCTGCTCACCCGACATGATCTACTCACTCCATGCGTTCTGCTCGCTCAGTGGGTATACTCTCTCTATAGCCCTGCACGCGTGTCGCCCAACACACCTAGTTCGGCTCGCTTGACACTCCTTTGCTCACCTCACAAACTTTCTCACCCGACATTAGCCATCTCACACGATATCTGCTCACCCGGCTTTCCTTGGCTCGCCCAGCTGTGTCGCCCGACACTATGTTGCTCACCCACTACCTGCCTGTGTCGCCCGACAGGCTTTGCTCTCACGGTTCTACCCTGCTCGCCCAGTTCTGCCTTGCACGCTTGCTAACTCTGCTCACTTTGTAGCCTTGCTCACCCAGCATCTGTGTCGCCCGACACACACACATGCACGCCTGGATGTCTCACCCGATGTACCCTGTGCACCTTGGAGCTGCACGCCGATAGGGCTGCACGCTTGCCCTCGTTTCATGGTGGTGCTCTGCACGCCTGCTAGAGTTGCACGCCCGCTAGGGTTTAGTTGGGATGGGTCCTGCCCGTGATGACTTTTAGTGAGGGTTGTTGATATCTCTTGTGAGGGCACGGTCTGTCATGATGCTCTTATGATAACTCATTGCTTAATAATGAGAATTATGTTCTTATGGTTATACACATGCGTGTGTATGTAACTACTCTATGTCTTTAAGGCCAAAATAGGATCTTGAGCATTACATTAGGGTTGCTTGATAATGTGCTTACATGTGTATCCTTAAGATGAGGCATGGATATAATTATTAGTGTTATTGTGTGCTAGCAATGTACTTAACCCTAATTGTCATCTTATGTTGATAATATAAGGTCTTTTGATTATTCCCATGGATGTTGAATGATGCCGGTAATGCTTAGCCAAATGAAAGACCATGAGAAATGATTATATGAGAATACTAATGATAGGTGTATGATGTTACATGATGATGATGAAAGCCTTGAGAGGCTATGGGCCCTAGTTTAGCTTTGCATGGCTTGAGTGAGCACGGTTCTTCCTGTTTGATCCTTGGGCGGGTGAGCAATCCGACCCTTGCACGCCTTGAGCCAGCTCTGCCTGGCAGGATGCTCGCCCGATGGGGCTCCTCACCCGACATGATCTACTCACTCCCTGCGTTCTGCTCGCTCAGTGGGTATACTCGCTCTATAGCCCTGCACGCGTGTCGCCCAACACACCTGGTTCTGCTCTCCTGACACTCCTTTGCTCACCTCACAAACTTGCTCGCCCGGCATTAGCCATCTCGCACGATATCTGCTCGCCCGGTTTTCCTTGGCTCGCCCAGCTATGTCGCCCGACACTATGTTGCTCACCCGCTACCTGCCCGTGTCGCCCGACAGGCTTTTCTCTCGCGGTTCTACCCTGCTCGCCCAGTTCTGCCTTGCACACTTGCTAACTCTGCTCGCTTTGTAGCCTTGCTCACCCAGCATCTGTGTCGCCCGACACACACACCTGCACGCCTGGATGTCTCGCCCGATGTACCTTGTGCACCTTGGAGCTGCACGCCCAATAGGGCTGCACGCTTGCCCTCGTTTCATGGTGGTGCTCTGCACGCCTGCTAGAGTTGCATGCCCGCTAGGGTTTAGTTGGGATGGGTCCTGCCCGGGATGACTTTTAGTGAGGGTTTTTGAAATGTCTTGTGAGGGCACAGTCTGTCATGATGCTCTTATGATAACTCATTGCTTAATAATGAGAATTATGTTCTTATGGCTATACACATGTGTGTGTATGTAACTACTCTATGTCTTTAAGGCCAAAATAGGATCTTGAGCATTACATTAGGGTTGCTTTATAATGTGCTTACATGTGTATCCTTAAGATGAGGCATGGATATAATTATTAGTGTTATTGTGTGCTAGCAATGTACTTAACCCTAATTGTCATCTTATGTTGATAATATAAGGTCTTTTGATTATTCCCATGGATGTTGAATGATGCAGGTAATGCTTAGCCAAATGAAAGGCCATGAGAAATGATTATGTGAGAATACTAATGACAGGTGTATGATGTTACATGATGATGATGAAAGCCTTGAGAGTCTATGGTACTATGTGATGAGGGATTGAGATCCTATGATGTGTGATGATCATTGAGGTGGATCTAGATGGTTGGCAAGAGGCCAAGTGATAACATGTGACTTGAGGTCCTTGTGATGGATCAGTGTGATGTAAATTGTAGCAAATACATAATGTTGAGTTTATGCTATTTACTTCCTGTTATATCTTGCATGTTATACAACTTGGTTGAATCTTGCAATCCATCTAAAAGATACTAAGTAATCACAGTGTAATTTATAATGTAGCTTGTCCTGGCCATAGATTCATCACCAGTCAGGATAGGGTGATGATGAAATGGGTTCTCCTGCAGGTTAACCCGGAGCGCATATTTTTGAATATGCGAGGTTTCTCCTAGCCTAAAATAGAGAGGTGAAACTAGTGCAGCTGCGGTTGCAGACTCGGATGTGTGACGAGCATGGTGAACATGGCCCATGGCTCCAGATATGTGATATGTTGAGCATGAATGCGTTCATGGCTCCGAGCATGGTGTTTTGACACGTGGCTCAGTTTCTAGTTCCGTGACCTGTACCGAGGTGGACTAGGCAGAGGGTAGCCTGTGGAGCTGATCCTGTGGCTTATGACCACTTCAAGCACGAGACTGCGGTCCTGCTTTATGTTCTCATGTACTGACCATGAGGTGGAGAAGGTCTTGGATTCCGGCTCTTCCATTGACCTTATATGGCACCGGCTATGGGCTTCACAGCCGAAGGTTGGAATTGAACGGTACAGTTCAATTCCTCAGGGCATAATAAAACGTAATCCAGCCGTTTAGTATGTACTGTTTAAGACAAACACGAAACATTGGTTGAGGCCTTGTTTGTGTAGTTAACTTTAATTATCTTGCAGTTGCTTGTGCATTACTCCTATGTGGTAAGTTTTATATATATATATTTCATCTCGTCAATCATGTCCCATTGAGAGGTATGCATGTTATATGCCTTTTTGGTACAGCTGGTAAATTGTATGGTACAGATGGCCTTGCTTTTCATAAACTGTTTCTGTTATATTCCTTATCAATATATCTGTTCATATAAATGCTTATCTGAGGTTTTGTGGTTTTGGCACGGAGTTATGCCTCCCGCTGGGACAATGTTCAATTGTCTCACTCCGCTGGTTTTTACCCCCTTTTTAGGTAGACGAGCTTGTCGTGGTGGTGGTCGCGGGGTTGCGGCCGAGCAGCGAGAAGATCAGTAGAAGGCAAGCTTTGGAGATGTTGCTGTTTTGGATGTTTTGTTGTAGAGTCTAGAGTCATCCCTGTACTCTCAGGTCCTTGGTGGTGTTTTGACTTTGTTTTACGATGTACGACTGAGATCGTTTGTATATCCTGCTGCTGGCTGGATGTGGGCCTTTATGTATATAACAGGTGATGAACTCAAGTTACGACAGGACAGCTGTTGCTCTAAGCTGTGGACATGTATCCAGGCTTGTGTGAAATATATGTAACATGTTTTCTTGCAGGATATGGACTGGAATGTAAAATGTTTCTCAGTTCATCAGTTTTCCGCAATCGGTTTTAATTAACCCGTGTTTTTGATAAGGTGTGGATATGGTGATTTCCACACATTTTCGCGTAACACCTCGTTATCTGTGTGATAATGGGATGTGTTGCCAAATCGGGGGAGTTTAAAACTGGTTCTCCTACCAAGGTGATGTGGTATCTACCTATAATATCACGGTTTCAACGCTTGTTTGCCAATCCGATAGATGTGAAGAATTTGCGGTGGCATGCAGATATTAAGAAAAATAATGATGGGATCCTATGACATGTGTCTGATTCCCCATAGTGGAAGAAGATTGATTTATTGTACCCTAAATTCGGTGAAGAATTTAGGAATATAAGACCTGGGCTTTATACAGATAGGATGAATCCATATGGGACATTGAGTAGCCAACATAGCACTTGGCCAGTTATGCTTGTTATATACAATCTTCCTCCCTGGTTGTGTATGAAAAATAAGTACGTTATGCTATCATTGTTGATATTGGGCCCTAAACAACCTGGAAATGATATCGATGTTTATCTTGAACCTCTGATTGATGACTTAAAGAAACTCTGGGGTGAAGGTGTGATGGCCTATGATGCTTCATGAAGAGAGACATTTCGTTTACACGCTATGTTGTTTTGCACTGTTAATGACTTTCCAGCATATGGGAATTTGTCTAGATATAGTGTCAAAGGATCTAAAGTGTGTCCTATATGTGAAGAGAATGCTAATTCAATATGACTAAAACATGGAGGCAAGACTGTATATCTTGGTCATCGAAGGTTTCTTCCAAAATTCCATCTGTATCGTAGGTTATGAAAGAGTAAAAGACTTTGCCAGTGAATTTGGTAAGAGATCATAATGTACCATGGCCACATGGAGTGACAAATCTTTATTCAAGAAGAAGTCAATATTTTGGGATCTTCCTTATTGGACTTCTTTGGCAGTCAGGCATTGTATCGATGTCATGCACGTCGAGAAAAATGTTTGTGATAGCGTCATTGGTACTTTGTTGAATATACCAGGTAAGACTAAAGATGGGATAAAATTCAGAATGGACCTACGTGAAATGGGAATAAGGATAGAATTAATAGAAGTAGTTAGTAGTGATCGGAGAACATACTTACCTCCCGCTTGTTACATGTTGTCTAGAAAGGAGAAGAAAGCTTTTTGTGAATGCTTGGTAAATGTTAAGGTGCCACATGGTTACTCATCCAACATCTGTAGAATGGTATCAATGAAAGATCTGAAGTTGTAGGTCTTAAATCTCATGATTGTCACACTCTAATGCAACAAATATTGCCCGTGGCAATTTGATCTATATTGCCGAAGCATGTAAGGTTTGCAATCACCAGACTTTGTTTCTTTTTCAACAGTCTGTGTAGCAAAGTTAGTGACCCTGATATACTTGATAAATTGCAAAGAGAAGTGGTTGTTACCTTATGTGGCAACACATCCCATTATCACACAGATAACGAGGTGTTACGCGAAAATGTGCGGAAATCACCATATCCATAGCTTATCAAAAACACGGGTTAATTAAAACCAATTGCGGAAAACTGATGAACTGAGAAACATTTTACATTCCAATCCATATCCTGCAAGAAAATGTGTTACATATATTTCACACAAGCCTGGATACATGTCCACAACTTAGAGCAACAGCTGTCCTGTCGTAACCTGAGTTCATCACCTGTTATATACATAAAGGCCCACATCCGGCCAGTAGCAGGATATACAAACGATCTTGGTCGTACATTGTAAAACAACGTCAAAACACCACCAAGGACCTGAGAGTACAGGGATGACTCTAGACTCTACAACAAAATATCCAAAACAGCAGCATCTCCAAAGCTTGCCTTCTACTGATCTTCTCGCTGCTCGGCCGCAACCCCGCAACCACCACCACGACAAGCTCGTCTACCTAAAAAGGGGGTAAAAACCAGCGGAGTGAGACAATTGAACATTGTCCCAGCGGGAGGCATAACTCCGCGCCAAAACTACAAAACCTCAGATAAGCATTTATATGAACAGATATATTGATAAGGAATATAACAGAAACAATTTATGAAAAGCAAGGCCATCTGTACCATACAATTTACCAGCTGTACCAAAAAGGCATATAACCTGCATACCTCTCAATGGGACATGATTGACGAGATGAAATATATATATATAAAACTTACCACATAGGAGTAATGCACAAGCAACTGCAAGATAATTAAAGTTAACTACACAAACAAGGCCTCAACCAATGTTTCGTGTTTGTCTTAAACAGTACATACTAAACGACTATATTACGTTTTATTATGCCCTCAGGAATTGAACTGTACCGTTCAATTCCAACCTTCGGCTGCGAAGCCCATATCCGGTGCCATATAAGGTCAATGGAAGAGCCAGAATCCAAGACCTTCTCTGCCTCATGGTCAGTACATGAGAACACAAAGCAGGACCGCAGTCTCGTGCTTGAAGTGGTCATAAGCCACAGGATCAGCTCCACAGGCTACCCTCTGCCTAGTCTGCCTCGGTACAGGTCACGGCACTAGAAACTGAGCCACGTGTCTAAACACCGTGCTCGGAGCCATGAACACATTCATGCTCAACATATCACATATCTGGAGCCATGGGCCAAGTTCACCATGCTCGTCACACATCCGAGTCTACAACCGCAGCTGCACTCATTTCACCTCTCTATTTTAGGCTAGGAGAAACCTCGCATATTCAAAAATATGCGCTCTGGGTTAACCTGTAGGAGAACCCGTTTCATCATCACCCTATCCTGACTGGTGATGAATCTATGGCCAGGGCAAGCTACATTATAAATTACACTGTGATTACTTAGTATCTTTTAGATGGATTGCAAGATTCAACCAAGTTGTATAACATGCAAGATATAACAGGAAGTAAATAGCATAAACTAAACATTATGTATTTGCTACAATTTACATCACACTGATCCATCACAAGGACCTCAAGTCACATGTTATCACTTGGCCTCTTGCCAACCATCTAGATCCACCTCAAGGATCATCACACATCATAGGATCTCAATCCCTCATCACATAGTACCATAGCCTCTCAAGGCTTTCATCATCATCATGTAACATCATACACCTGTCATTAGTATTCTCATATAATCATTTCTCATGGCCTTTCATTTGGATAAGCATTACCTGCATCATTCAACATCCATGGGAATAATCAAAAGACCTTATATTATCAACATAAGATGACAATTAGGGTTAAGTACATTGCTAGCACACAATAACACTAATAATTATATCCATGCCTCATCTTAAGGATACACATGTAAGCACATTATCAAGCAACCCTAATGTAATGCTCAAGATCCTATTTTGGCCTTAAAGAAATAGAGTAGTTACATACACACGCATGTGTATAGCCATAAGAACATAATTCTCATTATTCAGCAATGAGTTATCATAAGAGCATCATGACAGACCGTGCCCTCACAAGAGATATCAACAACCCTCACTAAAAGTCATCCCGGGCAGGACCCATCCCAACTAAACCCTAGCGGGCGTGCAACTCTAGCAGACGTGCAGAGCACCACCATGAAACGAGGGCAAGCGTGCAAGGCAGAACTGGGCGAGGAGGGTAGAACCGCGAGAGCAAATCCTGTTGGGCGACATGGGCAGGTAGCGGGTGAGCAACATAGTGTCGGGCGACACAGCTGGGCGAGCCAAGGAAAGCCGGCGAGCAGATATCGTGCGAGATGGCTAATGTCGGGCGAGCAAGTTTGTGAGGTGAGCAAAGGAGTGTCAGGCGAGCAGAACCAGGTGTGTTGGGCGACACACGTGCAGGGCTATAGAGCGAGTATACCCATTGAGCGAGCAGAATGCATGGAGTGAGTAGATCATGTCGGGTGAGCAGCCCCATCGGGCGAGCAGCCTGCCGGGCAGAGCTGGCTCAGGGCGTGCAAGGGTCGGATTGCTCACCCGCCCAAGGATCAAACAGGAAGAACCGTGCTCACTCAAGCCATGCAAAGCTAAACTAGGGCAAGGGCTTTCAGGCAGCACCTTCCCAAACACATCTCGACCAAGGCACATCTATCAAAGCCATCTACACGAGCTCACCATCTTGCCCAAGGTGAGAGGAGAGTCTTGCTCAAGCCACTAAGTCATGTGCTCACCTCAATCGGGTAGGAAAGAGGGGTGTTGCTCATGGCATTAGAGCTCAAGCTCACTCATCTAGACCAAGGGGAGAAAGGAGTGTTGCTCTCCTAAACCTTAACACACATGGATCGGCCAACATGCAAGCTAAACAAGAACCAACTACTAACATATAAAGGCAAGATTGAAACAACATATGAAAGAAGAGGATGGAGTAGTTTAGGGTTAGAGTCATGCAACCCGCCTTAAGCTCCAAGGAAGAAGATGCACTTTGAGCTCCAAGGTTGTCGGCCACCAAAGCTCCTCCAAGAGGGTGTGTATCGGCTACCACCTCCTTCGCCAAGGGTGTGTCGGCCACCACCTCCTTCTCCAAGGGTGTGTCAGCCTCCAAGCTGCTCACACAAGGGTGTGTCGTGCACAAGGGGGAGAGGAACTAAAGGGACCTCAAGCTAAGGAAGGGACCACCTATATAGAAAGGAGGGGAGGAGAAACCAAGGTAAACTCTTTCTATGCGTCGTCCACCCAAGGGACACTTGTCCACCAACTCAAGCCACCACTCTTGCAAGTCAAAAGACACTTGTCCAAGAGGTGCACCATGTGTCCTCCAAACGTGACCAAGGTTGGCCCAAGCATCATGGGTGACACACAAAGCTTGCTCTAGGGCGGCACACCTCCTTGTTGGCCGACACAAACACACCCTAGGCTGACACACACCTCTCTAGTCTGACACAAGCTCTACTTGGCCGACACAAGGTCCAAAACAAGCCCAAACAAGGCACCTCAAGGCCCAAACGAGCTCAACAAAAGCCCAAAGAACTCAAGCAACAAGCCCAAGCCTTCCTCTCAACCCTAGAGGAAGCAAAGAGAGAGAAGAACACCTCTCAAGGTGGCAAACTTGCACACAAAACCCTAAACTTGGTTTATTTGCAAGTAGCACCTCCAACTCTCAACAAAGCACAACCAAACCCTAATCACCACTAAAGGTGATTAGCAAACATCAAACCATCAAGGTTAGGCAAAGCAAACAAGGTAAGCCCTAAATGCAGGTCAGGGTCCTTACAATCTAACCCCCTTTAAGGGATTTCGTCCCCAAAATCTGAAGAGAAAAGCGAGGGATACTTTATCCTCATCTCTTCCTCAAGCTCCTACGTGGCTTCCTCGACGCCACGACGCTGCCAAAGAACTTTCACAAGAACCAGATCCTTCTTTTTCAGCTTCTTGATCCTTCTGTCAAGAATCGCCACAGGACCTTTCTCATAGGTCACATCTGCATCAAGCTCAACCTCAACTGGCTGTATCACTGTACCTGAGTCTGGATGACTTTTCTTTAGCATACTGACATGGAAAACTGGATGCAACCTGTGCAACTCAGGAGGTAACTCTATCTCATAAGCTACCTTTCCGACACATTCTAAGACTGGGTAAGGCCCCATATACCTGGGTGCCAACTTACCCTTCCAACCAAACCTCAGCACACCTTTCCAAGGCGAGAACTTAAGATATACTTTGTCTCCTACCTGGAACTCCAACGGTCGTCGGCGATTGTCCGCATAAGACTTCTGCATGTCCTGTGCCACTTTCAACTGTTGTTGTATTACCTTGATCTTATCTGTCGTCTGCTACACTAACTTAGAACCCAAAAGATGATACTCACCAGACTCATACCAACATAAAGGAGATCTGCACTTTCTTCCATACAGAGCTTCATAAGGAGCCATATCGATGCTTCGCTGATAGCTGTTGTTATAAGCAAACTCTATCAAACTCAAATGAACATCCCAGCTGCCTAGGAACTGCAAAACACAAGCTCGAAGGAGATCCTCCACAATCTGAATAGTCCTTTCAGACTGTCCATCTGTCTGTGGATGAAGGCTGTACTAAACCTCAACTGCGTTCCCAACGCTCTGTGCAACTGCTCCCAAAAATGACTGGTAAACTGAGGACCTCTGTCAGAAACTATTGTTGCTGGCACACCATGCAAACGAACTATCTCATCCACATACACTCTAGCGAGCTTCACCGCTGTGTACGTCGTCTTCACAGGCAGGAAATGGGCAGACTTCGTCAATCTGTCCACTATCACCCAAATGGAATCATGGTTCCTAGTTGTCTTGGGCAGACCAACTACGAAATCCATGGTTATATGATCCCATTTCCACTGCGGTATCGGCAAAGGTTGTAACGTACCTGCCGACTTCTGATGCTCAGCCTTCACTTGCTGACAAACCGCACATCTTGCCACGAACTCAACCACATCTCTCTTCATACCGGGCCACCAATACAAGTCCTTCATACTATGATACATCTTGGTGACACCTGGATGCATGGCATACATCGACATGTGTGCTTCCTCAAGCACCAACTTCCTCAGATCATCAGCATCTGGAACCACCATCCTATCACGATAGCAAACTAGTCCATCTTCGGACTCATGAAACCCATCATGCTTGTCACTTCCGAACTCTGATCTGATCAACTATACCGCCTCATCTGTCTACTGTGCATCCTTGATCTGCTGCCTCAACGTAGGCTTGACTTGCATCTGTGCGAAAAGACCAGACAATAAGGAGACTTCCATCTGCACATTCATATGCCGCAGAGAGACAAACATATCTCGCCTATGGCAAACTAGGGAACTCAACTGTGCCTTCTTTGAAGAAAGAGAAGACTTTCGACTAAGTGCATCTGCTACCACATTCGCCTTACCAGGATGATACTCGATAGTTCATTCGTAGTCATTGATCAACTCCATCCATCGCCACTGTTGCATATTCAACTCGTGTTGCGTAAAGATATAGTTCAGGTTCTTATGATCCGTAAAGATTTGACACACTTCCCCTTACAGATAGTGTCTCCAAATCTTTAACGTATGAACTACTGCTGCCAGCTCCAAATCATGAGTCGGATAGTTCTCCTCATGCTTCTTGAGATGTCGCGAGGCAAAAGAAACCACATGATCTTCTTGCATCAACACGCAACCTAAACCTTTCTTGGAAGCATCACAGAAAACAACATAGCCTTTCCCAGGCTCTGGCAAGATCAACACTGGAGCACTAGTCAGCTTCTCCTTCAGACTCTGGAAAGCTCGCTGACATCGATCATCCCACACAAAAGGTACATCCTTCCTGGTTAACTTCATCATCGGTAACACGATCACACTGAAGTCCTTTGATAAACCTCCGGTAGTATCCTGCTAGACCAAGGAAACTACGAACTTCTGTCGGCGTCTTCGGCTGTTCCCAATCTGCAACAGATTCCACCTTCTTTGGATCTACCTTGACTCCTTCAGCAGATATCACATGGCCCAAGAAGGTCACTTCATCCAGCCAGAACTCACACTTACTGAACTTGGCATACAACTGATGTTGACGAAGAAGAGTCAACGCTCGATGAAGATGTTGCTTGTGCTCAAGCCTATCCCGACTATAGATCAAGATGTCAATTATGAAGACTACAACAAACTGATCTAAGAATGGACAGAACACTCTGTTCATCAGATCCATGAAAGCAGCAGGTGCATTGGTTAACCCAAAGGGCATAACCACAAACTCATAATGACCATACCTTGTCCTGAAGGCTGACTTCGGTATGTCATCTGCCTTTATCCTCAACTGATGATATCCAGACCGTAGATCAATATTTGAAAACACTATAGCACCACGCAACTGATCGAACAAATCATCTATCCTCGGCAACGGGTACTTGTTCTTGATTGTGACCTTGTTTAACTGTCGGTAGTCTATACACAGCCGCATCGAACCATCCTTCTTCTTGACAAACAGTATTGGAGCACCCCAAGGCGATGTACTCGGCCGGATAAAACCTTTATCTAACAACTCCTGTAACTGCTTCTTCAACTCTGCCATCTCTGCTGGAGCCATTTTGTACGGTGTCTGCGCAACTGGCTGCGTTCCTGGAACCAGATTGATCTTGAAATCAATCTCTCGAGGTGGGGGAACACCAAGAAACTCCTCAGGGAACACATCTGCAAACTCACAAACAACTGACACCTCCTCAAGGCTAAGACCTTTTGCCTTGGCATCCACTTCGGTATCTACCACGTGGGCTAGGAACGCCTCACATCCCTGTCATAACAACTTATCTGCCACCATAGCTGATACCAGACATGTCGGAAGAATCTTCCTATCTCCCTGGAAGATCCACTTCTCTCCAGCAACATCAAACACTGCCTGCTTGGAACCACAGTTCAATAAAACCTTATACCTCTCTAAGGTATCCATCCCAAGGATAACATCGAACCCATGCATAGCAAGTGGTATGAGGTCCACTTGAATGCGATGTCTCGAGAAAGACAAGACACACGATGGACACTCTTCTCGAAGCAAAGAGGAACCATCAAGAGGGGTTTCTAACAACAAACTATCCTCCTTACAGCTAACAGGTAAACGACAGTTCTCAAGCATACTATAGGTGATTAAAGAGTGTGTAGCACCCGGGTCAACCAGAACAGATATAAAGCAAGAAGAAGACATATCAGAATGAAATAACTTCATCTGACCTGTCACTACTCGCGGGTTGACTACCGCCTCCGGCTGATTCATAGCATAGAATCGAGTCGTTGCTTGCTATCCACGACCTCTGCTTCCCTGAGCAGACGATCTAGCCTGAGACGCTTGACCGCGTCCCCGTCCTCTGCCACCACTGGGCTGTGGTCTCTCTGACCCCTGAAGGTTCTGTCTCGGCTGCTGCGTCACTTCAACATCGCTGTAGGGGCAACTTGACCTGATATGCCCTGTCTGACCACAGGCATAACATGTCCTAACATCATCTCGAGGCCTAGATGGTCCTGTTAATGCCACAGAAACCGAACTCTGTACCTTAGATAGTGAAGAAACATAGCCTCTTCCTCTACTCATAGGCCACTGAGATGGCCTACCAGAACCTCTCATCGCTGCCGGTGCTGAAAACCTGGGCTTCTTGAAGCCACCAAACCTCTGACCTTGGAACTGAGCAGGTCTCTTCTTAGCCATAGACTCTCTCTTTTCTCTTACAGAACGTTCGATTCTCTGAACAGATTCCACAAACATCGCAAACCGTTCTCGGTTTTCCAATGCAGAAACCGGTGTCGTCAGCTCAGCACTCAGACCCTTCTCGAAACGTCTGATCCGTTCCTCGTCTGTCGTCGCCATGTGAGGACAAAACCTCAACAGATCCATAAACTTAGCTTCATACTCAGTGATGTTCATCGTTCCTTGTCACAAACTCTCAAACTGACGAATCTTCTCATCCAGATACGTCTTGGGAAAGTATCTAGTGATGAGCTCGTGTCGAAACACTTCCCAACAGATCACCTCACCAGGCCGCTTCTCTTCTTCGATGGTCCACCAGTGACCAGCACTACCTTTCAGAAGGTAGATAGCATGCTTTACTTTGTCTGCTTCGGGGATGTCGAGGATCCGGAAAGCCTTCTCAAGACTTGTCAGCCACAGATCTGCATCCGCTGGCTCAGCCGTACCAGCATATTCTGAAGCTCTGACTCGGCGAAGCCGCTCAAAGGTCTTCCCAATACCGGATGCTTCTCCATGGGGAACCTGTACTCATGGAGGAGGCACTGGTAATCTCTCAACCATGAGATTCATTGTAGCCATTAACTGCCCCATAAGCTGTTGGTAGGCAGGGTGTTCAAGTATGGCTGGGTCAGGTTGGGGGACCTCAGGCACCCGATCTTCATGTGCCTGGCCTACTACTCCATCAACAGATGCAGCATCACTGTGCTCAACAGTGTGTTCTTCATGGTTTCCAGACATCTTGGCTTTTCTTCCGCTGAGGGCAGAAGATTATTATGAGAAAATCTGGAAAACACATAAGAACAAACACAACCTAGTCCTAGATCCCTGTAGACTCAGCGAACCTGGCTCTGATACCAAACTTGTGGCAACACATCCCATTATCACACAGATAACGAGGTGTTACGCGAAAACGTGCGAAAATCACCATCTCCACAGCTTATCAAAAACACGGGTTAATTAAAACCGATTGCGGAAAATTGATGAACTGAGAAACATTTTACATTCCAGTCCATATCCTGCAAGAAAACATGTTACATATATTTCACACAAGCCTAGAGACATGTCCACAGCTTAGAGCAACAGTTGTCCTGTCGTAACCTGAGTTCATCACCTGTTATATACATAAAGGCCCACATCCGGCCAGCAGTAGGATATACAAACGATCTCGGTTGTACATCGTAAAACAACGTCAAAACACCACCAAGGACCTGAGAGTACATGGATGACTCTAGACTCTACAACAAAACATCCAAAACAACAGCATCTCCAAAGCTTGCCTTCTACTGATCTTCTCGCTGCTCGGCCGCAACCCCACGACCACCACCACGACAAGCTCGTCTACCTAAAAAGGGGGTAAAAACCAGCGGAGTGAGACAATTGAACATTGTCCCAGCGAGAGGCATAACTCCGCGCCAAAACTACAAAACCTCAGATAAGCATTTATATGAACACATATATTGATAAGGAATATAACAGAAACAGTTTATGAAAAGCAAGGCCATCTGTACCATACAATTTACCAGATGTACCAAAAAGGCATATAACATACATACCTCTCAATGGGACATGATTGACGAGATGAAATATATATATATAAAACTTACCACATAGGAGTAATGCACAAGCAACTGCAAGATAATTAAAGTTAACTACACAAACAAGGCCTCAACCAATGTTTCGTGTTTGTCTTAAACAGTACATACTAAATGGCTGGATTATGTTTTATTATGCCCTGAGGAATTGAACCGTACCGTTCAATTCCAACCTTCGGCTGTGAAGCCCATAGCCGGTGCCATATAAGGTCAATGGAAGAGCCGGAATCCAAGACCTTCTCCGCCTCATGGTCAGTACATGAGAACACAAGGACCTCAAGATTCAACCAAGTTGTATAACATGCAAGATTCAACCAAGTTGTATAACATGCAAGATATAACAGGAAGTAAATAGCATAAACTCAACATTATGTATTTGCTACAATTTACATCACACTGATCCATCACAAGGACCTCAAGTCACATGTTATCACTTGGCCTCTTGCCAACCATCTAGATCCACCTCAAGGATCATCACACATCATAGGATCTCAATCCCTCATCACATAGTACCATAGCCTCTCAAGGCTTTCATCATCATAATGTAACATCATACACCTGTCATTAGTATTCTCATATAATCATTTCTCATGGCCTTTCATTTGGCTAAGCATTACCTGCATCATTCAACATCCATGGGAATAATCAAAAGACCTTATATTATCAACATAAGATGACAATTAGGGTTAAGTACATTGCTAGCACACAATAACACTAATAATTATATCCATGCCTCATCTTAAGGATACACATGTAAGCACATTATCAAGAAACCCTAATGTAATGCTCAAGATCCTATTTTGGCCTTAAAGACATAGAGTAGTTACATACACATGCATGTGTATAGCCATAAGAACATAATTCTCATTATTAAGCAATGAGTTATCATAAGAGCATCATGACAGACCGTGCCCTCACAAGAGATATCAATAACCCTCACTAAAAGTCATCCCGGGCAGGACCCATCCCAACTAAACCCTAGCGGGCGTGCAACTCTAGCAGGCGTGCAGAGCACCACCATGAAACGAGGGCAAGCGTGCAAGGCAGAACTGGGCGAGCACCACCATGAAACGAGGGCAAGCGTGCAAGGCAGAACTGGGCGAGCAGGGTAGAACCGCGAGAGCAAAGCCTGTCGGGCGACACGGGCAGGTAGCGGGTGAGCAACATAGTGTCGGGCGACACAGCTGGGCGAGCCAAGGAAAGCTGGCGAGCAGATATTATGCGAGATGGCTAATGTCGGGCGAGCAAGTTTGTGAGGTGAGCAAAGGAGTGTCAGGCGAGCAGAACCAGGTGTGTTGGGCGACACGCGTGCAGGGCTATAGAGAGAGTATACCCACTGAGCGAGCAGAACGCATGGAGTGAGTAGATCATGTCAGGTGAGCAGCCCCATCGGGCGAGCAGCCTGCCAGGCAGAGCTGGCTCAGGGCGTGCAAGGGTCGGATTGCTCACCCGCCCAAGGATCAAACAGGAAGAACCGTTCTCACTCAAGCCATGCAAAGCTAAACTAGGGCAAGGGCTATCGGGCAGCACCTTCCCAAACACATCTCGACCAAGGCACATCTATCAAAGCCATCTACACGAGCTCACCATCTTGCCCAAGGTGAGAGGAGAGTCTTGCTCAAGCCACTAAGTCATGTGCTCACCTCAATCCGGTAGGAAAGAGGGGTGTTGCTCATGGCATTTGAGCTCAATCTCACTCATCTAGACCAAGGGGAGAAAGGAGTGTTGCTCTCCTAAACCTTAACACACATGGATCGGCCAACATGCAAGCTAAACAAGAACCAACTACTAACATATAAAGGCAAGATTGAAACAACATATGAAAGAAGAGGATGGAGTAGTTTAGGGTTAGAGTCATGCAACCCGCCTTAAGCTCCAAGGAAGAAGATGCACTTTGAGCTCCAAGGTTGTTGGCCACCAAAGCTCCTCTAAGAGGGTGTGTATCGGCCACCACCTCCTTCTCCAAGGGTGTGTCGGCCACCACCTCCTTCTCCAAGGGTGTGTCGGCCTCCAAGCTGCTCACACAAGGGTGTGTCGTGCACAAGGGGGAGAGGAACTAAAGGGACCTCAAGCTAAGGAAGGGACCACCTATATAGAAAGGAGGGGAGGAGAAACCAAGGTAAAATCTTTCTATGTGTCGTCCACCCAAGGGACACATGTCCACCAACTCAAGCCACCACTCTTGCAAGTCAAAAGACACTTGTCCAAGAGGTGCACCATGTGTCCTCCAAACGTGACCAATGTTGGCCCAAGCATCATGGGCGACACACCAAGCTTGCTCTAGGGTGGCACACCTCCTTGTTGGCTGACACAAACACACCCTAGGCCGACACACACCTCTCTAGGCTGACACAAGCTCTACTTGGCCGACACAAGGTCCAAAACAAGCCCAAACAAGGCACCTCAAGGCCCAAACGAGCTCAACAAAAGCCCAAAGAACTCAAGCAACAATCCCAAGCCTTCCTCTCAACCCTAGAGGAAGCAAAGAGAGAGAAGAACACCTCTCAAGGTGGAAAACTTTTACATAAAACCCTAAACTTGGTTTATTTGAAAGTAGCACCTCCAACTCTCAACAAAGCACAACCAAACCCTAATCACCACTAAAGGTGATTAGCAAACATCAAACCATCAAGGTTAGGCAAAGAAAACAAGGTAAGCCCTAAACACAGGTCAGGGTCCTTACACCTTATGTCATCTTGAGATGTATTTTCCTCCTTCGTTCTTTGATAATGGTATATCTTGTTGTCCACTTGACTAGGGAAGTGAAAATGTTGGGACTAGTTGTCTTGCATTGGATGTATCCCTTTGAACGATACATGAGCATTTTTTAAGGTGATGTTCGAAAGTGTTATTGGCCTGAAGGGAGTATTATTGAGGGTTATGTGGCGAGAGAGGTTATGGATTTTTGCAATGACTTTCTGAGTGGTAATGACACTCCTATTAATGATAAGAATATTGAGGAGCATTTTGGCAAATGAATTTTGGGATCACAGATGAAAGTAATCAGTTGTGAGCAGTTGGAACAAGGTCACTTGTATATTTTACACAACAACGATGAAGTGAGTGTTTATATTGAGGAACATACCAATTTCATCAAGAGACAATATCCTCGAGCCAATTCAATGTGGCTTGCTAGAGAGCATAACAAGACATTTATTAAGTGGTTTGAAGATAAAGTCTTACATCAACTATCTCAAACACCAGATAATCTTGTTGAAACTATCAAATGCCTAACCTTTAAACCAAAAATGAATGTTATGTCTTATGAAGGGTTCGACATAAATGGATTGTCATATTACACAAAGCGTCAAGATGATAAGAGTGTTGTCCAAAATAGTGGGGTCACCCTTCAAGTGTCTTCATTATTTTGTGCAAGTTCAAAGGATAAGAGTCCATATGAAGCTAAAATGTCATATTACGGTGTCATTGAAGACATATCGGAGTTTGACTATGTAGATTTTAGAATTCCACTCTTTAAATGTAATTGGGTTGATAACACCAAAGAGTTATAATGGATGAATTGGGTTTCACATTAGTGAACTTTGAAAAGATTGGTGAGAAGGGTGAACCATTCATATTGGCATCACAGGCAAAACAAATATTTTATATCAATGATCCTGCAAATGATAAATGGTCAGTTGTTCTTCATGGTAAAAGGCAGTTCATTGAAGATCCTATAGATGAAGAAGAGTACTATGATAAGTATCATGACTCTAGTCCATTCTCAATTGGGTTGCCAACACCACCAAATATTGAAGCTAATGATGACTTGTATGTGCGCGAAAATCACAATGAAGGATTGCTAATTGACAAAAGATCGCAATATTAGAGGCATGCATGTTTATATTTTTTATATGTTTTATTTTTTTGAATGTGAACATTACAATATGAATGTGAACTTTACAATGTGAATTATTTTACGATGTGAATATGAACTTTACAATGTGAATGTGAACTTTTAGATGGCTGAGCATTCATATGATGACCATGATGATGATTACCATGAGGGTGAGGATGTCAATGTGTCGCCTCACAATGTAAGTTTTAAAAATATATCCCTAAGGTTTCTGTCTATATGTTCATTTATAGTTATATCCTATAAGTGTGTTTTTTTTGTCAAAATTTAGGTTGGTGATGTACCCCCTGAAGAAATTGGGGCACTTGATGAGCAGCGAAAAAAATTGAGAAAGTGAGGGGCATCACAATGATGAACAAGTTACTACAACAAAGGGGCAATGGACCCAAACTGGCTATGGATTTTGATCATGCAGGAAATCCAGTTGGAGTGAACCGCAACTCATTTATTTCATATCTTGGTGTTCTTACTCACATCCATTGTAGTCCTAATGTAGAATCTTGGCATAAAGTTCCTAAGGGGAAGAAAGGCTTAGTATGGAAGGAACTATGTGTGAGTTATTATTATTTGCAATTCTATTTTTGTAGATTACTAATTTTTAGGATACTAGTTAATAGAAATTCTATTTTGCAGAGTATATTTGAACTGGATGAAAAGTTGCATCATAAATGCGTGATGCAACGCTGTGGGAGGGTCCTAAGGAACTATAGGACAAATCTCACCCGAGATTACATAAGAGATGCTGAGAAGAGGAAGAAGGTAGCCACTGAGTAATGGAACTACCTGGACCACAAAGACTGGGAGGAGTTTGTTACCAAAAGAAAAATGGACAAATTCAAGGTATTCGGCGACACTCCCAATTTAATTAATATACATTCTTATGTATTCACCTATTCAAGATTAACCTTTAGTGTTACTAACCAAATCAATGTGCTTACTAACAAGGCTATCAGTGTTGCTCAAAGATCAAGGCATGCACTGAATGTGCATGACCACACGATGGGTCCAAGAGGCTATGCAGGTGTTCGCCAAAGACTACAGGCTGAGTCTACTGCTCAGACTGTTTCTACTCGGGAGACTGCAGAGTCCTCTACTATTGGTCCCACACCTCTGCCTCGCCATGCTATGTGGATAGCTGGGAGGCAAAATAAGAAAGGTTATATAACCAAGCCCGCAACTGCTGAGGTGGCTGCAAAAATGGTAAAATTCACCTCTTAGAGTAATTGATCAATATTGATTATTGTTATTTTTACTTATCAATTTCTGTTGATGGCGATTAGCAGGAGCTTCACGAGCAGAGGAAGGAAGGAAAGTTCATCCCTGAGGGCACAAGGGATGAATTGATAGTTTCTCTGGTTAACCCAGAGCATCCTAGACGTGTTAGGGGTGCAGATGCTAGTGTGGGCATTAAAGCGTTCTTTGGGCCATCACAGTGCAAACCTGTCCTAAAAGCAGGACTTTCACAAGCTAAGGTAACCTACCTTTTTTAGAATGTTATTGCGAAAGGTAATTCAATAATCAAAAGCTAGCGTTTCTTTTATCCATGTATAGGTAGATGAGTTAATTAATAAGAGAGTCCATGAAGCAATTAGCAAGTGGTAGGCATCTCAGACGCCCACTCAGACGGTACCTATGGCGTGCCACTCTTCTCCTACTCCTACTACAGAGGTTGGGAGTAATCCTATAGACCCACCACTTAGCATGCCTGCTGTAAGTATTTTTATGACATAGTAGCTAGTTTTTTGAAGATGATATGTTTATGTATATATGTATATAACATTCTTTACAAAAATTTGTAGGGGTTGAAGCCATGTCATCTAAAAAGCAAAGAATTTATCATTGCAGAGGCTGAGGTTTACCCACCCCTTCCAGGGGCCATGTTTAATGGAACTCCTATTCCAGTTGGCACAGTTCCTTCTTTGATCAGTATTGTAGATAAAGATCCTTCATCAGTTACCGCATACTGCTCTGCCTCTTTTAATTATTTTGGTACAAAAAAGAAGTCAGTGATAATAGCTCCATTCAATGTTGAGTAAGTTTACTTTGCTTATAATTTGGACTTAATTACATTTTTATTGTGGATTTTGAGTTATTAATTTTTAACTTTCTTACCTCTAGTGGTAGGCATTGGGAGTTACTGGTTATTGTTCCCAAGATGTTCACTGTTTATTATCTAGATCCTATGGGGAAAGAATTGGACACATTATACAGACACCCAATGAAAAGCCCATTATTCACGTGAGAAATATTTCATATTTTTATATTCATTAACATATATTATTACATTACTATTTAATTATGCAATTTAATGTGTTACAATAACATGTAGGGATTTAAGAGAGTTCAAAAAAGATGGAGCAAACATCTCCAAGAAAAAGAAACAGTTACTAATTTGGGAGAATGTGAAAGTAATTTCTCGACTCCAATGTATATATTATTTATGTGAACTATGTTTATTTGTATTTTTGAATATTTTGTATGTTTCAATTTATGGTGTGCTAAATAAGACAACGGCTGGGCATGTCCATACTATGTGATGCGATATATGGACCTAATTATCGAACATGTTGTAATAGAAATTGATACCATACAACATGTATTATATATAGTCTCATTAGATAATATGAAATATATCAATCTTATTATATATTATTACTTATATATATATCATTCTCTTTGCAGGTGTTTAAAACTGACTTCACTACAGGTGAAAAGTTATTAGATGTACATGCTCCCTATATGATGGAACAATTAGATGATGTAAGAGAACAATGGGAAAAAGCTCTACAAGTAGTGGGAATTTTTTATTATGATTGGGATTCTGATGACAATAATGAATAATGAATGATATTTCTAAACTTTGTTCTCATAATTATTTTTGTATTTGATGACATGTGAAATTTTTATATATACATGTCTGAATGAATTTTGTACATGTGTTTGAATGTGTGAATGTGAAGATGAATACATGAATGTTTCTACATGTGTCTGAATGTGAAAAGAGATGAAATGAATGGACCTGCATGTTGCTAAATGTGTGTGAAAATGGAGGAAATTTGAAATGGAACTACTAGTTTCTATATATGTGTGATGAAAAATAATATGAATTAAATGTGCTTATACATGTGTGTGATCATAAATTGTTGTCCATCTTGTTAATTTTGTAGGTTTGTGGCCTGTTGTTGGCTGAAATAAATGGATGTTGTAAACATACAGTTCAGGAATGAACTGTAGGTTCTGCATCCTATTGACCAGCCATACAGCAGGCCTGCAAACTGATAAGAAAAAAAATCAGATGATAGGCATCGGTTATTTGTATAAAACCGACAACAAAGACTTACAACGTCGGTTATTAGCAAAAAACTGACGTCTTTATGGGATATGGCGTTGGTTATTAGTATATAATAACTGATGCCGATGGTGGCCTTGCTGGCGCATTTTATTGGTGGTGGGAAGGTTTATGGGGTCAGTTTTTGTGAAACGCTAACATCTTTGACCTAGATATAGTGTCAGTCTTATTAAATAACTGACACCTATAGTGCCCTTGTTGGTGCATTTTTAGTGGTGGGAAGGGTTATGGCGTCGGTGTTAAAATTAACGATGAAGGTTTTGACTTTTAGTGGTGCCCACTTGGGTGTCACTTTGAAACCAACGCCAAAGGCCTTAAAATAACCGACACTAAAGGTCAGTTTTGTACTAGTAATGCATCCAAGGGAGGAACTATATCAAACATTTTATGAAAACTTATGAAGCACAACATACATGTGACGAATTATAAGAAAAAACTTAGATATGGACAAATTGTATAAAAGCCCTTATAAGCACAAAAAATGAAAAACTTGCTCAAACAATGTACAAATTGGAGTAAACATGAAACTTAGCTTTGTCACATGATATCAAATCATGAATTAGGGTTTGATTATAGTTTTCAGCATCCAATTATGATAGGAAATATGTTTAACCATAAATCAAGGTCATGGGTCTTACAACTATAAACCCCTAATAGGGATTTTGCACCCAAAATCCTATGCAAACAAAGGTGGTTACTTCCTACGCATCTCATCCTCTAAATATCATTTGGCTTCCTCCACACCACGGTGATGCAACCAAACCTTCACTAAGTTCATGTCCTTCTTCCTTAGCTTTTGCACACGCTTATTTAGGATCAATATAAAACCCTCCACCTAAGAAACATCCTCATCTAACTCAACCTCCACTGGTTGTATCGTCTGCTTTGTATCTGGGTGACACTTCCTCAACATGGAAAGATGAAAGACATTGTGTAACCTATGTAACTATGGTGATAACTCCAACTTGTATGCCACCTTTCCAACTCATACCAAGATAAGGTAAGGTCCCATAAACTAGGATACCAGTTACCCTTCTTACCAAATCTCAGCACACCTTTCCAAGGGGAACCTCAAGATACACACAATCTCCAACTTGGAACTCTAATGGTCTGTGATGGTTATCGACAAATGAATTCTATCTGTTAGAGTTTTGTTCAATTGTTGTTGTATCACCTTGATCTTATTTGTAGTTTGTTGCACTAACTTATGACCCACAAGTTGACACTCTCCTACCTCATACCAACAAAGAGGGTACTGACAATGTCTCCCATACAAATCCTCATATGGTGCCATATATATGCTTCTCTAATAGATATTTTTGTAGGCAAACTAAATCACACTCAGATGTACATCCCAACTACCTATAAATTGCAAGACATATGCTACCAAAATATCCTCCAATGTCTAAATGGTCCTTTCTGACTGACCATCTGCCTGTTGGTGAAAAGTTGTGCTGAATCTCAACTATGTACACAAAGATGTATGCAAACTTTCCCAAAACCTACTAGTGAAATGAGGACCTCTAATAGATACTATGGTCACTGGGACACCATGCAAGCAGACTATTCCATCAGTATAGATATGTGCCAACTTCTTTGTTGTATATGTTGTCTTAACTGGAAGAAAGTGACCTAACTTGGTCAACATGTCAACTATCACCCAATATGGAATCATGACCTTTTGCTATCCTCGGAAGACCAACAACAAATTCCATGGTTATATGATCCCATTTCCACTATGATATTGGTAAAGATTGCAAAGTCCTTGTAAGATCATGATGCTATGCCTTGACTTGCTGACAAACTAGACACTTGGAAACAAACTCTGCCACATCACACATCAGACCTGGCCACAATAAAAATCCTTCAAATTGTGGTACTTCTTTGTACTTTTAGGATGCATCGCATACATAGAGGAATGAACCTCCTAAAGTACCATCTCCCTCAGGCCATCAACATCTGGAATCATTGTCCTGTTATGAAAACACATTGTCCCATCATTTGTCCCATTGAAACCATCATGCTTTCTGCTGCCAAACTCTGATATGATATTTTGTATCAAAGTATCATTCTTCAGTGCATCTATGATATGTTGTATCAATGTCATCTTAACTTACAACTATGCCAACAACCCTACCAATAGAGATACTTCCAAATGTTCATTCATTGGTCAAAGAAACACTAACATGTCCCGCTTGTGACATGCCAAAAAGTGTGATTGTCACTTATCTATAGATGATGGTGAAGATAATTCCTACTCAGTGCATCAACTACCACATTTTCCTTGCTTGGATGGTAGTCTATCATGAAATCATAGTCTTTCATCAGCTTCATCCATCTCCTCTACCTCACATTCAATTCCTACCTCGAGAAGATATATTGAAGATTCTTGTGGTCTGTGAAGATGTGACACTTTTACCCATACATATATAGTCTACAAATATTCAGGGAAAGAACTATTGCTACTAACGCTAGGTCCTAAGTCAAATAGTTCTCATGTTTGTTACGCTATTATGAAGCAAAAGAAATCACACTCTTGTCCTACATTAGCACACATCTCAAGCCATTCTTCAAAGCATCACATAACACAATGCATCCTTTCCCTTGCTATAGAAGCACTAACACATGAGCACTGGTCAACTTCTCCTTCAACAACTAGAAAGAACGCCGACATGTGTCATCCTGGACAAAAGGAACACATTTCCTAGTAGGGATAATGCTAAAACACTAAAATTCTTAATGAATCTCCTATAGTAGCTTGCAGACCTAGGAAGCTTCAAACTTCAGTTGGTGTCTTGGCCTGTTCCCACTCTAGAATAGAATCCACCTTCTTCGGGTCTACACAAACACCCATAGTAGATATGACATGACAAAGAAAAGATACTCATTCAACTAGAACTCCCTCTTGCTAAACTTGGTAGACAATCGGTGCTACCTCAGCAATGTTAATGCTTGGCGAAGATGTTTCTCATGTTATTGATTGTCCTTAGATTATATCAAGAAATCATCTATAAATACCACGACAAGTTGATCTTGGTACGGTCAGAACACCCTATTCATCATATTCGTAAAAGTTGTCACTACATTAGGGAGCCCAAATGCATAACCTCAAACTCATAATGATCATACCTAGTCCTAAAAGTAGTCTTATGTATGTCATCTTCCTTGATCCTTAGTTGGTGATATCTTGACCTCAAGTCTATGTTGGAGAACATTGTATCACCTCTCAACTGATCAAACAAATCCTCAACCCTTGGCAACGAGTACTTGTTATTCACGGTGACCTTGTTCAACTGTCATAATTTATGTGAAGCCTCATAGGTACATCATTCTTCTTCCCAAACAACACTGAGGCACCCTAGGGTAAGTGCTCGGTTTGATAAATCCCTTCTTCAAAAACTCCTACAATTATTTCTTCAACTCTTACGTCTTTGGTGGTGCCATCCTATAAGGTGCGTGCACTATAGGATTTGTCCTAGGTACTAGGTTAATATCAAAATAAATATCTCTTGGGAGTGAAACACCAGGAAACTCCACTAGAAAGACATCCTAAAACTCACACACTATTAGTACCCCCTAGATACTAGGACTCCTCACCTTGGTATACACAACATGCACCAAGAAGGCCTCACACCCTTTTCTTATCATCTTCTCAACTATCACGGCTAACACCAAACATGTAGGAAGAATCTTCCTATATATTTGGAAGATCCAAGAGACATATCCACCACAAAATGTCTCTACCTTGTAAATATAGTCCACAACAACCTTATACATATCCAAGTTATCCATTCCTAGGATCACATCATATCCACACATGTTAAGAGGAATAATGTCCACTTGAATGTTGCATCTTGATAAAGAAAGAACGCAAGATTGACACACCTCCCACAACTCCGCAGAACCAACTAAAGGGGTTTCTAGCAAAAGGCTATCAAAACTACTATAAACAAGTAGATAACAACTACTTATCACCTCTCTGGTGATAAATGAGTGTGTCGCACCTGGGTCAACCAAAACAAGTATGATAGAAGAAGCAGATAACTCGAAATGAATAAGTTACATCTAGCCTATCGTGGCCAGTGGGTTCACCACCCCCTCCGACTGACTAATAGCATAGAATATAGTCATGCCTATTATTGGCCTCATCCTCTTTTAGCTAGTCCAAGCGTCCCTACCTGTGATGACTGATCGCATCCTCTACCACCACCATTGTTGTACTGATGCTATTGTGAGCTTTTCTAACTCAGTCTCGGTTGTTGTGTCACTTCCTCATCCTTCATAGGGCATGACCATTTCATATGCCCAATTTTTCCACACCTATAACAAGTTTTGGTATCATACTACAACCTAGATGATCATGTCAGTGACACTAACACCGCACTGTGTGCTCCTACTTGTAGAAAATTATGACCTCTCCCTTTACTTGGGGACCATTGTGACTGTACTCGTGACCTCGACTCTAAAAAATACAACCTCTGTTGTGACTGTGGCAATGAAAACATCAGCTTCTTGAAGCCATTAGATGACTGGCCTTGAAATTGAGCTAGTTTCTTCCTTGCCTTGGCTTCATGCTTCTCAAGAGTAAATCTCTCAATCCTCCTCATGGACTCCAAATAGGTAGAGAAATTATCCCTCTTATCCAAAGCAAATGTTGTCATAGAAAACTCATAGCTCATACCCTTCTCAAACCTCTAGATCATCTCCTTCTCTATGGTTGTCATGTGAGGACAGAACCTCAAAAGCTCCATAAACCTTGCTTCATAGTCATTGATAGATAGAACCTCAACAACTCTATAAACCTTACCTAGGGTAGGTTAAGTCAGTGCTACTTGACACCCTAGCCTATGAATATCCCCCTAATAGGTTTCCTCAAGTTCCCCTCATTGTAAACTATTAGCCATTGTATACTATTAGTCAATTCCCTTCAAAGAGTGAACCCTCACCTAGAACCACCTCCAAATGAAACTACCTCCACCTCTCCCCTACAATTCACAACAACTTGTACCAATTGAATTGTCCTAGAGAATTGTGTGAATATTCCCCAATAGCTAGGAATATATGAGTAAGTCCCAAATCTCATATCCAATCAATAGACCTTACTACTTGAAGGAGACAATTTAGGTTCAATCCCAGACCACCGCAAAGCTTCATGACACACGGAAAAACTTTAGGGAACTCCAAGTATTCTTCTTTAACCCTCTAGATGATAAATTGAGGTCAAACTTCTTATTATTTCCATTTTTCCCATTTGGCTTTCATGTCCCTTAGAACCATGTCCATGTAACAACCCAATTCATTATAGCTATCTAATTAGGGCTTACTTGGATGATTTCATGCTTTACTAGATTGATACTACTTTAATATAAATTAATGATGGTATATTGTTATTATACTTTGAACTAGATGAAACATTTTACAAATCCTTTAGTTTGAATAGTTATGGTTTGATAAATCAAAATCCCTTGTTGACCAAATTGATGATTTTGATAGTATATGAATCAAGAATCTGATAAGCATAGTGATGAATTAAATTATTTTTAGTATTTCATATGTAATTCAGATTTCTTTAAAAGTTGTATGTAGTTAACTCAAATATAAGTATTCATATAATATTACAGAATTTGTATATGTTTTATGAACATGTTGGTCGACCAAGTTTTCTTAAGACAAATTCAATCGACCATGGTGTATATAATGTAATATAGAAATGTGGTATTTGATTTTTATTTGTTTGTAAATCTATATGAGATGAAATTCTAACTGTAGCTTTTAAACTCTATTAGGAAAACATATTTATTTTTCAAACTATTTCTAGGATATTTGAGTGATAGCATAGTGTTGTGGCAGCCAAGTTCTTATCAATAGCAACTCGATCAACCAACCGTTTTGAATAAATAAAAAGACTAACTATGGATTTTGGACTTGTTTATAATTGTTCCAAGGACTCATTTGATCTACATATTTAAAATAACATAAAAATAGATCCCATTCCACCATTCATCCCATAGATACAAAAATCTAGAGTGAGGTGAATTATGGATTTGAAGGAGACAATCGTAAGAAACATTGATATGGGGTTTTAGTTTCCAAAAGTTTGTAAAATCATGTAAGCTCATGAACCCTAGATAGGATTTCTTCATGAATCGTATCTTCTATATATGAAATTCATCCTTCCAATGATTTAAAGCAAAATCATATCAAGTCATCCTCTTTTCTATTTCTTCCTCTCCAATCTATATTTCTAAGGTTGACATGTTAGAAGAAGGAAGAAAAGGACTAATTGCTTGATGTTTGAAAAGGATTCAAGGAGTTCAATTCTTGGGCTAAGTTCTTGAGGTGTTTGACACCTGAGGTGAGTGGTTCACTCTGAATTCAGATATTTAAACATGTGAAAAGTTTATTCTATATAACAAAAGTTTAATGGAGTTAGTTCTTGTATTCTATATGTGATTATGTAATCCCTTGGGAAATTTCTTATGGATCTAAATTCTATAAATTAGATTTATTATGAATGAAAAATATTTGTTTGATTCGTGATGTGTAAATTGATTACTGAATATAATAATAAAGGAGGTATATCGTTCCATGCTAAAATTTCTAGACCTATCCTTAATTGATAAAAGGTAGGGAATGGGGTGAACATGCATGAATTTTTTATGAATTAAAAGATCATGGATCAAATATGATTAAATGGTTATTATTACTAAATACATAGTGAAACTATTATGGATTTTATACGAGTTATAGCATAAATATTTCAAATTGATATATTCCTATTTATAGTTAATGTTGAGAGATTGGCTCAAGTAGGTCAACAACATAATATATGCTTGTAATTAATGGATGTATTGAATTAAAATGGGAACTAGGATTTTTGTGTGTTGAGAATAGACCTAATACATAATAATAAATAATAATGAGTTTAGTGGTTGATAAAGTATTCACGATGATGTGTAAAGATGTATAAACTAGTTGACTTCTTGAAACCCTAAGAGTTCACTTTTGGGACGTGAACGAGGGTAAAATCTAAAATTTGTATATAACTTTGTAAATGTAAAGAAATGATCAAATGTAGGTATTATTACATCAATTCAATGTCTTAAGTCTTATAATATGATCTAAGCCTAATGCATATATTCTAGTATAATGATATGAAATAATGAGTAAACCCCACATGGATGCAAGTCTAGCATAAAAGTCACATAATAAATGAATTGATATGATGACTGGAGATTAAGGAGTAAGATGAAGTCACCGTAATTTGTTCTACTTCCTAAATACAAAAGTCTTATAAGGATTGTTTTTAATTACTAAGATGACATTAGAAGTTAAATGAAATGATACATGCATCTAAATGCAAGAAAAGAAATGGACAAGGGTAAACTAAATTGTGATGATAAGTAACCAACAAAATATTAACAAACTTATTATGAGATTCTTTCATTTATTTGCTTTAGACATATTTGGATTGACCTAGATTGAGTGAAATACACTAAAATCATACTTTCAGTGATTTTAGTGACTAAGAAACGTTGTCCATTAACTAAGTTAAGAATGATTAATTATGAGTATAGTAGTAAACATGAAATGAAGGATATTAAGAGTAATGAATCTAATACTATCTCTAACCATAATATGACAAGATATGAAAAACAAACAATGCTCTAAAATGATGTATTAGAATAAAGATAGTTTAATTGAATTAAAAGATGAAATTCAAGGATGTGAGTTGATTCATAAGGATGCATTCTTGGATAATAATTGTCAAGTATAATATATGTATTATGAGAGTGGTCTATTTTGATGGATTCCAAATTGGACAACCTATGTTATGAATAGTAACCCTAACTAAGGAGTAATTTATAGTAAAATAAAATGTGTTTCGCACAATCGTGCATTTAGATTTATTTATCTATGTTGAAATCAATATGGAATTAGTATTATTGTATATTAAATATATTTAGAGAATGATGGAAGATACAAGATATGTATTCTAATGGTGTTTCTAGTCCCAGTGTCTCTATGGATATTGGATAAGTGTATGTAATGAAGTGAAATGATAATATATTTGTTGGAATTGAAAAAACATGTATTGGTTTGAAATTGAGAAACCCAAATTAGGGTAAATGCATGATAATGAGATCATATATGAGGATGATATTACACTAATGATGAACCATAAAAATTATGTGAACATGGGAATGAAGCATGTGTGTTGTAAACCATATATTGTTGTCATTCTTGAAATAATGATTCTCTTCATTATTAACCTTGGTCTGAATCATTTCATTCTAGTTTCCTGAGAATACATGAGCATGATAAATGATATTAGAATTCTTTTCAAGATGAGTAATAAGATTAAATAATAATTGAAATCATGAATACAACTAGTTAGGTCCCCTAAACACCTTAAGACTCTACTTAGGTCCATATTGGATAAATGAAATAGATATCCTTGTAGTGATCATAGGAATATGAGAAGGATTTTTAGAGTGTGGATCAGTACCTCAATATTTAGACAACAAGTATTTATGAGTGAGTCATGCAACATGATTCTGGCCCTAAACCCCCTATTGTGAAATTTTATGTCCATAAAGAATAGAGTAATATGTAATGTAAACTATAAAACATGATTTTTGATATGTGATATCTTGTTCTATTTGTCCCTATCTAGTGTACCCAAGATGAGGACTTGAACCTCTTTATGCAATCCTACACTGGATCACGATCTGTTGTAGCTATCGTGGTGTGGTAGGCTAAACTCTAAGATAATGACAATGATTCGTTGACATAAGAATCAAGAGCATCAACATCCAACTGGTGAGATATGAGTCGAGTGGTGATAAGGAAAATAAATAAATGATGAAAAGCCATGTAGAATATGAGTTGAATGTCTGTAGCATTCCTTTTACTTCTAGTTGATACATCTTTTCTTGAATATTTTTGTTATTTGTAGACATAAATTATCCTTCCATAAAATATAATCTATTGTCTTATTCTTATCTTCGTAATATAGAATTTGAATGCAAACTTTGACCACTAGTATAAGGTGGATATGAATATACTCTCGTTTATGACTTGACTTTAGTTGTTATTTATACAGTTTTGTTTGGTAGACATATCTTATGTGTACTTCATCTGAAAGACTATAGGATGTGTACCTGGTCCAACTAGTGGTGTATTGAAAAGACGATGTCACTCTTATGTCTTTATTCAAAATGTATAAATCTTGACTTGTAACCTGTGTAATAGGATTTAATTCTAAATAATTACTATTTTCTAATTTTTTTAGGGATATGCTCTCAAAGATGATTGATAAGGTTGGGATTTGACCAGATGAATAACTTTATTATTCAATAGATTATTTCCAAAAATGTGATTTATAAAATGCTTGGATTATCTATTGGATGTTTCATATTTGTATGTTTATTTTAAATTTGATATATTTAACCTAATATCAAGGCATGTTACTTGGCTGGATAGAAATTTCCACATATTTTTAGGTATAATGACATCCAACAGAAATGTCATCATGAAGAATTTGTAAACATGTCAATTAAATCTAGAATGCCCCTATAGTCTCACTTTTAGATATGGGTTGTACATTGAGTTTGTTTCTTTCATGTTCACTTAATCTTATGGAAATTGAACTGTGTATAAGAAAAAAGATTTTATTTTATTTTTCATGAGATGAACGGGATTTATGATAATTTATCATGAGGACACTTTGATGTGTAATTTTTTTCTTGAGGTTATGTAGAAAATATAAGAAATCATGTGTTGATTGTGTACAATCTTGATTGTATTTGTCAACAATCTAAGGTTTTGATTCTTAAGCTAAGTTTAGATTTAGGTTTCCTCTCTATTGTATGGCATTTTAAATTGATCAAGAGAGAGGTCCCTACACTCCCAATCACATATGCCACCATTCCATCACTGGTTGAGTCTCATAAGACTTGGTGAAGGCAAAGAGACATTTATCCTAGGTCTCCAAGGCATCTAGCACAAGGTCAACCATGGAGTTGACTACATAATTTCTTATGTCATAGGTAGGTTGGAGGAGGAAGAATCCCTCTTGGGGATTTACACCTTTGCACTCAAATGTCATGTCAATAATCTCACAACACCTAGATAGGATGATTCTTCTTTTCATTTAAATCTTCCATGTGATACTAAATAAATGAATTATATGGGCTGGCATATGATTGGCCCATAAATAAATAAACTACTAAAAATTATAAAAAATAAATTTTAAAACAAAATATAGTCAACATATATATATAATTGATCAAAAAATGTGAGGAATCCAAAAACGATCATTTCAACACCATGTTTGGTCTATAAAAAGTACATGTTGTTTCATGTTTTAGTATGAGTGCTTATATGAAAACCCAAACTTTTTTAAAAAATTGATGATTCATTCATCCCGTAGCTTGGGTTTGAACTCATGACCTCTCATTCTTACATCATCACTTTTACCACTGGGGTGCCACTTCATTGGCTGAAAACCCTAAGTTCATGGCAATAAAGTTTATAGATTGTTCAATTTCATCTTAGTTCATATGACTTAATATAGATTGATAATGACGTAATGTTATGTTCAACATAAGAATTAGGTTTACACTTGATGTTTGATTATAGTTTATAAGCCTTAGGAGTCATAATTTGGAAAGTTTAGGGTTTGTAATGCTTATCCCTTATTTGACCCTTAACCCCGATCTAGGACCCAAATCATATCAAATTAACATTATGTGAACATAAAAGTGACACTTTGGTATTATGCTAGATTTTTAGATTGATTTGTTGCATTTTTATTTGAACTTGATTTAATTGGACTAAATGTTTCTAAAAACCATCTATGAGAAAAGGGTATGTAGTTACTTTATGATTAACCACTAAATATCAACTTCTTAGGTTCTTTGATGATCTTTCTACCTAAACTTCTTAGATGTTTGTTTACTTCTAGTTCCAAGATAATTCCCTATGAATATCACATAGATATAGAATAATTTCTTGAACCCGTAATGCAATATCTAAGTGTTAGTTTGAAGGATATAATACTCCCAGTAAAAAAAAGATAAATATTTAGAAAATGGCTAAATTAAGGATTAGATGTGACCAAGTACAATGATGGATATTCACCCTAAATTAATGCTAGATCAAATCCTATAATCCATGGATGGAGCATGGAATTAATTTACCCAAGGAGATATGACATATATAGGTTAGAAATTATATAGAAAGTGACACATTCATTTATTGCTAATAATTATTGAATATGTTTGATATGTTTTGGAATTTAGGCTTTGTTGAATTAATTATCTAAAGACATGGTCATCTAGAACATGGCATCAAATGAACACATGGATAAAGAACTCTATAGGATTACTTAGATAGTTGTTATTTATTTCCACGTAGCATTTACCTTTAAGAATCATGTAACTCATTTTAAGGAGTGCTATCTTTTATCTTATTATCAAACTAATTTTACTAATGAAGTTTATTGATGGTTATTGGTCATTTTCTAAACTTGGATTTTGGAAAGTAGTAATGATCCTTGCCTCCTTGGTTCTCCAATGAGGATAACAGATGAAGGGGCTGGTTGCATTTGACATTAGAGCTAAAGTTTATCATTTAACCTTTAATCATTTATAATTTTTAGTCATCCTTAGATCCAAAAGGAATTATTAGGGAATCATCTAAAGTAAGTTATGGGTAGAAAGTATCATGACCCCACAGATGGTAAGGTTATCCTCTACACTGCTACCCAGTTTATGAGGACTCCTGGCTCAATGTGACTTCCCCTGGACAAAGACTAAGTTTTTTCCTAAAGTAAAATATAACTAACTATTTGTAATCTCATACATGTCTCTTTCTATACCTGATGCTTCCCTCATAAATCCTAAGGACCCACTAGTAATTCTTTCTCCTAAATTGGTGTTTATAACACATAAGGTTATGGTATCCTCCACCAATCAATAATAATGCATGTAAAATTCATCACCTCAACATAAGTTTATTTTTTTGATTGCATAAATTAAAACCTATGTTAAATATATCTATCTTATATAGCATGGGTCACTGTAATACGACCATGATCATGGATGAAGTTCCCCATGATGATCATTCAAAGGAAGACTCCCTGTAAGAAAAAGGATTCCCCAAAAAAGAAGAGGAGGGCCATGGATGGAGAATCCTCTAGGAAAAAGAAGAGGCCAGTGGAGGCCTTCACCAAGGGAGGATCTGAGCTCGATGCGATCCTTGACCACATTGGTGGCCCAAATAACGAGGATGACCCCAACCCTATTGATGGCCTTGATCATGTAGTCCAGAAGAGGCTGGTAAAGACATATGAAATGGTATGGATAGAGCAACATAAGCTACTAACTAATGCCATGAGTGCCCTAGCCCTTAGGGACATTCCCAAAATGAGAATGGTGCACCCCATTCCGTACTCCCAAGTCTCAGAGCCACAACCCTAGACTTCATCAAACTTAACATTGAGAATTTATGGGTATAAGACAAGTACAAGTTTGTCAAAAGAGAGATGCTTGTCTGTTGAGAATAGAGAACAATTTTTGAATACTGGAAGTGCAACACATACCCAACAAGAAGGTGATCTTCAGTGCTCATATTCTAGAAGGAAGCTACCAAGCTCTAAAGAATTACATTGTCAACTAAGATCTGACCAAAGACCCAAAACCTTGGGAAGACTTTTGATCCATCTACACTGCTAGCTTTGTCGTCGTATCTGCCTGGAAGGAGAAGGAAAAGCCATTCATGAACCTCTACTAGTAAACATGTATAAGGCAAACTACTATAAGAATTTTAGATTCCTCAAATGGTTTGCATACATGATGGATGAGGAACATCAATTGGAGCACTTTGAGACTACTTGGACCCTCTGCTACAACCAAATGGCATGTTGAGGCAAGCCCCCAAAATTTATTAAGGTCCTTGACATCACCATACCTAGAGTTCATTTAAGGTGTTTGTACTCCAAAAAAATGAAATGAAAGAAGACACAAGGCTAAAACCATATCAAGGGAAAAGGAAATAGAGGAGGAATGCCCTATAATGAAGTTTACAACCATGAAGGTCCCCCACAGTGCAGGAACTATGAGAGGAGGCATGCAGACAAGTATTGCTTTGATAAGATAGTGTGCTATTGATGAAAGGAGAGGACTTACATTCCAACTATCCTCTTCTACTTCTATTAAGGTTTTTCCCTATTGCAGCCAAACCAGTGGTTGTATCCCATCCTATCACAACCTAGCCTACTGTTGATTGTCAATAGGGTTGAGTGTTTTCCAATGACAATGAAGAGGCCCAAGCCAATACCAACTGACTCATAATAGGTACCATCCTTTAAAAAAGTTAATTTTTGTGCCTTATAATTAGATGTGTTAAAACTTTACTCTCATGCATAAAAATGTAGGAATTCTTAATATTATGTGTCACTCGATCAAAGTTTTCTCTGGGTCTTGTTCCACACATACTTCCATTTCTAGAATTTTTTCAAACTATGCTCAATTTGTATTTCAAGGACTTAGGTTATGCCCTAGATGTCACCACCCCTAGTGACCAAGTTTTCTCATACCTATTAAAAAACCAGTCATAACTATTAAATACTAGAACTTTGAACTCTCTACCACTTTCATTACCCTTGATATGAATAACTTTGACGTCATTATAGGGATGGGATGGCTTTATAATTGTAATATTGATATAGACTATAGTAGAAAGAAGATAATGGTAGAAAGACTTGGATACCCATCATTCTCTATTAGAGGTAGGAAAGTTGCCAACACGAGGTAGTATGTATAGCCCTTAAGAGAGTAAAGGATGTTAGCTAAAGGTTGTCTGGCATTCCTAGACATGTAATAGATCCATATTCTAAGACATGCCTTCTTGAGGGGATTGCAGTGGTCAGTGACTACGTTAATGTGCTCCCTAAAGATTTTCCAAAAATACCTCCAGAAAGAGAGTGGAATTCTCCACTGATCTATCGCCAAGGATGAACCCAATCCCTTATAAAATGGCACCTAACGAGTTTCTCGAGATGAAGAAGAAAATGTAGGACTCTTATACATGGGCTTCATCTGGCCTATTATCTTCCCTCATGGAAACCTAGTCCTCTATGTGAAAAAGAAAGATGGTTTTCTCGATGTGTGCATTGACTATTAAATGTTTAACCAAACCATGATTAAAAATAAGTAGCCTCTACCTAGAATTGACAACCTCTTTGATCATCTCAAAATTGCACATGTCATCTCAAAGATAGATATATGATTTGGGTGTGACCAATTACTGGTTAGGAAGGAAGATATCTCAAGAGCCATTTTTCAAACCCAATATGTCCACTATGAGTTCTTAGTAATGTTGTTTTGGTTGTCTAATGCACTGAGTATGTTCATGAATCTCATGAATAGCATATTCCAACCCTTCCATGTTACCTTCATTATAGTCTCCATTGAAGATATCATGATCTTATTAGACTTCCTAGAGTTAAACTGAAACCACCTAGTTAAGGTCCTTGATATCCTGAGAGAACAAAGTTTCAATAGGAAATTCTCAAAATGTGAGTTTTGGAGTGACTGATTAATGATCCTTAGACACATCATATACATAGGTACTATCATGTTGAACCCAATCAACATGGTGGAAAACCTTAATCATCGAGTGCTAAAGTCGCCATTTGAGATACACAATTTTCTGGGATTATTCATATATTATCGGTGGTTCTTCTCAAATTTCTTGAAGATTTCTCTTCCCCTCACTAAGCTCACATAATAGAATGAGAATTTTGTGTGCTCCAATGTCTAAAGATAGATTCTAGGAGTTTAATGAAAAAATCACGACTGCTCCTATGCTAAGTTAGCCCTCAGGAAACACAAAATCCACCATCTCTAGTGACACATCAAAATTGGTCTTACGATGCATCTTAGAGAAAGACCATCATGTTTTCTCCTTTGCATCGAGAAAGCTCAAGACAAATGAGTTGAATTACCTAGATCATGACCTAGAGTCTATGAAAATTGTCGATTCCCTATGGATAGAGGGCACTATCTTTATGGAGCCACTTTTGAAATCTTCACTAGACATAAGAGCTTGAAGTACATGTTGACTCAGAAGGACCTTATGTAGGAAAATATGACATAGGATAGGTAGCAGAAATAAAAAAAATCTTCCATATTCCCCATTAAACCAGCAGATCGTGTCAACAAATATATAATGGAAAGGATGGTTTTGAGGATATACCTAGTCCTGGATCAAGTCCAATGCATCTCCTTATCATTGTAGTCATGTAGTAGTCTCCTAGTTGCACTGGGATTTTTCTATTGTGCCTCCTGGTCTTCACCACAAACAATAGGTTGACGTTGTCCTCCTAGCGGTACAAAATGACCTCCATGCCTCTATGGAAGTCCACACAGACTGTCAATAACTCCTTTCATCCCACTAGAATTGACAGGAGGGAGTGGTCCTTCCCATTGGTTACTAGTCACCAACTTTCTCTCCCAAAATTTTTCTCCCTTGTTATTGATTCCTATATCGGATAAGAATTGCTTGAGTTCTCTCGGTTACCACAATCAGAGAAGACAACTAATTGTCAGAGGCAATTGATGTGTCTAAAAAGCCCCCAATACCCATATATTCTAGTAGGGATTAAGGTCATGGTTCTCACTCTATGTACGAGTGGAAGGGACCAAAATATAAAAAATTTGCAACCTACAAATGATGAATTGGTCAGTTCGCATGCAAGTTGATCATTTCAGTAAGAAAACCAGTTGTTTATTGCATATGAATTGGAAATTCTATTCCATTTAATGCACGTCATGTTATCAATAGTAATCCTTGATGAAATTGAATTTCACCGAACCAGGTGTCTCACAAAGAGAATTTATCATCTTAGGACCACCAGCTAATCGGTTCATAAGTGAACTGGTCAGTTGGCACCCCTATGTTGAACTCAGCCAATGCAATATCCAATCAACCTGACACTCTAACCACTTATTTTATCACATGAATCGATTGGTTGGGAGTCCAGTCAGTTATTTTGTTTCTTGAATTGAATACCTAAACACTTTGGTAATGAATCCAATTATCATTCAAGATCAAAACTCCTCTTATAGGTTAGTTCTATATGTGTGACCTGATAGGTCCCATATTACGTTGGCAGTGAATGTCCATAACTAGTTATGACATCATAAGAAAAGAGTGGTACCTAGTTGCACATCATTACTACCTAAGTAAATGGAAAGTTGGAGAACAACTTCAACCTACAATCTATATTTGGTGTTATAGTATTTGTATAGTTCCTTGATCAATGATATCTAGATTGAACTCGAGGCATGGAGCAGTTGTCCTATTCAACATTTAATCTATGTTCCTTGAACCAGAGTAGACTGTCTGAGATATATTGAATCTCAATATCACATATTGACTCACACATGCATTGCCATGCATTTATTAGTCTTTATTATTAAGAGGCCTAATATATCATACTCTTATAGGAGGGACAAATCCCATCTACATCACTCATAGTCAGTCCCCCTATGTCAAATTCACCCTATCATCACTATTGTGGCAACCCTTATTCAGGATTATGTTGGATGATGTCAAAGCATACCAAACTTACATGTGATGAGTGTAGTGACTTCAGGTCTAGGAACCACAATCACCACCAACACTATAAGAGTTGTCTATGGTTACCATTATAATGGCTTCCATGTTTTAGCCTCATGGTGGATTTTCCAGATACATTGTTCTCTAACATTTATCTGTGTGCTTAGTTTGATATCACATATCATGGCTAATGAGTTTCTGTCATCAGCCAACACACACTCTAGTCTTACGTGATATAATTTTCTAGATGCCTTCTGCAATAACATCCGAATAGGGACATAATGAGAATTTATATACTCTTAACATCTATATGATATCATCTCAAGTCACGTACTTGAAAAGATACATCATTGAGTAATAGCATTCTCCATACAACAATTATGTTATATTATTACCTCATAACTGAATAAAATAGAATAGATTGGAAGCTTGCCTTTGTTATTAATCATATATATACAAATTATGCCACTATAATCATCATATGATTGACTCTCTGGGAATAAATACCAACACCTTAACCTATAGTAGCAACAATGTATGGAGCACCTGAAGGACTACAACTTCATCATAGCCTATCATCCATGTAAGGATAATGTGGTAGATCATGCCCTGACTCTTAAACGAATCAATTGTCTAATCATTTTAGACACATAGTGGAGGAGACTCATAGAATTTTCATGATGGACCCCACAACCACTAACTAATTGGCTCCATCTAGACAACATCTAGATTATGCTCGACCTACTTTCTGAGTTAGTATTTGCCTATTTTTCTAGCACTACTATCAATAAGATAAATTCATTTCTCACAAAGCTTAAAACTCACCTCTCCATGGGAGTGGATGGAGGAATTCAATGCAAAAAACATATATGGGTTCTCGAAGTCTCACCATTTACAAGAAACTCATTAGTCCAAGAACATAGTACATCCCAACACTACCAAGATCTTCATTGACATATAGTGGTTCTTCTGGTGACATGGAATGAAGATAGACATATCATAATCCATGGTTAGTTGCCTCACATTCCAGATGATGAATTTCAAACACCAATGACTAGGTGGTTTACTACAATCCATTAAGATTCATGAATGGAAATTATACCAGATCACCATTGAGTTTGTGATGTTCACCCATATACATAGAAAATGCATGTTGCAATATGAGTTTTTGTGGACCATGTAACCAAGTTTGTACACTTTTTAGCATGTAATATTATCGCCAAATTATCTAGCATGGCCGAGTTGTACATCCAGAATATTGTCTGTTTGTATGGATTATGGAGTTCCATCATCTCTGAATGTGATCTTAAGTTCACCTACAAATTGTGGAAACAAGTCTATGTAAAACTATACACTAGGATGGAGTTTAAAACTACCTACCACCCTCATACTAGTGAGCACACAAAATCCAGACCTATATAATAACTACCAATCTAGAATGGGATGGATGGTGGGAGGAGTATCTACCATTTGCTGAGTTTGCTTATATAATAACTACCAATCCATAATTGGGATGCCCCCTTATGAATCTTTTTATGGAAGGTTGTGTTAGTTTCCACTTCATTGGGATGATATAGGTGGAAGTACTTTGCTCAGATCACAATAACTTACATTGATAACATTACTTTGATCAAAGAGAGACTGGAGAATGCCCAAGATTGGCAAAAGTCCTATGCAAATGCAAAGTAATTTGATTTGTACCTTTTATAGGAGATCATGTGTTTATAAAGATCCAATCCCTCTATTCCAAAGATGAGTCTCCAATAAGTGGGTTTGTTCTAGATTTTGGAACATGTTGGAAAGATTGCTTATCATCTTGCCTACTACCTCAATATAGTATGATGCATGATGTTTCCACGTGTCCAATATGAAGCTCTATGTGAAGGATCATTTTCATTTATTATACATTGAACCAAAAAAATCCAAGGTAGGTTATTCTATCCTAGGGTACCTTTGAGGATCTTGGTTTCAAAGGTGAAAGAGCTCATAAATAAATAAAAATTGAGATGGTTAAAGTTATTTGGAAACACCATGGAAAGGATGAAGCCACATGGGAACTAAAGATGAACATGGAGGAAGCACACCGACACCTCTTTTCTATCTTGGACCAATTTTGAATGGAAAATCCTAATAAGTTTGGAAAATATAATAACTTGAGTTATGAAGCATTTGTTTTACCATGATGTAATTTGAGAATTTAGTAAGGTTCTTTGAAAAGTCCTTAATTTTATGTTTTTTTGCAAATGTTTGAGTGCAACTTTTCCAAATGCTAGAACTTGTGGGCTTATTTAATATCAAAAAATCATTCAGATGTTTAGTCTTCTAATAATAAAGGGAAACCAAAATTCTAGAAGATTCCAAGTTATATAGCTAATTGGGAAATTAACTAGTATATTATCACATGTTTACTTGAACACCAAGTTCAGGGTAAACAACAAACATAGACTGGACCGCATCTTTTCTTCAATGTGGGATGGTAACTAGAGGAAGATAAATGTCAAGTTTGGAAAGATAATATGTTTATTTTTTACTTGAGAAATTAATATAAGTAATTACTTGAATGCTAAGAAAAGAATAATTATTTATGTATTTTGATCTAAAAAATTTCTTGGCCAAGATAAGGTTTTCATAAATATATCTTTAGAGTTTGGTAGAAATTTCATGTTTAGAAACCTACACATTATTCCTAAGAATTAAATAAAGAGATAAAATATTAGAAATCAAAATTTGAATCGAATCTAAATAACATGTCCAAACCCAAACTCCAAACAAAGATAAGACTTTAAGCATGATTCTAGATGTGAGCATTATCCCTAATTATTGATCCTTGATTAGACAGATCACACATAATCATCTACTTCACGCTCAGAGTTCATCCTGACATTTATTCTCCCTCAATTTTTTTCTCACTCCCTACTCCACCAAACTCCATGGAACTTATCTCATTAGCATTGGGAGATCAAAACAAACACAATGAGATTAGGTGCAGCCTTTATTGTCATGATCTGGGATGATGCCCAATCAATTGGTGACTCATGAAACCTAGGGCTATCTTAATATGCCTCTACTCATCTCCCTAGACTATAAATAACAACAAGTAGGTTTCCACGAGTCCCTCTAACCACAAATCATTAGCCAATTCCATTCAGAGAGCACCAGTGAAGCCTCTCCTAGAACCAACTCCATCTTCAGCTACCTCCACATTGCCCCTACAATTTGTGATGACTCTAGACAATGATTGTATGGAAGTTATGAAGATTCCATAATAGATAGCAAGCTCGAAACAAGTTATGACACCCATATCAATCACCATACCTCGATGCTATAAATGATTATCTAGGTGATGTGGTGGCTCATGAAATAATTGAACTTGTGAAAGAAATCTTTGTTTCTATATAACTACACTCCACATAGTAGAGACTCGTGAAATCGAGGATCATCTGGCTATTCATCATTGTAGAAGAGTGTTGAGATAGGCTAAGTCAGTATTGTATACTCCCAAATATTTTTTCCCTAGATAGACACCCTCCTCACACAAAAAATTGGCTCCTAACTTTGTCAATGGATAAGGATGTTGGCAGTGTCTCAAATGAGCCGATAGATGAAAAATATTTAGGGAAGACATCGATGATCCCAAGTTCTTTGACTCCTTTCATCAAGTGTATTCCTATGGACGAACTACCCATTGAGTTTTTAGAAAATAAGCCATAAACCCAAATATTATATATTATAAATCAAAAAAATGTGAGGATTCTAAAAATAATGGTTTCAAGACTTAGTATGGTCTTGGATCAATTCATAAATGATTAAATGAAAACCCTAAGTTCATGGAAATAATGTCTATACTTTGTTCAATTTAATATTATTTCATATTAATGATAACGTAATGTTATTTTCTAACCTAAGAATTAGGGTTACATTTTATGTTGTATTATAGATTCTAAACCTTAGATTAAGTTGTATGTTGATGGTGTGTTCTATTTTTCAGAATTGTAGGTTAAGTTGTAGTAATTATCTAAATACATGTACTTATAGAAGATGGCATCAAAAGAACACATGGCTATCAAACTTTAGAGAATTAGTTAGATAGTTATTATTTATTGACACATAGCACTTTGCATTAGAAACATCATGTAACTCCATTGAGAAAAGTTATCTTTCATCTTGTAATCAAACCAAATTTATTAACAAAATTATAAATTAATATTGGTTAATAAACCTAGATTATGGAAGGTAACAAATGATTCTTTCATCCTCAGTCCAAATTCAATTGGGATAATAGGAGATGGGGTTGTTATAGTCCTAACCACTCCTAGAGGAATGATCCCTAACTTGCATATTCTATACTACATCCCGATCCCATGCACTTGTGTCTCATTGTGCATAAGTGTGATGAAGTGAATTTTTACATATTAATTTCCTAATTTACCTTTGAACATTTCTTTGTACTCAAGTTTCCTTTTTTTTTATCCCACCTCATCATTTACTAAATGCACAATCTTTTTTCACTCACTTTTTGGAGAAATGATGTATAAGTGTGACTGGAGGTATTTTGGGAAAATATTTAAGAAGAATTGGGTTACATGATTTTGGTTCATTGTTGACCAATTAGATGATATTAAGAGAAATAAAATAATTTTTAGAAATTGGAAAGACATAGTATCAAAAATATACTTATTTAAGTTTATTTAGATGAATCATAATTGTTACTTTTAAGGAGATGCATTTTCAAGAAATGTTTGGTGGAGAATTTGTTTCAGTGCTCACAAAATTTCCTTTTCTTTCCTTTTTTTTCAGGACAGAGATTTTTTAGGTATAAAGTTTTGTTTAAAATTTTGTTTCATTTGAAGTTTTTGTCCAAGAGGTATGAATTTTTAACCATCAGAGGAGATCAGACAAAAGTTGCCTAGGTGATTGACGTTTTCAATAAATGTTGGCATTGATACCTGCCCCCTTATTTACATTTTGGGTGTGGCACATTTAATATTAAGGTATACACTAGCCTTCGAATTATGATTCCACAACCACAAGGTTGTCTTCAACCTTGCGACTAGTTTGGGAAAGTCCATTACATCCAAAATTTTATTCTCCCTTCTCTCCTTTCCTTGTATCTCATCCTCTCTCCTTGTTGCTTGTTCAACTAAATTATTATTATCAATCTGACCCAATACAGTCTTTTATGGGTCATTTTGTGCCAAAATGTGAAATGGCAAGGGGACACCACCATGGCTTCTCAACTAAGAAAAACCCCAACGTAGAATCATAGTCCAAGCCTTCAAAGACCTATATAAACTCCTTCAGTGTCTTCCCCTCAACTCCCTCAATCAATACCTACCTTTTTTCACCACCAACCCTACCCAAATTTCCTTTCTCTCATTCATTCTTTCTACTGGTTCTTGTTATGTTGTTGGGACCACCCTCTAGGGTTTTCATCGACTTATTTTCTCAACCAATTCTGAGATAATGCTAGTCTTGCATGATCAAGACAAGGTTGAATGGCTAACTCATTTCTTTATCAAGGTCCCCTCCTCCTAAAACCCTTAGTGCCTACAAGCTCTATTGATCATCCTGCCCTCGCTCATACAGGTTATTCTATCAATAGAGAAGACCCGAAGGGTATCACATCGAGCCATGCCAATGAAAACCAGGATCTGAAGCATCTTAGATTCTCACTCTCCCCTTGCTCTTTTAGTGGGATTTGAAAATGATATCCCTTAGACCATCCATCCACATAAAAGGTTGATCTCAAATCAAAAGGCCCAAGTTTTTCCTTATCAATATATTATTCTCCCCTCTATGAGAAATTTCCAAGAAAGACTATTAAAGTTAATTAAATCATAATAAATTACGTAATTTTTCCATGAAACATAAGAAAAATGATCTATTGTCATATAAACAATACAATGGAACTACTTGCAAGACTTAATTCTCACTCTAACTCTAATATCCTGAATCTTAAATTGTTTCCCTATTTGAAAATGTTTAATTGATCAAACACCAAGACTATGACTCTAAACTCTAGATCTAACCTTTTCAGTAACTTTTGATGCAACCCTAGATGTAGTCATGATTTTTTTAATGGAAATACATATAATCACTCTTATCACTATTTGATACTTCTGCTCATGAAATCATATGAACTTGAGTATTTCTATCTAACCCTAATCCCTTGGAGGTTGATTCTAAGTATGGTATAACCTTATAATATATCTGTCTAAGGTGTAAAAATCTATTTTGGACCATGTTATGAATCTATAATGGTATCTTAATCTAGAAATGACAAACTGATATTTTAAAGTTATTTTGGGTGATTCTTATTATGAACTAGGTGTGGACCATCCCTTGACATGTTGCTAGATAAGATGCTAGAACTTAACACTAGTCTTGACACGTTAAAAATATGGAATATTGATCATGAATGTAATACCACACCTACGTTCATTAATGAGACTTAAAAACTAATATAGTCCTTGGTACTTCTAAATGTTGATATCCCTATTTTGAGACATGTGTCTTATTTTACATGCCAAGACTTTGATAATTTTGATTTGATTTTTCTGAGATCTTTACTTTGAGTGTATAGATACAATTATCCTCTTGTTTACCTTGGTTATGATATTTGATTGTTATGTCTTATATGTATGAGTCCATATGAGTAGCTATTCTACTTGTTTGGGATACATCATTCTCTATTGAAGACTATTTTGTATTCATTATATTTAAATTGACGAAACATGAAATATGATAAATTCCAATTATACCAAATTTTGTTCTCATGTTCAGTACAAAAACTTATTACAGCTACCTATAACTTGGGGTAAGGGCGCAATTTTTAGTGAGATACGCATATCTTGGGATAAGAACACATTTTGGAGGGTGCCTTGGTATTCCTCAAATAGTCATGACTCATTTGGACCTATTATATGGGATGTTGGATCGTACATTGGTCCTAGTGTTGATGTCTTATCGAGTGTAATGGAATTTGTAAATACAAGATGCTTATCTTTTATGTTTAAAGGTTCTGGAATTTTATTTCATCTCTTGCGTTTATATTACTTTATACTAAGAATTATATTCTTCAATCCTACAAGTTCATTTCATTTTTACAACAAACCAATATATTTTCATTAATTGAGCCCAAATTTTATGATTTTATGTATATGATGACAATTGGCCAAGATCATGCTTCTTCTATTCTAAAATCCTTGAATACTTTGAACAATCTTCCACAAACCAGAACATCATAGGTTATATGAATGTTCTCAAGATCTAGTGGTTAGTTTATATTCTTGTATTTTTCATACCATGTTGCCTTCAGTCCCTTTTTGTGAACTTTTTAGTTGAATATAAATAAATAGAAGCTTAAATTCAGTCAATACATGAGATATTTGTGATCCTAGGGTGAATAAGAGATGAACACTTCAATCCTTTTAATGCTATATTTCAATATTTTTAACATTGTCTATCTATGTAGTGGGATTGGGTTAAAAATGTATCTGTGACAGTTGACTTCACATGTAAAGAAAAAACCTATATGTGATAATTGATTAAAATTTCAATCCTCTTTAACCTAGTAATCCTAAAGTCCAAAATGGTGAAATTGAAGTGTGTACGATTTAGAATAAGGGGTTTTGTCTAGTAATCACCTCCAATCCATCTAGCTATGGTGGTTCAATTCCCCACTCTACTTGTCCTTGATGGATCTAGATTGAAACTATAGTGTGTATTTTATCATCTCATCTTTTCTTTAAGTATTACCCTAAGAAACCCATTTTGAATGAAGTAGTGTGACTTCCCACCTTGTTCTATCTCTAGAAATGTGTCTTGATTTGAACCTTGTTCTCTCAATTGTGGGTAGCCTCAGGTGGAAAAACACTAAAATTTGAATTAATTTGAAAAATTATACTAAAGTTGTTGTTTTCCATGTCTTGAATCAATTTTTTCATCATGATGAACTTATGGAGTTAATTATACCTTGCAAATATACCTACAAACTTGGAATAGTGACAAGTCTGAAGTGGATGCTTCTAGTGTGAAGGATGGTAAGGACAAAGAAAATTGTGATAGGGAATCCAGTGGGGAAGTAAATGTTGATCAACCACCTAGATATACCCTTAAGCTTCGAGTGTGGATAGAATAGATTAAGGTCATTATGGAAACCTTCTACAACCTATAAATTCAAGAATTTGTATGCCCTAGAGAAAAACACATCACCTGTATTTCCAATATCCCTTCATCCAACCCTGATGACAATGGAAATAAGAACAAAACTAGGTCTAAAACAGAGGACCAACTCATGTGTTCAACCAAGGTCTTGAACATGAGAGTAATAATTGGGAAAACTAAAGAGGTTCTTGAATTGTGGGAATAGGCACCCTTGACCATGTCGGCATCAAAATCTACTTGGTCACTTCTTCAAGAGGGAAGGGCATTTTAGGATGGAGTACACCTACACACCTCCTTCATAGGTTGCCAAACACAACCTTGACAAAGAACATGCCAGTGTACCCAAACCCCACAATGAAGATGGTTTCACAAAACAAGATCTTAATTAAAGGTACTATTGTTTTATGTAACTCTAACCTTTTTTTTAGGAACATATCATGATATTGTAGAGTTTAGATGCATAATTGATCCATGTTTTTAATTTTGAATCCTCACATTCAAAGGTTGAAATATCGATCTATCTTGAAATGATAAACTATATCTTATCAACCTAAATTTTTTAATCTAACCCTAGATTTAGTGCTTTAAATGTTATTGAAATCTAACCCTCAAATATTGACTGGATAAAAATATTGATGGGGGTAATATTGATAAAAATGATGATAAACACCCTAACATTGAGTAATTGATCCATGATGATAAGTCCTAACTGTCAATCCTAACATTTACTCAATATTGATATGAATAGAAACTAGAGTTTACATTGGAATCTATAAAGTAAAATATTGTTTCTTCTAATCAATCAATACAAAATTATGAGTGAATTTCTAAATTCGTTCTGATTATAGTATTGATTGTGGAAGAGAATGTGATATGGAATATATTGTCTTGACCTTTTGAGAATTTTTTAATTTTAGGGAAGAAATTCTCTTTAAGAAGGTAAGGATGTGATGCGGTGGATTTTCACATGTTAATTGCATAATTTACTTATGTATCTTTGTTGTACTCCATATTCCTTATTTTGACCCCACTTCATCAATTAATATATACTAGATCATGGGTGACTCACCTTTTGGAGAAATAATGAACAATAGTGTGACATGAGGTAATTTAGGACATATCTAAGAAAAATCCAAGTTATATGACTTTCGATATCTTGTTGACAAATTAAATGATATTGGGATAAATAAGAAAGATTTTCATAAGTTGGAAAGATATAGTATCAAATTACACGTATTTAAGTTTCATTGGATAATCATATCAATAAAATTAAGGAAATGGATTTTCAAGAAAGTTTGGGTGTTGAATTTATTTAAGTTGTCCATGAATTTCCTTTTGGTCTCCTTTTAGTCAGGATGGAGATTTCTTGGATATAGATACATTTTTGAATTTTGGTTGTATTTATAGTTGTGGTTTGCTACATAAAAGTTTTTCAAGATTAGTTAAAGTTTCCTAGGACATTGATGATTTCAATAATTGCATGACATTAATACTAGCTCCTCTCTTTCTATGTTGGATGTGGCCCTTTTAATATCAAGGTGTAAAGTAGCCCTCAAATGATGATGAGGTTGTCTTAAACCTTGTGACTGGTCTGGAAAAGTTCATTGTAGTTGCAATTTTCTTCTACCCTCTCTCCCCACCTCATCTCTCCTTCTTTCTCCTTATTTTTTATTCCATTAAATTCCTCTTATTAATCCCACACCACACATGCCTTGATTGGGTATGATTTGTGCCAAAATCCTACTTTTACAATGGTCTACCATAATGGCTTCTCAACCAAGAAAAGCCCAATTTGGGACCCTAGATCTATCCTTAAAAACTACATATAAACTCCTATAATATCTTCTACTAGAATCCCTCTATCTATACCTACATTTTTGTGCCACCAACACAACCCAAAACCTCCCTTTCTCTAGATCATTCTTATGTTTCTCCTTGCGGCTCCTCCTTGACCACCCTCTAGGGTTTTCATCCCATTATTTTCTTGGCCAACTCCAGGATGACCACTGGTCTTGTAGAATCAAGTCAAGGAGGAAGAACTTCCTCATTTTTCTCTTTAAGGTCCCCTCCTCCTAAAATCCATCAATACTGGTGAGAAGTGTCGTACAATCTATGCCTCGCTCTCACAAACTATGCTAACAAGAGAGATGACCAAAAGGCTATTATATCATATTGTGCCAAAGAAGACTGGAATATGATGCCTCTTAGCCTCTTGCAGGCCCCTTCCTCTCTTAATGGGATCTGTGAATTCTGGCCCTTCAATCTTGTAGTCAGGCCAAAGATTGATCTCAAACAAAATAGAGCAAGTTTTTCCACCTCGTTATATTGTTTTACCTCTCTACTAAATTTTCCAAGAAATACTATCAAACTTCATAAATCATAAAATTACTAATTCATAAAAATGATACAAGTAAATAGCCATTTTTCATTTAAAACCAAGATGAATCTTATGGGTCTACTTTCAAGACTAAATTCTCATCTAATTCTCTAAATATCTTAGAATCTACTTTGTTTCTATATTTGGAAATATTGAATTTATCAACACCAAGATTATGAATCCAAACCCAAGATCTAACAAATTTGGTAACTTTTTTATTACTTGAAGCCATAGATCTAGTCATGTATTTAATGGAAATATCCACTCATCACTATTTGATATTTTTTTCTCATGAAATGATCTAGAATCCGAATTCTATCTAACCCTATTCTTATTGTGATTGGTTCTAAGAATTGTCAATCCTAATGATTTTTCCTATTAAGATATTAAAACCTACTTTGGACCATCTTGTGCATCTATAATGAATTCTTGATCTAGAAATGACAAATGGACCCTTTTGATAGTGATTTTGGGTTAAGTCCTTCTATGAACTAGGTGTGGACCATCCCTTGAAAATGTCTTTGAAAATTATGTTAGAACTTGATATTAGTCTTGAAACATTCAAGAAAATGAAATCTTAACCATGAATATAATACCACATATAAGTTCATTAATGAGACAAAACCCTAATATGGTGTTTGTGACCCCTAATGTTGATATCCCAATTTTTATGCATGTGTATTATTTTACATGTTAAGACTTTGATAATCCTAATTAGACTTTTCTGAGATCTTTATTCAAAATGTCAAGGTACACTTTATCCTCATATTGACCTTAATTATGATATATTAGTCATTTATTATAATTTTCAGTCCATGTACTTTTACATTATACTTGTTTGAACTACATCATACTCTATTGAATAGTATTTTTTCTTATATTTTGATTAACACAACCTAAAACATAACATAAATTACTTTAGTTTTCTATGTGTTTCTTTTTCTTTCATTGTCTAATAGGTACAAAAGTATATCATGACGTGGATGATCCATGAATACATTGATGACTTCACCAAGCTCAATTAGGTGAAATTTTTTTGCAAAGTGTGTTTTTTCATACAGTCGGACCCACAAAATGGTCGGGAAGAGGTGTTGTTATCTAAAGCGGATTCTCTCTTTTTCTACATAGTAGATGCCAAACCTGCTTCTTTGTGGGAGGGCGCTACTGCTACATGGACCCCTTCCTCTCATCCATTATACAAAACTTCATTCTCATGTACACATGAATGTATCTTTGGGTAATGACATGACGTTGTTGCACCTACATATCTTAGGGTAAGGGCATGAGTCTTAGTGAACCTTCTTGTATCTTGGGCTAAGGCCACATTTTGGATGGTACCTTGGAATTTTTAAAGTATTCATGACTCATTTGGACCTATCCCATGGGATGTTGGCCCTAACATTATCCATAGTGGCAATGTCCTCTAGACTATAATGGAATTCATAATTAATATGCTTGTCTATGACAATTAATGATTCTTGACTTTTGACTCATAACTTTTTTATATTACTTTCTACTAAGCATTATATTCTTTAAACCTACAAGTTCATAATATTTTTACGTACTTTCAATTATTGTGTCTAATTTTTAGAATGTTAGGTCTGTGATGACAATTTGTCGAGATTGTTCTTATGTTGTTCATAAATCCTTGATAACTCTAAATAAGCATCCACACACAAGAACTTCATGGGTTATATTTATGTACTTGGTATCCACTAGTTTGTTTATGTCATTGTATCTTTCCTAGTTGTGTGCCTCATAGAGGGGGCACATCAAGCTTTTTGGCACCATTCTTGCTGAGTGACCTTTAGGGCCCAGCTAACAATAATTTTTTTATTTTGTTAATACCCTCATCATAGTTGTTCTTTATTCTTTATTACACTTTTGCATTTATGATTCCTAACTTACTCCCTTTTTCTTTATTGTGCCTTACGTAGGTGATAGCGCATGTTTGACCACCACTCCTTGTCTATTAATTTTTCTTTAGAGATCTCAAAATAGGTAAGATAAGGCAACAAAATAGGCACATTTAAGTAATATAACAAAAAATGGGGGCCATGAAGAATAACTCTAAAGTGGTTCACCAATCCCACCTCCACCAAGTTCCTTAAATGACAACTTCATAACTGAAAACTACACCTCACCAATTTCTAAAAGAGTACATCATATGTCAGAGCAAGTGTTTTATATTCCACAAGCTCTAGTGGGACTTCTTCCCACCTTATATGTGTTAGATAATGAAAATGCCTACAAGAAGAATGATACATTCTTGAAGACTTTCTCCACATTTTGCTGACATGTTTCCAAGATGACTCCATATGCCTCACATTCTTTCCATTATCCTTGAAAGATAAAGCCAAGGTGTAATGACATCCATTTTTTGAGTGTCCCCCAATCAAGGTGGACGTTAAAGTTGAGAGTAAGTACCAAAATTTATAGGATTTACATTTCACAAATAACAAATAATAACCAACATTATCCATTAATTGAACAAATATTGGATACAAAAGGCATAATGAGACTCCTCTAAGGAGTTACATGGATTTTATAGGAGAAACTAACATACATGAGAAGAAACACTAAGTACTATCTAGATAACTAATATTCCATGAAATTAACCTTGTGAATTCCACTATGCCATATGAATCTTTAATTCTTCATACCATCGATCCATTATGTACTCTAGCCACCCAAAACACCAACAAACAATGTGTTGATCAACATATTGGTATATTGTGTATGTTGGTGCATACAAAAGTGTGCATGTACATATATATTCAACAAGTAAATAGTTTCACATATGATCTTGTACTTCATTGAGATAATATAACCCATGATGGTCATACCACCTTGGGTGCATTCACCTTTCTCTATCCATCATTGACTTAAGTGAACTATCCCCTACGCCTAGGTTATGAATATCCTGATTTACTTTATGTGATACACATGTTTCCATTACAATTATACATAAAGTAAACAAACATCCAAGATTTTCATTTTCAATACAATGGAAAACACTGACAAACTTCAAAATGTGATAATGTGGTTAGCCATATCATAACCATGTACCATAGTGTAGAACTGTGTAGTTATATCCATGCAATTTAATCATCAAGTGCATTCAAGCAATCCATAATCAATCAACATTATATGCATCTATGTATGCCCCTAACGTGTTACAAAAACATTCACAAGATACTAATTAGGTCAAGGTTAGATCCTAACTGGGGTTTAGGGTCATCTTAGGTTTGGATAAGGAATAATGGTATAAAATCATAATCCCATCGTGTCATGACTTCTAAGGGTTTGAAACCCTAATTATAAATTATATGTAACCTTAATTCATTGGTATAACATATCATGTTACTATAAACACCTAGATTATATTATGTGGGTTAAGATAATAACAAGTTATAAGTATTTGTTCAATAACCCTATTTTCACACGTATATATTATGGACTTTAGACACCCAAAACATACATCATTATCATCATCATCATCATTATCTAGGGACTCATTATATTCATCAATATTAGGTATTATCACAAAAAGAATATTTTAAATGCATAGCACATTCTATTCATTGTAACTTAGGGTTTCATGTATTACTCACCCTATATTCACGTATTAGCTATACTTTAGGAACTAAAATAAGTATTAGGCCATTAAACCATTTTATATATATTCTACTCATTTTTTTGGATTAGAGTGATATATAATTTCACTACCATTCAAGTTATAACGTAATTTCAAGAATTTATGCAAGTTTATCATATACTAACCAATCATAATATGCCATGCAACAAACATAGCATTATTTCATTTAATCCAAGCAGTGAGGTTTAGAAAATATATCCATGCTATGCTAGCACCCCACACCTAATTGTATGAGGAGTAAAAAGGACTTAAATGTCCCTTACCTTACTATGTTGAGCCCAAGGGAAAGGATGTAAATTCCTCAATCTTCTACTACTTCATCCTCTTTGCACCACTACCTCTTGTTGATTCATGCATGTGGGTCAAATTCTTCTTGACTATCCACTCCCCTCCATGTCAATAGAATTTGATATATTTAGGCCTCTTCCACGGACTCCTGGATTCTAAGCAACCCTTTTCAGTGCTGAGAGAAAACTAGGGTGGTGTGGACTAGGGATTGTTCAAAGAATTAGGAGGATGGAGGTGGGAGATCAAAAACAATGTATTTGTGGTGAAATTGAAGAACTAGACTTGTTCTAGGGAGCATGAAATTACCTCTAAGTTCCTTTTATAAGTGTGAGGGGTCAGATATTGATGAATGCATATTCATCATAATATTCATTCGCCTTTTTGGGACCATTTTGACTCAATACATCCAATTTCATTTACTAAATATCACAATATACAAAATTGCTTAATTGGTTTAGTTACCAGAATTATTAACTAAGTTTATGTTGAATTTATGTAGGTCATGATGAGGTTGAACAATCAGCTGGCACCCACCTCCATTTAACCCAAATTCACCTTCAACATAATCATCACTACCCTTTGCTTCACTCCATCTCTATCTCCATAAACCATCATCCAAATCAAACCCTTTTGAGTGGGACCCACCTTTCTCAATATTTGATCTACCCTCACTCATCCTTGGTCTTGACCATACGGTCTCAAGACCGTATGGGCTGCCTCACCTCAAAACCGTTTGGATCTAACATATCTTCAAGACCGTTTGGGCATCTACCTTTCCACACTGTCAGATCATTGATCTACGGTCCTTATTCATTTGGGCTAATGGTTTCCATCATGATCTGTCCTATCGGTCTTGCTGCTTTACCCCTCTACACGGTCTCTAAAGCATATGAGATCTCACGGTCTCAAGACCGTGCAGTGGTCCTTTCTCAAGATCGTAAGAGTAGCTTCACCTCGAGACCGTTTAGGCATCTTGACTCGCAAAAAGCCATGAGGATCTCACCTCTTACTTTATTTCATCTCCTTTCTCCCACCAAACCCTAACTCCTACAACACCTACTCGATGCACCACCGCTGATGTCAGTAGCATACCAACATAGCTTCTCCTGACTGCGTGCACAACACCTCCTGCTTCCCTTCTTCCTCTACCCTCTCCCTCTGCCCAGAACCTACAACCTCATTTGTAGGGCTGGAAACGGTCCTCGAGACCGCAGGACCGGTTTGCCAACACCCAATGCAAGCCACCAGGACCATTTGGACATAGAACGGTTAAAGGCACAAGACCGATCAGAGTCAGAACCATCGATCGTGAAGACTGATCTCGAGCTTGTTCAGATGCTGAACGCCAGACCGTTTGGAAGCTACAAACCTCAAGAGCACTTATATGATGGAGATAAAGTCTGGTTGGCTAGCGCGATCGATCTTCTGAGACCATTTGGACGACGTCATCAAGACCGTTTGGACAACTCTGACTGCAAGACCGATCGGAGGTGGGAACGCTAAACTGTTTGGAGAAGTGTCGATCACTGAGACCGTATGAATGAGAGCCAAGGACCATTTAGAGCATGTCATTTCGGGATCGGTTGAGCAAAGGATACCAAGATTGATCAAAGCAGACCGTTTGGTTAAAAGCACCAAAACTGTTTGGACATTCAACTCTCCAAGACCGTTTGGTCATATAACCAAGACCATTTGGTCATACTAAATCGTTTGGAGATAAAAGCACCAAGACCATTTGGACCCAAGACACCAAACCGTTTGGACCAAACCATGAGGAGGACTCACACCAAAAACATGAGGACCAGATCCGAGCCTATAAATAGGACCAGTAGGGTCCCCGTTTGAGGGGGGATCTGGGACACCGACAGGCTGTCTAAACGTTGGTCTGATCCTGCCACTGTCACTTCACATGTTCCTCCTACTATGATCAAGGAGACCGAGAAGAGAAGGAAGGAGGAGTGAGAAAGGCTGCCCGATCTATCTTGGCATCCCTCATTCTTCGTCCAGATCTGCTCTAACACATCGTAGAAGACTGCATCATCTTCGTCGAGCTGCGACCACCTTCTGCATCATGCTCGTGGTGGAATCCTCTCTCTCTCTTATTCTTCTTATTTCTCGCATCATGAGTGAGTAGTTCCTTTTCGTTGGGGTGCGGGGACTAGCCCAGCTGCCCATGCAAGCATGTTCTTTTGTTAAACATTCCATGGCAATGTATATAACTTTTCATTTCATTGTAAATCATTAATGTTTATAGTTTGATTACCTGCTTGCTTTCATCTTGTTGTTCCCTATGTTGTGAGAACTTCTATATGTAGGGTAGAATGTCGATTAATGAGGTTGACTCCCAAACTAGAAATAGAATGGGATTCCTTGAGGTCATAAGTGTATGATCCATGAGTGGACGAGCCATCTAGCCTACGGTGATGCTTCTATGGCCTAAACATCCCTTAGGGAGGGCCACAACCTTGGTTAGATTTTGTATCTTCGTTGTTAATCATCGATGTTTTTTGGTAGACTAATCACATGCTTTCTTGATGTTTAGCACGGTTAACTCCCTAACTAGAAACAGAAAGGGATTCCTTGAGGTCATAAGTGTATGATCTGTGAGGGGATGAGCCATATAGCCTACGGTGACGCTTCTGTGGCCTAAACATCCATCAGGGAGGGCCACAACCTTAGTTGGATTTTGTATCTCCAGAACCGTAAGTACGTGATCTGTATGGCGACGAGACATCTGATGCCTAAGGTGATGCTTACGTGAACCTAAACATCCCTCAGGGAGGGTTCACAGTAGTTCTACTTGGATAGTTAGATCTTTCCTGGATGTTTGATGTTTGGAAGACTTTGCATGTGTAGTGGTGGTGAAACCTGAGACCATCCCAGCGGTTCCATATCATTAATCTAGATCCACTTTAATTGTTCTCTTTATTTTCCCACACTTAGTTTAATTAACACCAAATCAACCCTTGGTTCTAAATATTAGTCTTACTTGATCTAGATTCGACTAACGATGATTCTTAAAAATGTTGTCTCTTGGGATTTGATCCTCAACTATACTGCGATAAGACACGTCCGCTTGCGGGTGGTATTATTGCACAAGGTTTTGGTAAAAGCTTGGGGATCTCAACCCTGAGTGAGTTTGTTAGTGCGATAATATTCCATGTCAAATTCTAGCACCGTTGCCGGGGAAAACAGAATCAATTAGTCAAATATAGTTCTTTTAAGGCTAATCTAGTATTTGTGTTTTACTTTTGTTACAATTGATCATCTACTTGAATTTCACTCCACTCCATCAATCTTACTTCAGATCTTTTCATTTTAGGTACCCCCAAGACTAGTGTATGCGCCTTTTGAACAGTCCTAGACTCACCGCCAGCTTTGATCTGAAGATAGACAGAACCTTTCATCGTGAAAATAGAGAAAACCAATCAAGAATGGCTCAAGAAAAGGAAATAGCCCGAAGGGTGGCTCAAGCCATCAATGCACAGAGAGAAAGACTCATGCAAGAAGCTAGGGCTGTAGTTCAAGAAGAAATCCTAGCAACACAAGCAACAACACAAGCAGTAGTACTACAAAAGGATCTTAGGGAGTTCTCAATCCCTAAAGGTGTTGATGTTGATCACCCAGTTCAACCTCCTCCCATCCATGCTCCCAATTTTGAGATAAGGGCACATTGGATTACCTTGCTTCAAAACAACCCATTCTATGGTAAACAAGGTGAAGATAGTCAAGAACACCTTGTGAGGTTTATTGATCTATGTGCCATGACAAAGCAAAATGGATTGTCCGATAATGCAATTAGACTCTATCTTTTCAAGTATTCACTTGTTGATAGAGCTATAATTTGGTACAATTCCTTGCAATGCGAGCCCATCACTACATGGGAACAACTACAAAATGTTTTTTTGGAAAAAAATTACCCTCCTTCACTCACCTACAAAATTAGGGGTCAAATAACAATGTTCACTCAAGCCCCTGGAGAAACCCTTATTGAAGCATGGAAAAGATATAAAGAGCTTCTACGCAAGTGTCCACACCATGGCATTCCCAAGAATCAACTCATAAAAATCTTCTATAAGGGTGTGGATGATGATATCAAGAGATTCTTAGACTCCTCATCTGGAGGGAACTTCATGCGTCAAAGTTATGACAGCACATGGAGGGTTGTCACCCTTGGAGCTGAAAATCAAGATAATTGGGGTAGGTTTGTAGGTAAGGGAGTATTGAAGGTAGCTATGGCTGAAGTTATTCCAGAATACAAGTCTATCACTGAGACCCTCAAACTCTTAGTTTCCAAGTAAGACCATATCGATTCATCCCTTGCTACATTTGGAAGAGGACGTTCACCCCCTCAACAACAAGAACAGATAAAGTCAGCTTCATTGTTCTTTGAAGAATGTAAAGGTATTGATCATTACACTTTAGCATGCAATGTTCTATATGATGTGGTTCTAAGCAATATGTGTGGCCAAGGATATAATGGTCAAATGGAAAATCTGAATGTTGTTAACACCATTCCTGGTCAAGGATACTAATCAGAATAGGAACCATCGAGGCTTTCAATATGGAAATCCTTCAGGAGTGGAAACCTCATGAAAACTTGGTTCAACTAATCAACAAAGAGGCCCATCAGGATTCCAATATAACCAACAACAAAATTTCGGGAATCAAGGAAACCTTAGGGGTAACTTTTAGAACAGGAACTACAACCAGTATCAGAACAACCCTTAGTTCCAAAATCTCAACCAAATTCCTTATCAACAACAAGGACAACAAGTTGGTCCCATCTCTCTGGATGACAAACTAACAGCCATTGAGAAGATGTTGCAGTCACAGCAGACTATGATAGCTAACTAGCAAGCCCATCAGAAGGCTATTGAATCTCAACTAGCTCAACTTGCAGCTAGCATGAAGCCACCTGATGGAGCCTTTGCTGGCCAACCCAAGAACAACCCTAAGCATCCCGAACAATTAAAGGTTGTCACCACCAGGTCTGGAAAAGACTATTCTGATCCTCCTGTCAAGACACATGTGGTTATTACAGACATGGATGACTCTGTGATTGTACAAGACTCTACAACTTCTGAGTCTCAACCAAAAAAAATAGTAACTGCTAATAAGACAAACAAGGAAAATTTGGAGAAACATGTTGATGCAGAAAAAGAAACACTAGAGCCAAATGTACCAGTGTACAAGCCTCGTATACCTTTCCCATCTCGTTTGAGGTAGACCAAAGTCAACACTCGATTCAACAAGTTCAAGGAAGCCATGGAAAAGCTTCATGTTGATATTCCCTTTTTAGATGCTCTGGCTGAGATACCAGCCTGGACGAAGTACTTAAAGTCACTTCTAACAAGAAAATATATAACTGAGGAATATGAGATAGTAAAGTTAGTGAAAACCACTTCAGACATCATCCAGAGTAAGATGCCAAAGAAACAGAAAGATACATGATCTTTTGGAATTTCTTTCCATATCTGTGATTCTTCATGTAAGAAAGGATTGGCAGATCTTGGTGCTAGCATTTCCATCATGCCACTTAGCCTCTGCAAAAGGCTAGGGTTTGCTAAACTGCTCCCAACCGGCATGACCATACAACTTGCAGATAACACTGTAACTCTACCCTTAGGAATTATTGAGGATGTACCTATCAAGGTAGGGAAAGATTCCTATGTTCCGTGTGACTTTGTCATCATGGATATAAAAGAAGATACTAGATACCCACTCATCTTTGGACGTCCATTCCTCACTACTGCAAGAGCCCTAATTAATGTTGAAGCAGGAACCCTACTGCTCAGATTAGGAAAGGAAACTCTCAAATTCAAAGTTTTTGAAAGTATGCGAAGACCAAGTATGCAAGAAGAAGTCTACTTGATTGAGTGCATAGAGTAGATGACACTACTTACCCAAGAGGATTATGAACAAGATGATCCTTTAGACGTGGCTCTAACAACCCCATCTGCTGATGATTCCATTAATGAACAAATAAAAGATTGTGGTCTCCAACTCAACACTGCCAAGGAAGATCCTGAAGATAAATTTGAGGTACTCAAAGTTGCGGATATTACTAAAGACTCATGTGAGAAGCCACAAGCTCCTAAAATGAAGCCCTTACCCGAAGGATTTAAATACGTGTTTTAGATGAACTAAAGGTCTACCCAGTCATTATAAATTCAGATCTAACAGTAGAACAAGAAGATAAACTCTTGACGGAATTAAAAGAAAGAAAGAAAGCAATATGGTATAAGATGATTTATCTCAATGGGGTCAGTCAAGCACTGTGCATGCACAAAATCACTATGATGGAAGATCACGAGCCAACCGTTGAACACCAAAGGAAACTTAATCCAAATATGAAAGAAGTTGTCTGCCTTGAAGTTATAAAGTTGCTCAAGACATGTATTATCTATCTGATCTCTGATTCACCATGGGTAAGCCCCGTGCATGTTGTCCTAAAAAAGGGTGGAACTACTGTAATACAGAATGAAGACAATAAACTCATCCCCACTTGAGCAGTCACCGGGTGGAGGATGTGTATTGATTATAGGAAGTTGAACAAAGCGACACGAAAGGATCATTTTCCAATGCCTTTTCTTGATCAAGTCTTATAAATATTGGCTCACCAAGAATATTTTTGTTATCTCGATGGTTACTCTAGATTCTATAAAATTCCTATACATCCAGATGACCAAGAGAAAATAACTTTTACTTGCCCGTTTGGAACATATGCCTTTAGAAGGATGTCATTTGGACTCTGCAATGCGCCTGCAACTTTCCAACGTTGCATGGCAGTTATATTTGCTGGTCTCACTGAAACTATCATGGAAATTTTTATGGATGATTTTTCTTTATATGGAGATTCTTACAACTCATGCCGGAAGCATCTCTCCCTTGTCCTCAAATGGTGTGAAGAGGCACATCTTGTGTTGAACTGGGAGAAGTGTCACTTTATGGTAAAGGAAGACATTGGCCTTGGTCATAGAGTTAGCAATCGAGGAATCGAAGTTGACAGAGTGAAAATCGAAGTGATTTCCAAACTCACTATTCCAACGAATGTAAGAGAAGTTTACGTGTTCCTAGGTCATGCAGGCTTTTACAGATGATTTATTAAGGATTTCTCCAAAATAACCAAACATATGAAGAATCTATTGCTAAAGGATCATGAGTTCCACTTTGACGAAGAATGTGTTAAAAGTTTCAACAACCTAATGCATGCTCTTACAACAACACCCATCATCAGAGATCCCGATTGGGATCACCCATTTGAAATTATGTGTGATGCCAGTGATTATGTTGTGGGTGCTATTTTAGGACAATATATAGAAAAGAAACATATGTGATCTACTATGCATCAAAAACCCTTGACGAGGCTCAGAGGAATTATGCAACTACCGAGAAAGAACTCCCGGCAGTAGTGTATGCCTTTGACAAGTTCAGATCCTATCTCATTAGTTCAAAATTCATTGTCTACACAGATCATCCTGCCATTCGTTACCTCCTATCTAACAAAGATGCTAAACCTAGGTTAATAAGATGGATTCTCCTCCTACAAGAATTTGATTTGGAGATAAGAGATAAGAAAGGTACAGAGAATGTTGTAGCAGACCACCTCAGTTGCATCCACACTCTGAATACCAAGAAGATCCCGATTAATGATTCTCTTCCGAATGACCAACTAATGAAAGTTTCAGAAGATACCCCTTGGTACTCGGACTATGTGAACTACCTCACCGCTGGTGTCATCCACCCTGAATGCACCGAAAATGCACCGAAGAAATTCATGCATGATGTGAAGTAATATCACTGGGATGAGCCATACCTCTTCAAGCTATTAACTGATGGTCTTTACAGACGTTGTATCGCTAGAGAAGAAGCCAACCTCATTTTAGAACAATGTCACTCAGGCCCAGTTGGAGGCCACATGAGTTCCAAGAAAACTGTCCTGAAGGTTTTGCAATGTGGTTTTTTGTGGCCAACCATATCAAAAGACTCTTACAACTTTGTTCTATCATGTGACAAGTGTTAAATAATAGGTAACATTACGAAAAGAGATGAGATGCCACTTAAGTTGTGGCAAGAAGTTGAGATATTTGATGTTTGGGGTGTGGACTACATGGGTCCTTTACCATCATCTCATGGATTTTCCTACATCCTAGTGGCGGTGGATTATGTCTCAAAATGGGTCGAAGCCATATCGATCTTCACTAGTGATTCTAAACCCATCATCAAGATGTTCAAAGATATTATTTTCCCCTGTTTCGAAGTCCCACGCACTGTGATATCTGATGAAGGTTCTCATTTTCTTGAAAGAAGCTTTGAAGCATTGCTGAGGAAATATGATGTTACTTACAAGGTAGCCTCACCCTACCACCCACAAACAAGTGGACAGGTAGAGGTTTATAATCGTCAACTCAAGGCTATTTTGGAAAAGACAGTAGGCCGCAATCGAAAAGATTGGTCAGTGAAAATCAGTGACGTATTGTGGGCCTACTGAACTTCTTTTAAGACTCCCTTTGGAACTACACTGTTTCGATTGATCTATGGAAAGTCATGCCACCTGCCTGTTGAACTTGAACACAAAGCATGGTGGGAAATAAAACAACTAAATTTTGATATGAAGAAAGCAGGCCAAGCCAGGATTCTGCAACTCCAGGAGCTGGATGAACTCTGAATGATAGCTTATGAAAATGCACGAATCTACAAAGAACGCACAAAGATTTGGCACGATGGACATATAAAAAGAAAGGACATTCAAGTCGGAGACCAAGTTCTTTTGTTCAATTCAAGACTAAGGTTATTCCCAAGAAAGCTCCATTCTCACTGGTTTGGACCTTACATTGTCAAGAGCATCTACCCACATGGTGCTTTCTCTTTATGGAGTGAAAAGTCAGGCGAATTTGTGGCAAATGGTCAACGATTGAAGAGATATTTTACCTCTGCTGATACAGGCTCTGAAGCAATGTTGGATCTCACCAATCCAACATATCCACCGTAAAGTTGAAGGAATCAAGTCGAGCCATCGACGTAAAACAAAGGGGCTTGTCAGGAGGCAACCCGATCAATAAATGTGTATTTCGTTTTAATTTTGAATTAGGATTGTTTTTCTAGATAATTTTGCACCAAATAAAAATTGCATCATGAGATACTATCTTGAGTTATGATTTATCTTCATTTTAGATATTTTTAGATGGAGGACGCACGCTGATTGGAACCCAACCACATCTGGGGGTCCAACCACCATGAATTTTTCCCCTCCATCTTGGATTTAGAGTTTGCTTGGGACGAGCAAATTTCTAAGTTCGGGGTGGAGGTTGGGTGGTACGTACTTTACTTTCCACCCTCACCCATCTTTTTCATCGCTGCATTTTTAAGAAAATTTTTCAAAAAGACCACTTTTTGAAATTTTGATGCTTTTCATTTCTCTTCCTGTGCATTTTAAATAATTATACCCTCCTTATTCAAAGTAGATCCTCAAAAGGACCACTTTTTGAAACAAGCCTTTTAATCAAAATCATCTTGTGAAGCTTATGAATCCTAACACCATGATACTTATGCAAAAATGACAAGTGTATGTCAAACTGATAGGGATCAAACACATCGTGCTTCCTAACTGACTAGTGGAACAATAACATGGAATCTCCATTGGATCCTCATCAAGTCATTAATTGAACAGAGTACGATAAAGAGAATGACCTGATGCACTGAATTGTAAATAAAGTTGCATTCTGATCTGAACTCTCTTCTACACTTCTTCTATCATCTTCGTACCCCTCCATTCATCAAAAACAAACAAAAATAGCCAAAATAGTGTCAAACCCTATGTTCGGGGTGGCACACCATCTCCATCTATATCCGCTTCTTCCATACCCCTCGCTAATAAATAGGGGCGTACCACCAAGAAAAGATGCCAATGTGCACACAAAAAGAAAATGCAATCTCGAGTTGAATAGAGGAGAGATTCACACATAAAAAATGCAATCAATGAAATTGTAATCATAAAATAAAAATCTCGAGTCGAATAGAGGAGAGATTTATTTCTTCCTTCCATACCACCTTTCACTCTCTTTTCTACTTTAAGGTACAATGAATGCCTCCACTACCCTGAAAAACACTAGTGTCAGATCAGATGCACACTTGTTGTTCTGCGGGTATCTCTAGACTCTTACAAAACTCTTTGATATGCTTGTTGTTGGAAAAAGTGAAGAGGAAGTGATATTGGAAAACAAACTCAGGAACAAAGATATGGTAAGATGTGTTCAGTGGTCTCAGGAGGTTGAGATACTTAGTCATAATGAGCAGAAAGAAAACAATCGTGATGTGAAGATGAGGCAACCACACGTGTCGAAAGTATTCATTTGGTGATTGTTTCAGATGTTGTGTTACTCGAGGACGAGCAACGTTTAAGTTTGGGGTGTTTTGATGAATGCATATTCATCATAATATTCAGTCACCTTTTTGGGACCATTTTGACTCAATGCATCCAATTTCATTTACTAAATATCACAATATACAAAATTGCTTAATTGGTTCAGTTACCAGAATTATTAACTGAGTTTATGTTGAATTTATGCAGGTCATGATGAGGTTGAACAATCAGTTGGCACCCACCTCCATTTAACCCTAATTCACCTTCAACATAATCATTACTACCCTATGCTTCACTCCATCTCTATATCCATCAACCATCATCCAAATCAAACCCTTTTGAGTGGGACCCACCTTTCTCAATATTTGATCTACCCACACTCATCCTTGGTCTTGACCATACGATCTTAACCATATGATTTCATCCATACAGTTTCATTCATATGGTCTCAAGACCGTATGGGCAGCCTCACCTCAAAACTGTTTGGATCTAACATGTCTTCTAGACCATTTGGGCATCTACCTTTCCACACTGTCAGATCATGGATCTACGGTCCTTATTCATTTGGGCTAACAGTTTCCATCATGATCTGTCGTATCGGTCTTGCTGCATTACCCCTCTACACGGTCTCTAAACTGTATGAGATCTCATGGTCTCAAGATCGTGTAGCGGTCCTTTCTCAAGATTGTAAGAGAAGCTTCACCTCGAGACTATTTAGGCATCTCGACCCGTAGAAAGTCGTGAGGACCTCGCCTCCTAATTTATTTCTTCTCCTTCCTCCCGCCAAACCCTAACTCCTACACCACCTACTCGACGCACCACCGCCGATGTCAGTAGAAGACCAACGTAGCTCCTCCTGACTGTGTGCACAACACCTCCTGCAACCTCGTCTGCAGGACTTCAAATGGTCCTCGAGACCGCATGACAGGTTGGCCAGCACCCGATGCAAGACCAGCTGTTGCAAGCCACCAGGACCATTTGGATAGAGAACGATCAGAGGTACAAGACCGATCGGAGCCGGAACCATCGATCGTGAAGACCGATCTTGAGACTGTTCGGACGCTGAACACCAGACTGTTTGGAAGCTACAAACCTCGAGACCACTTAGATGATGGAGATGAAGTCTGGTTGGCTAGCACGACCGATCTTCCGAGACCATTTGGATGACGTCATCAAGACCATTTGGACAACTCTGACCGCAAGACCGATCGGAGGAGGGAACGCTAAACCGTTTGGAGAAGTATCGATCACCGAGACCATATGAATGAGAGACAAGGACCGTTTGGAGCCTGTCATCTCGGGACTGGTTGAGAAAAGGATACCAAGACTAATCAAAGCATATCGTTTGGATAAAAGCACCAAAACTGTTTGTATGTTCAACTCTCCAAGACCGTTTGGTCATATAACCAAGACCGTTTGGTCATACTAAACCGTTTGGAGATAAAATCACCAAGACCATTTGGACATATGTACTAAACCGTTTGGACCCAAGACACCAAACCGCTTGGACCAAACCATGGAGGACTCACACCAAAAATGTGAGGACCAGACTCGAGCCTATAAATAGGACCAGCAAGGTCCCCATTTGAGGGGGATCCGGGACGCCGACAGGCTGCCTAAACACTGGTCTGATCCTGCCACTGTCACTTTACATGTTCCTCCTATTGCGATCAAGGATACCGAGAAGAGAAGGAAGGAGGAGTGAGAAAGGCTACCCGGTCTGTCTTGGCATCCCTCGTTCTTCATCTAGATCTACTCCGACAAGACGTAGACCGCATCATATTCACCGAGCTGCGAGCACCGTCTGCATCATGCTCATGGCGGAATCCTCTCTCTCTTATTCTTATTGTTTCTTGCATCATGAGCGATTAGTTCCTTTTCGCTGGGGTGCGGGGACTAGCCCCGCTGCCCATGTAAGCATGTTCTTTTGTTAAACATTCCATGGAAATTTATATAACTTTTCATTTCGTTGTTAATCATTAATATTTGTAGTTTGATTACCTGCTTGCTTTCATCTTGTTGTTCCCTATGTTGTGAGAACTTCTATATGTAGGGTAGAATGTCGATTAATGAGGTTGACTCCCAAACTAGAAATAGAATGGGATTCCTTGAGGTCGTAAGTGTATGATCTATGAGGGGACGAGCCATCTAGCCTATGGTGATGCTTTTATGGCCTAAACATCCCTTAGGGAGTGCCACATCCTTAGTTGTATGTTGTTTCTTCATTATTAATCATCGATGTTTGTTGGTAGACTAATTGCCTGCTTGCTTGACATTTAGCATGGTTAACTCCCTGACTAGAAATAGAAAGGGATTCCTTGAGGTCGTAACTGTATGATCCATGAGGGGATGAGCCATCTAGCCTACGGTGATGCTTCTATGGCCTAAACATCCCTTAGGGAGGGCCACAACCTTAGTTGGATTTTATATCTCCAGAACTGTAAGTACATGATCTAGATGGTGACGAGACATCTAATGCCTAAGGTGATGCTTACACGAACCTAAACATCCCTTAGGGAGGGTTCGCAGCAGTTCTACTTGGATAGTTAGATCTTGTCTGGATGTTTGATGTTTGGAAGAATTTGCATGTGTAGTGGTGGTGAAACCCGAGACCATCCCAGCAGTTCCATATCATTAATCTAGATCCACTTTAATTCTACTCTTTACTTTCCCGCACTTAGTTTAATTAACCCCAAATCAACCCTTGGTTCTAAATATTAGGCATACTTGAGCTAGATTCGACTAATGAAGATTCTTAAAAATGTTGTCTCTTGGTATTCGATCCTCAACTATACTACGATAAGACCTATCCGCTTGTGGGTGGTATTATTGAACAAGGTTTTGGTAAAAGCCCAGGGATCTCAACCCTGAGTGAGTTTGTTAGTGCGATAATATTCCACGTTAGATATCCCTGTTCCTATGAGTTGTAGAGATACTACCCGGCCTTGATATAGGTGTTATCTCATCTTGTCAAGATAATAGTTCCTATAGATATTGTAAGGTTGGTTTCAACACTCGAAGCAATCAAGTCTTTTATTAGGGCCAATGATATCTAGAATAGAGAGAGGGGGGAGGATATTTGAAACAAGAGATATAGTCCAACTCTTGTTGGTTGTGACTCAGGAGGTAGAAGACAATGTGGTCCTCATTGGATTTTGATCAAATGATTGGGTCTGTGATATCCCCAACTAGGTCTATTACATGTATTTAAATTCCCATTTATTCATATATAATTCCTCAACTTATCATTACCTTCAAAAATCAAACTCGAATCCTAGAAGCAAACAAATTCTACCAAATTTGGTTAGTATCTTCTCATTAGCATATCTCAGATCAGGAAAAGATTGAGATTAAAGTACTAAAGATAATTATTGTTTTCTTTCTATTCAAGAATTTACTTTATTTGATCACCTAGGTCACAAATAATTTTGTAGTTATCTCAAATCTTTAATTTATCTACAATTAGTCTTTTTATTGTATTGGGCCAAGTATTAGGTCATACTTTGTTTATTTGATATCTGAAAACTTGTAATCAAAGTTAAGACTAGATAATTAATCCCTTAATTATCTAGGTAATTTAACTTCTTAGAATCTTCTAGTGTTTTTTCTAATTATCTCAAAATGAATTTATTAATGTTTTTAATATTAATGACATCATATTATGCACAAAACTCCAATACTTTTATTTCATCTACCAATGGGCCCATTTGCTATACAAATATCCCAATCGGACTTAAATCGGATTCAGAGGCCCCTGGAACAAACATATGCCTTACAATGGATCCACCTACTTTATTATTCTCTAAATATGAATTTAAGTCTTGAGATAATCATAGTATCTCAATCCAAACCTCATATTAATATATATGTTCAACATTACAATATTTACTTAAATTGAAGATTCAATCTAAGTTTGGAGCTTAGGTTGACCATCCCAATTTGTGTTCATCATTATAATATAATTCTAATGGTCTTGAAGTGTAACTCAATCATTGAATTCATAATCATAGAATCAAAATTTACCAAATGTGAGGATCTTACATTCACCCCTCCTTAAAAAGAAATTTTGTCCCCGAAATTGAAAGTCAGTCAGGTTAAGGTGAATAATAGCTCATATTCACCTCAAACCATAGGTGAATCAATCTTCTTTGGATTGATTTTATCTAGGTTATCATAAATAACTTTTATTGATATGAAATTATCTCATAGTACTGAGGTTGGAACCCAAATATACTTCAAGGGTAGTTTTGATTCCTCATTCATGGCATCACTTGGTGATTTAATTTTCACTTGTGATTACATTTCCACTAGTTGAATACATTTTCACCTCAATATCAGACCTACTAATCATTATTCAACTATATTTGTGTAAGGGTGAGGTAACACCTCAAAACCCTAGATTATGGCATTAAATTCAACTTAGGGTAATCAGTCTTCGATGTTAATTACATATATCCCATGTGTCTACCCAATCTCTCACATCCATAATAAGATGAAATAAACATTTAGCTTTAGTCCAAAGAGAAAGTTCATCCTATTCCATTTGGATATAGAGTGTACCCAGACATTATCAGATAATTCCAATTTTAGGCTAAAACATATTCAACGATGGTTTCAAACCTTGACTGTATTTAAATTCCACAACTTTTTCTTAAATTTCATTTACTCAAAGGGAAAGTAGTTTTATCATAATTCTTGATTGTGTTTACAACTCCCTTTATTATTCTATCTCAACCATTCCTTCATAAATTCTTGTCATCCCTATATCTACATCTCGTGTGTTATTATCCTGAGTCATTCCCTTAAGGTCTCTAGGGGTATAGGTACCTTTATAGTGATCTTCTCTTGACCCTAAGGGTTTGATATACTTATTGAGTGCCTTTCCCATTTGACCCCTAGAGCCTCATGTACTCATGGAGGTGGCCAATCTCCTAACCCCATGGTCCTTGTGTACACATATGTGTTCTCATGACCCTATAGACCTTATGTACTTAGGGAATGGTCACCTCCTAATCCATTGGGTTTTATGTACCTTGAAGCATCCCTACTTGACCATTGGGTTGAATATGGATCAACGCTTCCTAGGGTTTATTGATATATCATAATTTCATTTTATTTCTCTTATTCAATACATGTTAATCTAGTGCAAGGGTCTTTATTGTCATTTTATTTCTGTATCTCATGACTCATCTTGGTCAAGGGGAGTCTATAAGTTAGATGTCTTTCATATAATTTCTTTCCACGTGTTAACTTTCATTACACATTTTTCTAACTAAATTTTACATTCTTATATATATATATATATATAATATATATATAATATATATGCATCCAATTCATGAAGCATATATACTTTCTTATATATCTTTTCATCCAATTTTACATTTTTCTAACTTTCACATACCCTTATTTTTCAGACTTAGTGGCACTAGGGTTTATATAACTTATATGGACCATCATTACATTTCTCACAGTACTTTACTTGTCATTACATATCTACCCAAGGATCTTTCTCACCATGGTTTTTACATGTAACTGTGTTGGAATTGTATCTCCCATTTATTAGGGACAACTTATTTGATTAGGTAGCGGTAAGTGCTCTTTTTCCTTATGCCCATGCCATTCCATCATATCTAATCTTTGTAGGTATAGATCCTTAGAGGACGTCCAAGGTTACCTCAAATATCAAAATGAGTTTGGTCAACTCACCCTTCTAGGGAAGGTCCTAACCTAGACTACCTTCTTGGATTTTAGGAGGATATTAGGCTTTCTTGCCACAAGCTGACCCATAGGTTTAGGGCTATGCCTACCCCATAGATCTTTTCTCACTTTTGGATTGACCCACAACAGTTCAAGATGCCACCCCTATATGAATTGAGGGCTTGATATTTTCCCTTTTGTAGTCATCAATTTTGTGTTTCATTTACATATACTAAACCCATCATGTGTAGCGTGTATGCATATTTCTTATACTCTATGAATTTGCAAGCATGGGAACCTACATGTATCTAGTTTGGGATATTATAATTGAATTATTGCAAGCCAAATTGAGTTGTATGTTTCCTTTTCCCCTACTTAGGGTTTGTTTGGGTAGAGTGATCGTTTCATTTTTACTACTCCTATTACCCAAGATCAGGGTTTTGGTTTAGGGTTAGGGACTAAACCATGTATCTTTGGGTTTGATGATTCCTTGACCCACTAAGGGTTTTCATACCCTACTGGGTTATACCGATCAAGTCCTTTATGGAAAATTGGGTCACACCCAACATAAGTCTTTCTATGGTTTACCCTCACTAGAGGGACATAAATTACATTTCATATTATTTTCATCTAGTTTCTTATTAGCATTATATTCACTTAAATTGGAGTAGGATGCCTTAATCCTACTTCTCCCTAAAACCCTAATTCTTGATGAGGAGATAAGTGAATTTTACGGTTTATTAAGCAAGATATGAGAAGTGGAAAAATTAGAGATGAGAAGACTTAGGGAAATATTACTTTAAGTAAACCCTAGGTTGTGGCTAGGAAGGTATTACATTAGATAATGAAGTCCTTGTGTGCCAACTTAATGGTGCAGACAAAAATAATTTCAGCCCCAAAGCAATGATCCTTTCTTGACACCACTACCCTTAGAGCATGTCCTACTAATTTTCCTTTTAATTCTATGAACTATTTTAAATTAACAATTGTTGAATATTACTTGAAGATTGTGATCAGATACCAAATGTAGCAACCCCCACTCTTGAGTGTCCCCTAATCAAGGTGGATTGTAAAGTTGATAGTTGGGACTTTAGGATCTAGATTTATCAATAACAAATAATATTTCAATAAAGATTGGATACAAAAGATATAATGAGGATCCTACAATAAGTTATATGAATTTGATAAGATAAACTGACATATGTGAGAAGAAACACTAAGGACTATATAACTAACAAATCCACCATGATATTAACCTTGTGAATTTGAGTGTATTCATCTGAATCTTCATTTCTTCATATCATCAAACCTTAACATATTCCAATTACATATAATTCCAACAAGAAAAACATGGATCAATATATTGCTATATGTCTATGTGGATGCATATGAAAGTGTGTATGTGCATATATATTTAACAAGTAAATGGTTGCACATATGATCTTGGATTTTTATTGATGTGATCTAACCTATGATTGTTGTACAACCTTAGGTGAAATTACCTTTCTCTATCCATAGTTGGACTTACATGAATTACTCCTTGGTAGGTCTAATCCTAGTTTCAAAATATCTTGGAGCACTTTATGTATCGTAGTGGAATTATAATTGAAAAGAATGTGAATAAACATCCAATAGTTTAGTTTACAATACATTGGGAAACATTAAAAAACTTCAGAATTTGATAATGTGGTTATCCATAAAATAACCACATACCTTAGTGTAGAACCATGCAGTAATATCCATGCAATCCAATCATGAAGGTACATTCAAGCAATACATAATCAACCAACATTATCTATATGTATATGTAACCCTAATGTGTCAACAAACATTCACAAGATACTAATTAGGTATTAGATCCTAACTAGGGTTTAGGGTCATCTTAGGTTTGGATAAGGAATAAGGGTCACAAACCCTAATTCCATTATATCATAATTGTTAAGGGTTAGAAACCCTAATTACATATTATGTGTAACCCAAATTCATAGGTTGAACATATCATGTTATTATAACACTGAGATCAGATTATGTGGCTTGAGATAATAACAAGTTATAAGTAATGTTTAATAACCATAATCCCACATGTATATGGTTATGGACTTTAGAATCCCTGAATAACATCATTATCATCATCAATATATAGGGATCTCATTATATTCACAAATATCAAGTATTATCACAACAAGAATGCATTACATACATAACACATTCTATTCATCATAACTTAGGGTTTCATGTATTAATCACCCTATATTCATGTATTATTTATACTTTTACAATTAGGATTAGTATTAAGCCATGAAACCATTTTATACGTATTCGACTCATTTATTCATAATATTGATATATAATTTCACTACACCGGAGCTACAATGTAATTTCCAGCATTTATGTAAGCTAATTATATATTGACCAAAAATAATTTTCCATGTCAGCAAACATAGCATCATCAGTTTTAATCCATGCGGTTGGGTCTAGACAATGGATTCACACCATGATGGCATCGTGCACCTACATGGCTGAGGTGAAAAGGGAGAAAAAGGACATACATGGCCCTTACCTTACTATGTCCACCACGGGGGCATGGATGTAAATTCTTTGGAGTTTGTATTCTTCCTCCTCTTTCTCCTACTAGTTGTGTAGGTGAGTCAATCTCACATTGACTATCCACTCCGTAGCCATGGCAACAGAGTTAGATAGACTAAGGCCTTTGCCATGGACTCTTGCATGCTAAGCACCCTTTTCTGATGGTGAGGAACAATGATGGTGGTGTGGACTAGGGATTTGTCAGAGAAATAGAAGGTTGGAGATGGGAGATTAAAGATATAACATCCCAAGATTTGAGGCCTCGTATATGATGATCTTAAAAGGAATGATTGGACTACCCATATCACCAAGGTGCACCTCCTTTTCCAGGAGCCCGTCACTAAAGAACTCCATAGTTCGGTGACCAGTCGGGAAGTTGATCCTGGATTGTGCATGAGTGAGGATAAAGAACGCAGTTAAGGCTAGTGGTGGTATGTGGGGTCAGTCATCATTCTTGAAACTCTACTAGTGCCTTGGGATGTGGGCCCAAGTGTTACAAATGGTATCAGAGCCAAAACCCCTCCAGTAGGTGGGGCCCACATGGGCATGTGGCATGCCAGTCTTAAGCCATGCGGTCCAGGAAAGTTGGAAAGGGCTATATGCTGACACGAGATGGAGCCGCCCTTATGCTGATAGAAGTGGATGGGAGCTCAGTGTCCATGGGTCATTTTGGGTTTGCACTGAAATGGGGAAGAGATTATGAGGCCATATATTGAGCCTTGACGAGGACATCAAGAGTCTAAGTGGGGGAAATTGTAATGTCCCAAGATTTGAGGCCTCAGATAAGATGATCATAAAAGGAATTATTGGACTACCTATATCACCAAGTTGCACCTCCTTTTATAGGAGCCCATCACTAATGAATCCATAGTTAAGCATGCTCAGCTTAGTGTAGTACTAGTATGGGTGACAAGTTGGGAAGTTGATCCTTGCGTGTGCATGAGTGAGGAAAAAGCACACAACTAAGGCTAGTGGGGGTATGTGGGGTCAATCATCATTCCTAAAACTCTGCTAGAGCCTTGGGCAGTGGGCTAAAGTGTTACAAAAGATATGGTATCTGCTACAAAACTGGAGGGCTACTCTTGTTCTAGGGAGTGTGAAGGAATCTTTGAGTTCCTTTTAGAGGTGTGAGGGGTCAAAATATCCTCACTTTTATGCATCACAGAGATCCAATAGGTGTTATCTCATCTTGCCAATATAATGGTGGTTCTATATATTGTTTGGTTTGTATTAACTTCATAGAGCTATTAAGAATGTTATCAGGGTCAATGATGTCCAGAAGAGAGAGAGAGAGGAGTTGAGAATAGAGTGAGAGTCCAACTCTTATGGGTTATGAGTCAAGAGGTAGAAGACAACATGGACCTTGTTGAATTTTTAGTCAATGGTTGTGGGCAGCGGCCACATCATGGGGTCACGCCCCAAGGTCTATGATATCTGCAAACCAAGTTTTTTACATGTATTTTAATCTCATTTATTCTTAGATAACTTTAAATTACCTTCAAATATCCATCTAGGATTCTAGAAGAAACCCAATGTTGTTAAATTCGGAGACTATCTTCTCATTATCATAATATCAAATCAGGAGAATATTAAGATCAAAATACTAAATATAAATACTTCTTTCTTTCTATTCAAGTATTTAATTGATTATTTCACCTAGGTCAAAAAAATTATGTTATTATGTCAAATCTTGGATTTATCTACATATAATAATTATCTCATATTGGGCCAAGTATTACAACATATTATGTTCATTTGATATTGAAATACTTGGAATCCATGTAAAGACTAGATAATTACTCTCTTAACTCTATAGGTCATTTATCTTCTTATAATATTCTAGTATTCTTTTTCAAATATCTCAAAATGATTTTGTTAATCATCTCTCAAGATTATTGACATCATATTGTGCACAAAATTCCAATTCCTTTATTCCATCTACCAATGGGTCTATTTTGTATACATATATCCCAATTGGAAGAAAATAAGATTATTAGGCCCATTTCTCAAACCTAGGCCTTCCAATTGACTTAATTTATTATTCTTTTAATTCCAAAATTAAGGATTGATATAATCGTAGTATCTCAATCGAAGTCTCATTAATATATTTTTTAGCATTACATTATTTACTTAAATTGAAGACTCGATCTAAGTCTAGGGCTTACCATGATCATTCCAATTCAATCAAAAATATACTATTGATATTATCGTTATAATATTTTTATGATTGACTTAAGGTGATACTCAATATATTTTCATTGAACTCAAAATCATAGAATCCAAATTTTGTCAAATTTGAGGATCTCACACAAGGAGTGGTATTCTATAAAAACCAAAGTGAGGACGTGGTAAGTTAGAAAGAATGAGTTCCTCAAAAAATTATGTCCCATATCCAAACTCACTCAAATGAGAAGAATCATTGCATCCTTTAGTCAATTGGGTCATAATAAATTTCATGGAAGTTCAGAGATATTCCAAAATCTATTGAGAGACTACCTTCACCATGAAGTACCCTTATGGAAACGTGTACCATATTTCTATTCCATACTATCTCGATTGGTTCAAATGGTGGTGGATTCCGCTTGTGGTGATTCATTCATGGACAAGACTCTCTAAGAGTCATGGACCCTATTTGAACATTGGGTTGAAATTTCAAGGCATAGAGAATCAAGTGAGACCAACGATTATGATAGAACCTTGGTCCTTCCCCATCTATTTCCATGTCGTATTCATAAAATGATTGAAATCCATAAATGACATAAACCCTTTCCTGACATGATGAATCTAATGAATATTCAAGTGGGACATTCCTCCAACCATTCAGTACAATCAAATGAGTCCCTTGTGAAAGAGGTGAAGGTCATGAAATATTTTGCTTGAACCATAACAACCATGGTCCCATATCCAAATCCTACACTCCCAAATGGATAAATTACCCCCAAGTTCTTATCAAATCAATTAAATGATGATGTAAAAGAGAAACTAAGGTAAAACCAAGGACACATGTATAGTTCAAGGTTCTAAAATGACATTGATGGAAGATTTGGAAGCCTAGATGAAGTCAAGAAAGATATGCCACTCATGGAGAAATCATTGATAGGATTGGACAAAGGATAGATAATATAGCCTTGACTCATGATTCTTTTGAGGAGAGAAGGCTTACTTCACAAACCCATGTCAACCCAAAAATTGCAAATGGAGACGTGGTAGCCCCTAAATGCTCCTTTGGTCCACCACCTATGCAAGTGTAACATGTCCAACAATATCAAGGTCCCATAATCCACATGCTCCTACACCAGCATAACCAAAATTTAACTACCAATGCCCTCCTCCACCTCAACAACCACTATGAAAACCGTATATTCATCCATGTTAGCAACAACAACCACCACTACATGTATTCATCCTCTAATATTTGTCCCAGCACCAAGAGCTCCACAGACCAACACCTTAGACCTCAGAACCCCATTCTTCCCATGATTAAGTCAATGTGTAAACCATATTAAGGAGTGGAAAGGTTCTTGGTAGCCCAAAAGGGGTAAAATATCATGTTGATCAAGGATAAGTTGATACTTCAACACTAGAAAATTTATGTAATGAACCTATGAGAACTAATATATTGTTGTACCATCTTCCATTGATGCGATACAAAATAATCCACCCTCTACTCAAGTTGAGAGTGATTCTATCCCTCATGTTGTGTTAATAATTCTAACCAATCCATCATTGATAAGTGAAGGTCCTCATGTGATCTCTCAAAATGGTTCAACTCCTCATATGACACCTCAATTTCATCAAGTTGATTCAAACAAATCTTGTGCTATTGAGCTCCTATTCTCGGATGCCTTAGATGAGCCCTCACTTAAAAGAAGGAAGAAAACAAAATGTTGATAGCACAATGTTGATATCATATTGGGTGAACCTCCCATTTTCATGAAATAAAGCCAAGTCCAACAAATGCTAAATTCCATAAATATGGTTTCCCTTTTATAAGGAAGGAAATGGGAAGAATGTCAAAGAAAACTAAGTTGACTCAGAAAGTGAGTTATATCTTGAAGCATGCCCTTCCAATCAAGAAAAGGGAAACCTGGCCCTCTTATTACATTTTATGGAAATCATATTGGGAACTAATTTATTGGTTTGGGTTCTAATATGAACCTCATGCCCTATAGTGTGTATCTTGAAATGGGATTGGGTATATTGAAGTTGGAAAATTGTACACTACAATTGGTTGACCAGTCTATCAAAGTTACAAATGGAAGGTTGGATGATATAATTATCATGCTTGACACAAAAATGAGTGTGTTCCCAGTAGACTTTAGTGTGCTTGATATGGAGTTGGAGGACAAGAAGATTCCCATCATATTAGGAAGACCTTTTCCCGGAAATAGTCAGTGTTGACATCCATGTGTGTACCAAAACAATGATGGTCGCCTTCATGAGCTTGAGGTTAACCCTCAACATCTTCAATACATCATCACCACAAGAGGAGAAAATTATCTATATTTTTGGAGAGGATCATTGTGAAGACCCCATGAATAATGGATTGAGGAACAATTATTAAATGATAATGAGAAGGTGTTTTTCTTAAAGAATGTGACATCGAGTTTTCCCAGTAAATGATGAAGAATAAGAATACCCAACTTTAATGAAGGCATTAAACTTAGTGCAAGTGGGTGACATCCCACACTGGTTTAATATACCTCTTACTTAAATTCCATTTTTAGTTATAGTTTTGTTTTTATACTTTCCAAGAAACCCACACCAATGATACACTTGATTATGTTAGAATCAGAACCAAGTTGGAAGCATTATGCCTGAAGAACAATAAAAGTGAACTAAAAAAAGAAGTAATTGAACTAAATTGGATAAGCTATAAGAAACTAGCTGCCATGGTCATTCTCACCACCACGGTCATGGTTCCAAACAACCAGAAAAACATTCTCCACATAATGTTCATGGTGGATTTTATCCATACCACTTGAGTTAATTAAACCCTCCACCATCTTGATTCTTAGGCATTGTAGTTCCATGGTCTTTCCCCTATCATCCTAAGCCTTTATTTCATGTTGGGGACAACATGGTTTAAAATCTTGGACTAGTAGAGTGGTAAGCCCTTGTTGTTTTGTTCCTCTACTCTAATTTTTTATTGAGATGATCATCTACTTGACTATCCATCATACTTGCTTACCTTAAACTTTATTTTTCACATTTTGGGCACTTGCATACAATATAGTCTTCTCCTAGCATTTTTAACATTTTTCATCTTTATGTAATTTCTTTTACATGCCACCCTTCCAACTTGCATTACATGTAGATTTTTCTCATTTCTTGAGTGTGATTAGTTAGACTTTGCTTCCCATGCCACCCTTGCAACTTGCATTACATGTATATTTCTAATTTATCGTGTGTGATTAGTTAAACTTTTCTTCCATGTTATTTTGGACTTTGTAGCATAGGTCTTGATATGAATAGAGCCACTTCGTGCCATTTTTTCAATCTAGCCCAAATGTGAGACTTTTTGCTCTAAAACTAGTTCTAGCTTGATCTCTATCTTTTTTAAATTGGATCATAATTGTAGTACCTTTGATTAATGTAACTCACCCACACCCTTCTCATGGTGTTTTGATATATAAAGTTGCATGAATGAATTCATACATGTTCTTCAGTTCTCTTTGATCAAGTTATATGGTGTGAGGCAATTTAAGCAAGTTGTAGATGCTAAGATTTTTTTTATCATAACATGTGAAAAGAACTTGGTTAACACAATTACCCAATTCATTGTGATTTCCTTTGTTTGTGAATATTGGTGAACTTATATGTTAAGGAACTCCTATACGGAAAATCTACATTCTTTCAACCCTCTTTTATTCACAATTCTTCTATTGTTTCTTACATGACCACATCATGAAAAGATTCCAAAGAGAATAGATTCAGTCTTGGCGAACCCATACAAGCTTGAGGTGGACAACTCATTATCTCCATGTTTTCATTCACCGCCATATGCCCTAGATAAAAGGGGGGGGGATGCTCCGATGTAATAGCATCTAAGAAAAGTAAAACTAGGAGCTCTGGTGTATTATGGAGAAAGTATGCAAGTGAAAAGCACACCCCCAAATAAGTAAAGTCAAATTTGCAAAATAAAACTATTTTTACTCCAAACCTTTAAAATATGATGGTGTGATTACCTATATTTTTCTCTCTCTACAAGTAAGCACACCTTGATTCTAATTTATCTTAAATTCCCAGTGTCATCTTAAATCTCATGCCCTAACATGTTTGATGCATATTATGACACCTTGTGGCTTCTAATAATAGGTTGTGACATTTGATTTCATGAATGACCTAGGTCCAATAACAATATAAATATATACCCTATTTCCCTATTTGTTGACCCATCCTTGGACTTTCCACGACCCTTAACACGTTCTAGTTGAGTGGGGGATTCTCCTATGATCTAGGGGTCCAATTGTCATCCCAATCTGAGCATGGATGCGGGAGATATGGCCATTTTGTAAGGTTGGATCAAAACCCTAGATTTACCTTTTTTCCTTCTTTTCCACTCCCCAAACCCAACTGGACCTCTAGATCATGGGATCCACGCTTTGTAGATCTTGGTAGGATCCTATGGTCATGGTACCTTACCCCACCTTGAATCATCTCCACTACATGCAGCAATAGGAAGCAGCCTTATTGCTTCCTTTCTTCCTTCCCTCACCTCTTTTACTCGACGTTCTCTGCTCCCATGTCTATGTCTTCCTTACCCTTTACCCACCCATGGATCCAATGGGATGCACGAAGGTTAGGTAGGGGCAGGAGATCTACTTTTTCTCCTCTTTTTTCTCTTCCATAGTTGCCTCCCTCCAAACTCTAGGCACCTCATCTCCAAACCCCTTCACCCCTATAAATTTGACAAAAAGCCCTGCTTGTAACCCCCTTGCTTCCCCATCCATTGTCTTGGACTAGCAGCCTCTGCCTCCCTATCTATTTTGCACCCCACATGTGCTAGGGTTTACTAACCCTAGACATGAGGAAGAGTATGATGTCATGATTGTAAGATTAGGTGCCTCAGACTGGATATGACCTCTTCTGCACATATACCACCTCTCCTTCATGTGGTCTCTTCATCTCAATCTCTCGCGCATGCCTCCCCACCATACGGATGCCAAGTAGCCAATGGCATCCTACCAGCACACCACTCAGGCCCACACCCATGGGCATGCTCTCCCTCACTCGATCTAGACCCTATGGGGGTCACCCAATCACAATGTGACATGCACTTATGGGCCCATAACCCCATCCACATGGTGACATGCTAAGGACCACCCAGTCCCAACATTGCTCGCCATCACCTGAAACCACTACGAGCCGCATCAAGCCACCCACCAATGCTACCAACTACATGTTATTATTGTGTATCATCCAGGGACATATCCTCAACCATGAGGTAGGGAGCACACACATTTGATCAACCATTGGCCAGCACTCTTGACCCTCAAGCTCGAACCAACTATGGTAAAAATCCCCTCAATTCCCAAATTAATTGCAACCCTTAAATCCCTTTATCTCATTGGTCCCTTAACCAAAAACTATGATGTAATATATCATCTTTATTAAAATAATGTCCCCTTTCTAATGGTTATGATCTTTGGATTATAGTATAACTCACACATGTACTACGTGTCATTATTGATCCCTAGCTACATTAATCACCTATATCACTAATATTAGTCCAATTTTCTATGATGTTGTCTCAGACCATCTATATGCACCCCAAAGATTATTTTGACCTTCTATGTTCATCCTTTACCTAAAGGTGACTCTTTGTCTATTTAAATGATGTGACTTGATCATATGGGTGATTTTGGCCTAATATACCATCATTAAATGATTATATGTCAAAAATCAGTAACTATCTTGTGCTTTGTATCCTTTTGAACCTAGATCTTATACTAAATGCCAAGTTCTCAATGTTAGATCTTAGGTAATCATCTTTTGAGCATAAATATGGCTTTGTTACCCTTACTTGCCCTAATTTACTATAGCATAATGACTATTTATAATTGCATAAACCTAGAGCTTGGAATCAGTATACTTTGTGGTGTTTGATACCTCTTTTAACCAAGATTGTGTCCTTTCTCCTATGTTGGACTCATAAGACAACTTTGTGAAATAAAGTGCCTTTTATTACTAGATCACGAGATTATATCTTGAGACCCTAAATGTAATATAGAATTCATGATATATGTACTCCAAGATCATAACAAGACCTTATCTTATGACTTATGTATAATGGATGTTGTGCCTAGATCTAGGGTTAACTTGATAATTTATGAACTATGATTGAAATAGTCTATTAGATGAATTTTTAAGCCTTAATATAAGGGAAACACCATCTACCTTAAATCATGTTTATCCTATCAAAACCTTGTTGATCTAAGACGCCATGTCATGTCTTTATATCTTAGGTCCACCTTCATTGGGACCTCTATAGCAGTCTTGCTCATGGATCATAACTTGCTCTTTACTCATGTGGTATGCTTAATCTCTTGACCCTACTATAACATTTGCTTGTTTGGATGAATGCTTGTCTAGATAATTACTTAATTGATTTATTATTCCTATGATTACTAATTTCATGTTTTATTATACTATATTGACAAACTTAAACATAATTTAGAGAAATACATTATATATCCTTGTGTACCTACTTGAAATTTTAGGGTAAATGCACACAGTATGTTGAAAATGGGTTATCTCTTGGTGATGGCCTTGACGCTCCACATAAATCAAATTACCGATGACATGTTAGTCTTGATGAGAGTGGGAACATATTTTTCTTTGTCTTAAATGTCCCTCATAGAGAACCTTCCTTAGGAAGTGGTCAAAAGGCCTACAGTTGATATAATGGATAAAGAAGCCTAAAACATGTTTTTTGTAAAGGAATTTTGTTAATTGTTCTCAAGTAGTTTCTACTTCTTGGTTATTATCATGTTTCTAGATAAGAAACTATTATATACTCTTAGATTGTATTTACATTCTTTTTCATAGCATACTCAATGCAATAGCACTAATATATTTTGTTTCTTAAATTTGTAGTTTCCAAATGAAGTTTCATTGTAGTCAAGACTCTAAGCTCATAAATTCACCAATGGTTATGCTTGATATAGAAATGGGTGCATATCTCCTTTCTCTGTGTTTAATATATTGACATATCTTTAGTTTTATTGTTTCCTTTTTCATATATATTGCTTGTGTTGAACTATGTGCCATTCTAGAAACACACGCCCAAGTCCACACTCTAATGGCTATTCTTTGACAAATGATATTGGTGCCATACACATAGGTCACTATATATGTTTAAGGATTAACACATCTTAAGAACCTAGGGAGAATGAAAATCCATAATGGTGAAACTAAGGTAATGGTTATGGTGCTAAATGTGGAGGTTCTCTCTAGTAATCACCTCCTATCTGACTAGTGCAGTGGTTGGGGTTCCTCTACACACTGACCTACCGAAGGTGGATCCCAGATTTTATTAGGTTCCTTCCCTTAAATATAAGAGTGTCTTCTAGCATATCATCCCTTCTTTAAGGACTATCCAAGACACCCAAGTAGATGATGATTAATTAGTCTTCTCATCTCCTCATGTGATTCTTCTTGTATGACTACTAATCACATAATTTCTCAATTATGGGTAGCATAAGCATGGGAAAACTAAAATTCATTTTAAATCATGCAATTTGATATAGATGATAATGCCATTATCTGATTTTAAATTCAAAAATCTTATTTTACTCGATGAAAGTTCCCTTGGAGGTGATATACTCATGTATGATACCTTAGATTTTGTAAACTCAATTTTACCGAATTTGATGTGTGTACTTTCTATGTTTGAGATAAATCTTTGATAAATTGGGATAAGGTGAAACTGATGTTGTATACCAAATGGTTGATGAGGTTCCTATTGACTTAATATTATGTTGTCTATATTTTGATCAAACCTCAAACATAACTAAGCAATGTCTCCCTATTTGAAATGTATCTTGCCACATACTTTGATAAGGCCATGTTTTGGACCCCTAGATCATTATGAAAGACTTTATACGAGAGGCATTTTACCATTGATTACTATGTCCCGTTGTAGTCTTGATTTTGAATGATATAATGGACAAGGATCTCAATCTCTCCCTTCTATGCTCAAATACTTGAGTTCTCAATTTGACTTCTCAATTTCCTAAAGTATACACTTACCTTATTGATGAAAGGAAATGAATGAAAGTTTAACCTTTATCTTGGGTAATCATGAAACATGGTTTCCCTATTATTATATTGATCTCATGATCTTTTGAAACATTATTTGATACTTTATACTCTCCCTATCTAGATATGCTTGGTGGATCATGGTTAATGTGGATTGATGTATTATATTAGGGTGATAGTGTACTTAGTTCACATCCCTATTATGATTGCCTCTAATCTTCATCCAGATTGATTCATAGAGTTTGGAAACATAACCCCTTCCACCTGATTTTAATTTCTTCACCAAAGTCTCTAATAGGTCAAATTCATGATAATATTGATAATTGATCTTGAATCATGTTTTGAAGCATGAAGTTTCTGCTCTTTGACGTGATAGGAAATTTTGTGGCAGTATGGCAATTTAGGGTTCTAGGTTTTTGACCTCCGACTTGTGGGATGGGGTCAGGGATCCACAATCACCACTCTTCTCCCCCCTCGTGCCACATCCTTGGTCACATCCTAGGACCAAACTCAATAACAGATGAACTGCTCCACCTTCCCAACTTCTTCACCTGATGGAGGAGTTGGCAGTTACTGGGGATCCTAGCTTGGCGCTATGGTTGGGGGCTTTTAGTGAAGAGGTTGTGGAGTGTGTGAGTGTTCTGCTTGGTGAATGTTTCGGTGGTAGAGCAGATGCTTTCCTTCCTTTCTCCCTACTTGTGTTAACTTGTTTGTTTTCTTTCCATGTTCATTTTTTTGGTCTTCACTTTCTTTCCTTTGTGTCTGGTCCCGGTAGTGGTGGCACAACGATGGGTCAGCTTGCCTGAGGTGTTGGTCTGTAGGGGTAGGGGAGCTTTTGAGGACTCTTGGTGTGGTGTGGGACACTTTCTCCTATCTGGTTTGTCCTCTTTACTTCTTGAGGTTAGGATCTAAAAGGGTGGAAGTTGTAGGGTGGAAGTGGTGGTGGAGTTTATCCATATTGTACCTCCCATGTTCTCCTCTCACCCTCCTATCTTACCCAAGTGAGTAAATAGAGGTGGCACTGTTATAGAATATTTCATTGTGCCTTTGATATTGCCTTCTACTTGTTTGTGCTTTTTCCTCTGTGGTGGTGGTGTTGTTAGTTTAGGTTGGTGTCCTTCAGTTTGTATCATGTTATCTTGGTTTTGGATGACGCTTACCTTCATCCAGTGCGTTTTATGTTTGTGTGGTTGGTTTTTTCTCCCACTCCACTTAGCCATTTGTGGAAAGAAGACATTAATTATTAGCACTCACGTCTCAATGGTTTTGGATCTGGTGTTTGGGGTCTCAATCATGCAAGTTCTACTCATGATTATAGAGGGATTCTATTTGAAATATACTTTGTCCAGTAACTGGGGAGGAATATATGCAAAAGTGTCTTACTCATATCTGATCAAACTTGTATCATGTTTTAATACCTCTGACTACTTTATTACCAAAATTTCTTGTATATGTTGTCTTTGTAGATGTCGTATGACTTTATTAATACAATGGTTGTGTTTATCTTAAAAAATGTTTTAAATTATGATGATGTTGAGTATAATTGTGGTTAATTTCTTCAAAAGACCAAGGTATAGATCACTCATCAGCATCAAATACCATGACAATTGAGTTGATGTTGATACCACAAAATTGTTCTTGATTGTTGCTTGATTGATTTATATGGATGAATGATCACCCCTAAGATCTAAATGGGAAACTAAAGCTTAGCTTAGAAATGTTTGGACTGTGACTTTGATGTCCAAACTTGGCTCTTGATATTGAATAATGAAATTTTGACTCATGATTTATGATCTTGATATTGATTGACTCCTATGATCAACCTATTTGGATCTAGAGTTCACCCTAGATATATGATTAATGACTTGCATTGTTCCCATGTCTTGAAATTTTGAAATGATAATTATGTTGACTCTATCTTTTTATGACTAAGGGATGATCTTTTATGAGGACTAAGGTGGGACCTTCCAACAATACTAAACATGAAATGGCGATATAAATATGAGTATGACACAAACTGTTGAAATAAAAAAATTGATCATAGATGTATAACCCCGCCTAGTCCAATGAAGAATTTAGAACTCTAAATGTTGTGATTGTAAGTTACATATTATTCTTTATTCAAGAGCTATATTTTTTGACCTAAAATGTGGTCTCTCCAAATTTGCGATCTATAGGATAACTCTCTAAATTTTTTATTTATGTTATGATCTCTCCAATTTGACGATCACTGTGACTATGATTTAACCTTGATACTTGATTGCTTGATTTTGATATAGTGTAGGTATTGAGGAATACCAAGATAATTTTAGATACAATAGTCCCAATCCTGAGTAAATGATTGTGTTGATTTAAGTGACAAAATTCCTTTTAAGTTGGGGAGTATGTACTAACCTATATTGTTTCCTCTTTATGAGTACGGACACATTGACTCTACTTTACCCAAAATTCCCAACTCTCATCTTAAATCTCATTCTCTACATGTTTCTTTCATAGTAGGACACCTTGTAGCCTGTAATCATAGGTAGTGACATTTGATTTCATGCATGAGCTAGGTCCCTTTCCACTATAAATAGATACTTAGTTTTCCTATTAGTATACCTATCCTTGGACCTCCCAGGACCCTCAACATTTTCTAGTTGAGTGGGGGATGCTCCCATGCATCCAACAATCCAAGTTTCATCCAAATCTAAGCATGGATGTGGGAGATATGCCATTTTTGTAAGTTTGGCTTAAAACCCTAGCTTTACCCTTTTTTCTTCTTTTCCACCCCCGTAACCCAACCAAGGCCTCTATGGATAATTGGATTCATGTGCCACAATACTGGGAGGGTCATGTGGTTGTGGGAGCTTCCCCCACCTTGTGTTAGCTCTACGGTACATAGTAGAGGGCAGAAGTCTTTTTGTTTCCTTTCATTCTTCCCTCTCCTCTTTCTCTTTGCATTCTATGTTCCCTTGTGTGCATCCTCCTTCCCCTTGATCTGCCCTGGATCCAATGGGTTGCATAGAGGTTAGGGTAGGGACAAGAGAGTCAGTGCTTATCTAGTTTTGTCTCTTCCACAAGTACCACCTCCAAATGCTACACACCTCAACTCTAAACCTGCTCATCCCCAATGAAACTCATGAACATCTCTACTTGGAACCCCCCTTTCTTCCCCATCCATTTCCCTATCCTCATTACCTCTGCCTCCCCATCTATTTTGTGCCCTTCCTGCACTAGGGTTGCTAACCTTATATGTCAAGAAGAGGATAATGTGAGGACCGTTAGATAGGGTGCCTTCTCCTATAAATGACCTCTCCCACACATAAACATCCCCCCTTCATGTGATATATTTCTATCAGACACTCTCTCACTCGCCTCCCTACCACACAAATGCCAAACAACCAACAATACCCCATCAACACATCACTCAGGCCCACACCCACACACACACTCTCCCTTATTATGTGATCAGTGGAGGAGTCACTCAGTCATGACATGACACACACCTCTAGGCCTGCAACCCTAGCCATGTGGTGACATGCCCAGGCTCACCCAGTTCTATCTTCTATCATCATCACCTAGAACCACTCTAAGCCGCACCAAGTCACCAGTCGATGCTACCAACCATGAGCTATCAACCTAGACTATCTAGGGATGGATCCAAACCCATGAGGCAGAGAGTGTGTCCATATGATCAACCGCGGGCCAACCTCCTTGACCCTCAAGCTCAGCCCAACTATGGTAAAAATTCACTTTGTTTCCAATTTTACATGCAATCTTAAAATCTCTTTATATCCTTGGTCCCTTGATCAAAATCTATGATGTAATATATCATCTTTATCAACAAATTGTCCCCTTTCTAATGATTATGGCATCTATTGGTAATTTTGCATGTTCCGTCTCTATTTTAGTAAAAATAATGTATTTATGATCTTTGGATTATAATCACCCATGTATTACATGTGTCATTGTTGATCCCTAGCTACACAAATAAACTATATAAGTATTATTAGTCCACTTTTTTGTGATGTTGTCTCAGACCATCTATATGCACCCCAAAGATCATTTTGACCTTATATCTTCATCCTTGACCTAAGTATTATATGTTTAAATGACGCAACCTAATCATATATGTGACTTTGGCCTAATATATCATCATGAAATAATCTTATGTAGAAAATCAATAACTATCTTGTGCTTTGTATCCTTTTGAACCTAGATCTTGTACAAAATTCTATGTTAAACATGTTAGATCATCGATACTCATCTTTTGAGCATAAATATGATCTTGCTACCCATCCTTGCCCTTATGTAATGTAGCAATGACTATTTTGAATTTGCATGGACGTCTAGCTTGGAATCAATAAAATTTGGGGTGTTTTGTGCTTCTTTTAATAAAGATCATTTCCTTCCTCCTTTGTTGACTCATAAGATGATTTTTTGAACTAAAGTACCCTTTTATGACTATATCATGATCTCATATGTTAAGACCCTAAGATTAATCTCGAGTTCATGATATTTGTGCTCCAAGATCAGAACATGACCTTATTTTATGGCTTATGTGTAATGAATGTTGCACCTAGATCTAGGTTTTACTTAATAATGTATGAAATATGATTGAAAAAGGCTATTGAATGAATCCTTAAGCCTAGATATAAGGGAAAAATCCATTTACCTCAAACAATGTTTATCCTACCAAAATATTGTTGATCTAAGACACCATGTTATGTCCTTTATATCTTCGGCCCACTTTGATTGGGTCTTCTTTAGAAATCTTTCTCATTATATCATAACTTGCTCTTTACTCGTAAGGGAAGCTTAATCTCTTGACCCTACTATGATATTGGCTAGTTTGTATGTATGCTCATGTTAATGCTTGGCTAGATAATTACTTGACTAAGATATTGTTCCTATGATGACTAATTTAATGTTTCATTATTCTATAGTGACATAACTTGAGCATAATTTAGATAAATCAATTATATATCCTTGTGTACCTGCCTAGAGTTTTGGGGTAAGGGAACAAGGTATGTTGAAAATGGTTTAGCTCTTGGTGATGGCTTGATGTCCTATATGAATTGAGTTAAACATGACATTTAGTCTTGATGAGAGAGGGAAAACATTTTTCTTTTTCTTGAATGTCCCTCACCACCTTCCTAAGGAAGTGTTAAAAGGCTTACTATTAATATAATGGATAAATAAACCTAAAACATGCTTTGTATAAAGGAACTTTGTTAAGTATATTATCTAAGTTTCCACTTATTGGTTATTATCATGTTTCTAGCCAAGCAGCTTGTATATACTCTTAAACTATGTCTACGTGCCTTTTCACAGTGTACTCAATGCACTCACATTGATATATTTTCTTTATCGAATTTGATGTTTCCAAATGAATATACGATGAGCTCTAAAAGGAATAACCAATGGGTATTCTTGATATAGAAATGGGTATATGTCTCCTTTCTCCATTTTAAATATCTTGTCATCTCTTTAGTTTTGTTGCTTCCTTTTTCATATATATTGATTGTGTAAAAATATGTTCCATTCTAGGGACGAATGCCCAACTCCACTCACCTTTGTCTATGTATCCATTAGGATTTTGGACTCAGGGTAATAAATAGTTCCTTGACAAATGATATTAGATCCATACACATGGGCCTCTATATATGTTTAAGGCATAACACATCTTAAGAACCTAGGGAGAACCAAAATCCATTATGGTGAAACTAAGGTAGTGGATATGTTGCTAAACTTGGAGGTACTGGCTATTAATCACCTCCTATCCAACTAGTGTGGTGGTTGAAGTTCCGCTATACACCTACCTACCCAAAGTGGATCCAAGATTGGATTAGTTTCATTCTCTTAAAGATTAGACAGTCTTCTAGAATCTCATCTTTTCTTTAAGGACTACCCATCCACCCCAAGTAGATGGTGATTAGTTAGTCTTGTCATCTCCTCATGTGATTCTTCTCTTATGACTATTAGTCAAGTGATTTCTCAGCTATGGGTATTTAGGAATTGGAAAACTAAAATTCATTTGAAATCATGGAATTCAATATAGATGACAATATCATGATCTGATCTAAAATTTGAAACCCTATTTTATTTCATGAAAGTTCTCTTCTAAGTGATGCACTAATGTATCATACCTCAATTCATGTAACCTCAATTTTATAAAATTTGATACATGTGTTTTCTTATTTTGAGGTAAGTCTTTGATACGATGAGATAAGGTGGAACTCATGTTGTGTACCTTTTGGTCAATGAGGTCCCTCTTGACTTAATCCTATGTTGTCAGGTTTTGATCAAACCTCAAATATAACTAACCAATATCCCCCTATTTGAAATGTATCATGCCACAGACTTTGATAAAACCATGTATCTGGACCCCTAAATCATGATGAAAGAATTTGATACAAAAGGCATTTTCCCGTTGATTAATATGCCCCTTTTATTCTTGATTTTGAATGATATGAGGGACAAGGATATCAATCTCACCTTATTACACTCAAGCACTTGAGTTCTCAATTTGACTTCTCGAGTTCCAAAATTATACATTTACCTTTAATCATGAAAGAAAAAGAATACCAATTTGACCTTGATCTTTCGTAATATTTAAACATGGTTTCCCAATTACGATCTTGATTTAATGACCTTATGAAACATGATCTGATACTTTGTACTCTACCTATTTGGATATGCTTCATGGATCACGATTAATGTGGACTTATTTACTATATTAGGGTGGTAGTTGACTTATGACTCCCTAACCTAGGTCATATCCCTATTATAACTGCCTCTAATCTTCATCTTGATAGATTATATATAGTTTGGAAAGGTAACTCCTTCCATACAATTTTGATTTCTTGACCTAAGTATCTAATAGGTCAAATCCATGATGATATTGATAATCAGTCTTGAATCATGTTTTGAAGTGTGATGATGTTGACTATAACTTGTGGTTAAGTTCTTAGAAAGACCAAGGTATAGATACTCATCAACCTTGAATACCAAGACAATTGAGTTGATGTTGATACCACAAAATTGTGCTTGATTGTTGCTTGATTGTTGTATATGGATGAATGATCACCCCTAAGGTCTAAATGGGAATCTAAATCCTAGCTTCTAAATGTTTAGACTGTGACTTTGATGTCCAAACTTGACTCTTGATATTGAGTAACAAAATCTCGACTCATGATTAATGATCTTGATATTGATTGACTCCTATGATCATTGTATGTTAATCTAGAAATAACCCTTGATATATTATTAATGACTTACATTGTTCCCAAGTCTCAAAATTTTTAAATGATGATAACGTTGACCCATTCAATATATGAATAAGGGATGAGCTCTCATGCGGGCTAGGATGGAACCTCCAATAGATCTTGAACACAAACCCATGACATAAATATGAGTACGACTGGAACTATTGAAATGCAAAATTTGATCATGGATGTATATCCCCGCTTACTCAAATGAAGAAGTTCAAACCCTAAATGTTGTGATTAAAAGTTGTTTTGTACTCTTGATTCAAGAGCTATGTTTTTTGACCTAAAATATGGTCTCTCCAAAATTTTTCTCTATAGGATAATCTTGCCAAATTTGTGATTTATGTTATGATCTCTCCAATTTGAAGACCAATGTGGATATGCTTTGACCTTGATACTCAATTTCTCAATTATGATATAGTGGTGGTATTGGAGGAAAACCAAGATAATTTTAAATACACTAGTTCCAATCTCGACTAAATGATTGTGCTAATTTTGGGGGGGTAATCCTTTTAAGGTGAGGATGATGTGATTACCTAGATTTTTCCATCTCTACAAGTATGCACACCTTGACTGTACTGTACCCTAAATTCCCACTCTCATCTTAAATCTCATTCTCCAAGAGGTTTGATGCATATTAGGACATCTTGTGGCCTCTAATCATAGGTTGTGACATTTGATTTCATACATGACCTAGGTCCCTTACCAATATGAATAGATACTCTATTTTCCTATTTTTGGACCCATCCTTGAACCTCCCATGACCCTCAACATGTTATAGTTGAATGGGGGATGATCCCATGCATCCAACATTCCAAATTTCATCCCCTTTCGAGCATGATTGTGGGAGATATGGCCATTTTTGAAAGTCTGGCTCAAAACCCTAGATTCACCATTTTTCCTTCTTTTCCACCCCCTAACCCAACTGGGAACCAGGGATTATGCTAATCATTGGATCCACATGCCATGGATCATGGAGGAGCTTGTGGTGCGGGACCTTCCCCCACCTTGTGTCATCTTTACTACTTGCATCATCATATAGTGACCTTGTCGCTTCCTTTCCTTCTTCCCTCTCATCTTTTTCCCTATGTTCTCTACTCCCTTGTGTGCGTCCTCCTTTCTCTTGACCTACCTCTATCTCTAACGGGATGTGTGGAGTTTAGGGTAGGAGCAAGGGAGCCATTGATTCTCTTTTTTGTCTCTTCCACAGCTTTGGCCCTCAAAAATGTAGGAACCATGTATCCAAATCCCCTTGTTCCCTATCAAACTCATGAAAAACTCCACCTAGAACCTCCCTTGCTTCACCATTCATTACAATGCCCTCACAGCCTCTACCTCCCCCTCTACTTTGTGCCCTGTCTACTCTAGGGTTTTCTAACCCTAGATGTGAGGATCGTCAGTTCGGGTGCCTCGGTCCAGATTTGACCTCTCCTACATTTAAACTGCTTCCCCTTCATGTGGTCTCTTTCTCTCAGTATCTCTCTCTCTCTCACACCACACACTTGCCTCTGCACCATGTGGATGCCATGTAGCCAATGGTAGCTTTCCAGTGCAACACTCAAGCCCACACCCATGTACACCATTTCCCTCGATTAGTGTGGACCCCATGAGACTCACTCAGTTAGGATGTGAGCTGCACCTCTAGGCCCGCAACCCCAAATGTGCCCGGGCTTACCTATCCCAATGCAGCTCTCCATTATGTGAAAACACTTAGAACCACACCAAAACACCCTGGGACATTATCAACCACGCACTACCACCTTGGATCGCCTAGGGATGGATCCAAAATCGTGAGACATGAAGTGCACCTAGTGGCTCAACTATGGGATGGCCCTCTTTTCTTTAAGGCTTGGCCCAAAAATGGTAAAAATCCCCTCAAATTCCCATTTTAAGTGAAACCTTCAAATACCTTTATTTCCTTGGTCCCTTAATCTAAACCTATTTTGTAATATATCATTTTTGTCAGCAAAAAATTGCCTTTCTAATGGTTATGATATTTATAGCTAATTTTGCATGTTTCGTCTCTATTTTTGGTAAAAATGATGTCTTTTTTATCTTTGGACTATAATCAATCTCACTCATGTACTGTAAGTGTAATTATTGATCCCTACCTACACTGATAACCTATATCAGTAATACTAATACCCTTTTTGTGATGTTATCTCAGACCATCTATATGCACCCCAAAGTTCATTTTGACCTTCTATGTTCATCTTGACCTAAAGCTGACTCTTTGTGTGTTTGGATGATGCAACTTTATCATATGGGTGAATTTGGTGTAATATATCATCATGAAATGATTATATGTTGAAAATCAATAACCATTTTGTGCTTTGTATCCTTTTGAACTTAGATCATGTACTAAATTCCACACTCTCCATGTTAGATCTTAGGTACTCATATTTTGAGCATAAGTATGTCCTTGTTACCCTTGATTGCCCTGATGTAAATGTATCATAATGACTATTCAAATTTGCATGGACCTCTAGCTTGGAATCATTAAACTTTGTGGTGTTTGATACCTCTTGAAACCAAAATCCTACCCTTTCTCCTATGTTGGACTCATAAGACAACTTTGTGAACTGGAGTTCCCTTTTATATCTCCTATGTTGAGACCCTAAATGTAATCTAGAATTCATGATATTTGTACTCCAAGATCAGAGCATGACCTTATGTTATCACTTATGTATAATGGATGTTTCACATAGATCTAGGGTTTACTTGATAATGTATGAACGATGATTAAAAGAGGTTATTAAATGAATCTTTAAGACTAGATCTAAAGGAAACATCCCTCTACTGCAAATCATGTTTATCCTATCAAAACCTTATTGATGTAACACACGTCTTATGCATTTATATATTAGGTTTACTTTTATAGGGACCTCTCTATCAATATTTCTCATGGATTGTAACTTTCTCTTCACTCACATGTATGCTTAATCTATTGACCCTACTATGATATTGGCTTGTTTGTATGTATGCTCGTATGAACGTTTGGATATATAGTTACTTGATTGAGTGATTGTCCCTATGATTACTAATTTCATATTTTATTATATAATATTGACAAGCCTTGAACATAATTTAGAGAAATCAATTATATATCCTTGTGCACATGCCTAAAATTTTGGGGTAAGGGCATAAGGTATGTTGAAAATTGGTTAGTTCTTAGTGATGGCCTTAAGATCCAATGTGAATAGAGTTACTCATGACATGTTAGTGTTTATGAGAGTGGGAACATATTTTTCTTTGGCTTAAATGTCCCTCACAGACCACCTTCTTTAGGAAGTGGTCAAAAGGCCTAAAGTTGATATAATGGATAAAGAAACCTAAAACATGCTTTGTATAAAGGAATTTTGTTAATTGATCTTGCCTTGTTTGTACTTCTTGTTTGTTATAGTGTTTCTATCCAAGAAACTTTTATATACTCATAGAATGTGTTTACATGCCTTTTCATAGCATACTCAATGCACACACATTAATATATTTTGTTTATCAAATTTATAGTATCCAGATGAAGAACCACTGCACTCAAGACTCTAGGCTCTGAAATATATCACCAATGGGTATTCTTGATATAGAAATGGGTACATATCTCCTTTCTCCATGTTATCTTTTCATTTCTATAGTTTTGTTCTTGCCTTTTTCATATATATTGCTAATGTGAAACTTTAGCATTCTAGGTAGTGACACCCAAGTCCACCTACCTTTGGCTATGTAGCCATTAGGAGTATGAACTTAGGGTAATAACAATTTTGTGAACAATTTCACTTGCATGGTCTGTGGCACCTTATATTTGAATTATATTTGCTTAGTGTTTTAGTTGGGTTAAAATTATTGATGAAAAGAAGAGGGAGATGAAGTGCATGTATATATTCAAGATCGAACTTATATAGTCAAATGGTTATGTAGGTAAGTATGTTTATCATTTAATAATGAATTGAATAAAAAATAGAGACTTGATTAGAGATCAGTTGGGGATAAATATGTATTAAGATTAGGGTAGTAATGGATCCCTAGTTCTGGTCCCCATCTTGTGTTATTTTCCTCCTATTTTACATAGATATGTTTAGAATTCATGTTATTTACCAATAGTGATCACTCTATGACAAATGTGCTTATGGTTACTCGTTCATGTTATATAGGTACTTTGGTACTAGTTGATGGAAGGAAGAGGAGGAGGGTGACCTAAGGACTTATCCAACCATGGAGGAGCACAAAGTGAGTCTTTAAGCTACCCAAAGTTACCAAAGATCAAGTTGGAGCAACAAACATCATAGATGGGAACATAGAAGACTTAAGTACATGCTCAAGACCTCAAAACAACCACGGTATCTCATTTAGATGTAATACTGGAGTGAAAAGCACAAGACTTTATCATATACAAAGAAATCCAAAGCAACTTAACCACCACAACCATGGTCATCAAAACAACCATGGTGCTTAGATCCCGCACAACCATGTTGCCCAACATGGTTGTGGTAGTTGCAGTCAAAGATGAACATTATGAAGAGAAAAAGCCTCTCCTACCTACTCCACCATTTCCTCGTTACCCTCAAGCCACCAAGTTTGTGCCACTTCACTTCCAAAATCCCATTTTGATTTGATCACTACCCATACCACTACAATTGTTCCTCACCACCATGGTTGTTCCTAACCTTCCCCCACCACATTTGTTGTGACAACCATGAGCTTTCTATGCACCTAAATCTAATGCTTCCTACTATCATTTTACCACTTTACCCTCACTTAACCCTAGTCTAGGTCTATCAATGGGTAAGGGTATACCCATTTACCCTTTACCCATACCTTATAGGGTAAGTGTAAGGGTAAGGGTAAGGATTTTTGTTACCGTTGCCCTTTCCCCATTACCCGTTTACCCACTCTATAAAGGGGAGGGTAAGATATAGACATTACCCATACCCCTTTCACCATTTACCCACTTATATATAGACAAAAATGAAAAAATATATAATATAGGGCTATATCAGTAAATGAACTAGCCCTAGTTACCACAAACTCACACTCCTTTCCTCAAATACAATTGAATATCACCTCATGCACCCACCACCCCTTCCATTCCCTCACTTTGTATTGGTATGTATGCCCTGAGAGCCAATCATGGGATAATTGGTGGGATACATTAAGATTGATTTGATAAACATTTCTGGTTCAATCATATGAGATAGTGTTAGAACAAATTGAATATCTAGATAATGACAGTACTCAATGACGTATGCCTTCAGGTGCAGGACCTGAATGATGAGATCATACAGATGCTAAGAGTTTGTACATTCTCATTATCTCCCTAGTCAGATGTCATTGTGGAAGGTAGATAGATATCAATGACACACAAGACTAGATTGTGGTGTTGGTTGATGACAGAATCTCATTAGTCATGATATAGAGATATCAAACCAAACACATAGGTACTTGTTAGAGAACAAGTATACCGGATAGACCCACCGTGAGTTTGACACATGGAACCATGACATGGTAGTCACAGTTAGTACTCACAGTGATGGTGGTGAGTGTGATTCTTTGACTTGAAATCACTACACTCAACACATGTCGTTGGGCACACTTTGACATCATCAAACATAGTCCTGAAACATGGGTTGTTATAAAGGTGATGATTGGGTGGCTTTGACACATGGGGCTTTTGAGGGGTGAGTGATAGATATGGGATTTGTCCCTCTCAAGGGATTTGATATCCATGGCCACTTGATGAGTAGGATTGAGAAAGGCGTGCACGCATGTGTGAATCAGTATGTGATATTGATGCCATACATGTCTCTTCCAATCTACTCTGAAATCAAGAAAGTGAATGAACATTGACAGGATGATTATTCCATGCCTCGAGTTCATTCAGGACATCAGTGACAAAGGAATTATACATTCACTGTAACACCATTCATGGATTGTAGGATTGAAAGTTGTTCTCCAACTTTCTATTTCACATGGGTAGCACTGATGTGTGACTAGGCACCGCTCTTTGCTTGTGAAGTCATAAGTGTTATGGACTTTCACTGCCAACATGAAAAAGGACCTACAGGGTCACACACATAGGATTTAACCTAGAAGAGGAGTTTTGTCCACATACAATGTTTAGATTTATTACTAAAGGAGTTTAGTAGTTCAATTAAACACTCAATTAATTGATAGCTCAATGTCATAATGTTCAAGGTGTTAGACACATTGATTGGAGTATCAGATTGATTGAAACTGCAATTGACTGATTCTGCACAATCTGCACTCCCAACCGATCGGCTCATGTGATGAACCGATCGGCTGAGCTTGGTGAACCGGTCAGCTCAGGTGGTGAATCGATCGGCTCATGGACAGGGTGAAACAATCGCTTCAAATGTTGAAACGATCGGTTCAACTGGTCCAACCGAGCAAGTTGGGAAAGTAGGATTGGTGAGAAATTTCTTTTCGTTTCACTTGCCCAATTTGATTGGAACAAGGATTTGTATTTGGTACCAATTAGAAACAAAATAGGAAAAGTCAATCGGGAACTGATCAGGACCATGAACTGACCGGTTCAGAAGTGAACCAACCGTTTCATGGGTCCCAACCGATCGGTTGAGGTGTCAACTGACCGGCTCAGGTCCCCAACAGACCATTTCAGAAATGAAATGATCGGTTCAGGTTGCGCAGTTGGTTATTTTTGTGGAAAATCTCGAACCCTTCTACTCCTGCTTTAGTCCCACATTGCCCGGGATATAGAACCCTGTCCCATGACCCTCCTATATATAGGGGTATTGGGGGCTTCTCAAAGTACAACTCAGTGCAACCAGTTTCTCTGTAAAGTTGTCGTTCTCTCTAGTTTTGGTAACCGAGAGAGCTCGAGCAAGTGCTACCCGATAAGGGAGGCACTGCAAGGGAAAGACAACTGTAGAAAGCGACTGGTGGCAGGAGAGTGTGTCAGTGACTAGTACACTGACAGGAGGGTGCGACTCCTTCTAATTCCTTGTGGGACAAGGAGATTGGAGTTCCAGGTGGTCCGTGTGGACTACTTCAGAGGCGGGAGATTTCTGCCACTCGGAGGACAGCTGTCAATCCCGACAATCCCAGTGAGACCAGGAGTCGTCAGTCCCGGTGCGACCAGGAGCTGCACAGACACCGTCCAAGACCGGAGGTGAAGACCATGCAAGCCGCAAGGTATTGTTGCCGAGCAAGCCTCAGGACAAGGTATGATTCCACAAACCATCCTTTCCTATTGTATAGACGTTGACGCGTTTCCTTGTTATGGGTTTGGGGAGGAGAAAATTTTTTATTTCGACTGCCTTCTTTGCCTTCCCTAAAACCCAACAGTGGTATCAGAGCCACGTCAACTGCTCTATACTTTAGGATTATCGGTATGATCGATTTTGGTTTGTCACCTTTTTTTTTCATACGATGCAAATAAAATTGGCTTTATGCATGCCCAATCCTAAATCCACAAATCCCAATTTACATATATGATATGTATTATGAATGCACTCGATACGTGTCGCCCTTAAATGAATTTTGTGGTGGATGTATAGCGTGGTTATGGCCAATAAACCCTATCTGTGTATGCTTGTATGTGGTTGCTTGCATCTCGGTCTGCGCACTGATTCCCTTTCTCCTATTCCTGATGTAGCTCGAAATAATTCGAGATTTCTTTCCTACCTTTGCTCCCCTCGAATGTAACTCGAGGTTTCTCTTTTTACAATGTAAAATAGGATAGAATTTTATTTCCTGTTATGTCAAAGAACAGAGGACATCTTGATGATAGATGAGACAATCGATTCAAGGCGTGAACCGATCGGTTGATGTTCGAGATGATCAGTTCAATGAGTGAGCTGATCGGTTGATGACCGGTTCGAGGAGCGAGACGAGCGGGTGGCGGCCATGATGAGATGCACGACGACCAGGCACCCAACCGACCGGCCTAATGGCGAGCCGATCAGTCAATCATGAGTTTATCAAACCCAAAAAGGCAAAGCACAGAGTTCATCTTGTACAGGTTGCATGTGATGTAGACCTAGATGATCGTGGTTCCTCTTGGGTCGAGGCATCACATTAGGATGGCCATAATCATTGCTTTTATCGTTTCACAAGTTTTCTGTGGGATATATCATGTATATGATACGTACAATATATTGTGGTGATTGGATATGTATATATATATAACCAAATCCCTCATTAAATATTAAGTTTTAGATGCCTTCCAAATGCGACACACGTGAAAAACTTGATCGACCAAGTGTGGGCACGCCCTAGCGTGGTGCATCGTTTATCTCATAGAAGCGTGAAGGGGATATGTGGGTCTGCCCTAGCAGGGTGCATATTCATCGTGTTGGCTTTGGGTCAGACTTAACAAGGTGACCTAGATAGGATCTAGCACCTTGAGGCATGGAGATGCTCATGGCAAGGAGTTGCATATGACATCTTATCAAGAGTTGCATATGATGCAATTGGCAAGAGTTGCCTACCTGAGAGATCTAAGTTGTGGGTGACAGCCCAAGCTGGTCCATGACTTAGAGGATTTTAGGATCTTGCCCACTAGAAGGTTGTACGCCGCAATTTTCCGAATTGATGGTGAGGGCTATCAATTTGAACTAAAATAGTGGGAGCGATAATTAATTAAAGGCCTAATTATATCGTCAACTTTTCAAATCAATCAAATAAGTCAAAATGAGTTTTGGACTAAAATTTCATATTTTCCTTTTGTAGTACAAATGGCAACAAACAACAATCACTTTTCTTTGTGATCCGTCCTTGAAAAGGACAAGCTAAATGGGACAAACTTCCATGACTGGTATAGGACATTGAGAATTGTTCTCACTCAAGAGTGAAAGCTATATGTCCTAGATACTCCAATTCCAGAGGAACCTACTCCTAATGCACCAAAGGCAGAAAGGGATGCCTACAAGAAGCATTATGATGATGCCATTGATGCAAAGTGCTTGATGTTGTGCTCTATGAACCACGAGTTGCAGAGACAACATGAGAACATGGGTGTCATTGAGATGATTCAGCATCTCAGGAACATGTATGAAGATCCAGCACGGCAAGAGAGATACGATGTCTCAAGGGCACTGTTCAAGTGTGTCATGACAGAAGGAGATCCAGTTGGTCCTCAAACACTCATGATGATTGGGTATGTGGAGAACCTGACAAGACTGGGATTTCCACTAAGACAAGAGTTGGCTACTGACGTGATACTGCAATCGTTGCCAGAATCATATAGTCAATTTGTGATGAACTACAACATGAACAACTTTGATAGGCCACTGTCAGAGTTGTTGGGCATGTTGAGGACAGCCGAGACACAGATGAAGAAGGACAAGCCTAAGTCTGTGATGGTGATCACGAGCAAGAAAGGCAAGTCCAAGCACAAGGGCAAGGGCAAAGCTAAGAAAGGTTCTGATGCTATCTAGGAGCCCAAGTCGTCTTCAGCTCTCAAGGCCAAGGGAGGCGTGACCAAGAAAGGCAATTGCCACCATTGTCAAAAGTCAGGACATTGGAAAAGGAATTGTCCTCTCTATCTGGAAGAACAAAAGAAGAAGGAGGTGACAAACGTCTCTACTTAAAGGTGTCATGAAAGTAAACTTGTAACACTTTTGAGGTATATGATACCAAGATGTAAAGTGTAAAGCACTCAATAAATGGGGCAAGTGTTGCCACCATAGATAGGAGTACTTTAGTTTATTTTCAGCCTAAAAGGCATGTAATATAGTTATGAACTGCTATTTCATATTTGCCAATAGATAGAAACACTTTATTTTTGCATATTGTATGACAATGATGGCAATTAATAAAGTTGATGTTTCAATCTCAAAGATATGATCTTTATGGCAATGACTTGTTTATCTTGTGGTATTTGATATGCATAAGATAAAATGACACCTAAAGTTATTGATGACTCAAGCAATCAAATTAGCATAAATCATGAGAAATTCATATCTAGTTTCCATATGATGGATAAATCTAGACTCTTTTGGTTAGAGAACCAGTAAGAGACATGAATATCTTGAACATGATTAATCAATCTTCACTAATGGTAGTGGGAGAATGATTATCCTATTAGGCATAATACATGTGATGTATTTACATACCTATTGGAACAAATGTTAATACTTCAAATGGTGTTTAGAGAAATACCAATATGAATATCTTGAAGTGTTCAAGATTATCATAGATGAAGTGCAAATTTGGTAAAATGTTAATTCTAGATGAGATCAATGAATGAAATACTTGGACCAAATGTTTGAGATCCTTATGAGTGATTATGATAGTGTATCATAGTGAACTCATGATTAAGGCATGGTGATGTCTAAATCAAGAAGGAATCATACTCTAAGGAGTTAGAGAATGATTATCAAATAACTAAATTTTTCTTAATAAAATAATACCCCACACTAATAAAGGACATTAAGAATCACAAGGAGTTGTAAGTTCTTATATCCTTGACGGATACACCTCGTTTATCTATGTGATGAGTTGTTCATGTGATGAGTCAACTATCTAGATGAATATGAAGAATTGAATTTTAAGTTATGGTTTATGACCATTACATCCTAAATGACATCCATGTGAACCATAAGGTATGACCTTGATGGTAGCACCCATTGGATGAAATCCATAAGTGTAAATGAATCTTAAGTGTTAAGACGCATGGATAACATTTTGAGAAGGATGATGCTTGTGGATTGCAACTTAATGACTAAGACATTTGGCATATGGATACTAAAATTGCATTCCTATGAGGAATAAAACAAGGATGTGTATGTGACACAACCTATAAGGTTTATGAATCCACTAATGCAAATGAAGTCTATAAGTTACAATGGACGAATCAATGTGATTGATTGAGTACAAGCAACTCAGAATTGGATCTTTACTTTGATGATATAGTCAAAGGGGTTTGACTGATATGTCAAAGATAAAGAAGGATATGTGATTTAGTGGGAGCGTATTCACATTCCACATGTTGATGTGAAATGGAAATGTTCTAGAATGGAAATCCAAAAGTGGAAATTATCTTTAAGGAAGATAGATATGTTTCCTATGTGATAGTAATAGAGATATATAGAGATAGTTCTCGAAAATCTCTTGACCTGAAAAGAGAAAGCATAAATTGGCAATTTTTACTGAAGGGTTCAGTGTACACAGATTCAGGGGGAGAAAACTTGTCCATGTTACATGGAGTTAGTATCCCAAGGCCAAGTATCCAATTCTTATGAAGAATGGGAACACTAAGAATAGATATGGATCTATCATGTATGTAATCATCCCATTATCTTCCATGTATCGACATGGCAAGAACAAAATGCATTCATCATCTTGTATGTAGGACATGGCAATATGATGTGCTCATCCTAATAACTCGTATGTGGGACATGACGAGTGGATGTCTGTCTACTTCCAATAAGGGTTACTGGAATACCATGAGAACTTGATAAGTACTTGAGAAGTACTAGTTCTATGGATATAAGGAAGAGTTCAATGTAAAGAGTTACACTGATGCGAACTTCCGAAAAGGACAGAAAATTAATCGCAAAATATATATAGGATATATATAAAAGTGAAAGTTTGTTGATAATTGGAAGTGTTCCAATAGAACCATTTAAAAAGGAAAATGTCGAGTATCCATGTGTTAGATAACAACAGTGGATACTATATGGATCTGGAAGTTCATGAGATGAACTTATAGATATTCCACTCATTGATGACAAGTATGGAATCCTTGATCATGCAATGTAGCTAAAGGTTAGCAAAGGAATACTAGATCGCATATTACGACAACTCCATCTCATATGTGTGACTTACAATGAAGAGATGTGAGACATGCAATTAATAGTGACTTTGGCAAGGTGTTGCCATAACTCACTATGTTCGCACTAGAGCACGGTAACATGTGGGACATGTTTGAAGATCACTATGAATATGATTCAAGGGTGATTGGCTCGCAGTGCAAGTGGGAGTCTGTTGGTATGTATGCCCTGAGAGCCAATCATGGGATAATTGGTAGGATACATTAAGATTGATTTGATAAACATCAAAGGCAAGCTTCCAAATCTTTCTAGTTCAATCATATGAGATAGTGATAGAACATATTGAATGTCTAGAGAATGACAGTACTCAATGATGTATGCCTTCAGGTTCAGGACTTGAACGATGAGATCATACGGATGCTAAGAGTTTGTACATTCTCATTATGTCCCTAGTCAGATGTCATTGTGGAAGGTAGATAGACAGTAATGACACACAAGACTAGATTGTGGTGTTGGTTGATGACAGAATCTCATTAGTCATGATATAGAGATATCAAACCAAACACATAGGTACTTGTTAGAGAACAAGTGTACCGAACAAACCCACCGTGAGTTTGACACATGGAACCATGACATGGTAGTCACAGTCAGTACTCACAGTGATGGTGGTGAGTGTGATTCTTTGATCTGAAATCACTACACTCAACACATGTCATTGGGCACACTTTGACATCATCAAACGCAGTCTTGAAACATGGGTTGTTATAAAGGTGATGATTGGGTGGCTTTGACACATGGGGCTTTTGAGGGGTGAGTGATAGATATGGGATTTGTCCCTCGTAAGGGAGTTTGATATCCATGGCCACTTGATGAGTAGGATTGAGAAAGGCGTGCAAGCATGTGTGAATCAGTATGTGATATTGATGTCATACATATCTCTTCCAATCTACTCTAAAATCAAGAAAGTGAATGAACGTTGATAGGATGACTGTTCCATGCCTCGAGTTCATTCGGGACATCAGTGACAAAGGAATTATACATTCACTGTAACACCATTCACGGATTGTAGGATTGAAAGTTGTTCTCCAACTTTCTATTTCACTTGGGTAGCACTGATGTGTGACTAGGCATCGCTCTTTGCTTGTGAAGTCATAAGTGTTATGGACTTTCACTGCCAATGTGAAAAAGGACCTGCAGGGTCACACACATAGGATTTAACCTGGAAGAGGAGTTTTGTCCACATACAATGTTTAGATTGATTACTAAAGGAGTTTAGTAGTTCAATTAAACACTCAATTAATTGATAGCTCAATGTCATAATGTTTAAGGTGTTGGACACATTGATTGGAGTATCAGATTGATTGAAACTGCAATTGACTGATTCTGCACAATCTACACTCCCAACCGATCGGCTCATGTGATGAACCAATCGGCTGAGCTTGGTGAACCGATCAGCTCAGGTGGTGAGTCGATCGGCTCATGGACACGGTGAAACAATCGCTTCAAATGTTGAAAAGATCGGTTCAACTGGTCCAACCGAGCAAGTTGGGAAAGTAGGATTGGTGAGAAATTTCTTTTCGTTTCACTTGCCCAATTTGATTGGAACAAGGATTGGTATTTGGTACCAATTAGAAACAAAAGAGGAAAAGTCAACCGGGAACTGATCAGGACCACGAACCGACCGGTTCAGAAGTTAACCGACCATTTTATGGGTCCCAAATGATCGATTGAGGTGTCAACCGACCAGCTCAGGTCCCCAACCGACCATTTCAGAAATGAAATGATCGGTTTAGGTTACGCAGTTGGTTGGTTTTGTAAATCTTGAACCCTTCTACTCCTGCTTTAGTCCCACATTGCTCGGGATAGAGAACCCTGTCCCATGACCCTACTATATATAGGGGTATTGGGGGCTTCTTAAAGTACAACTCAGTGCAACCAGTTGCTCTGTAAAGTTATCGTTCTCTCTGGTTTTGGTAACCGAGAGAGCCCGAGCAAGTGCTACCTGATAAGGGAGGCACAGTAAGGGAAGGACAACTGCAGAAAGTGACTGGTGGCAGGAGAGTGTGTCAGTGACTAGTACACTGACAGGAGGGTGCGACTCCTTCCAATTCCTTGTGGGACAAGGAGATTGGAGTTCCAGGTGGTCTGTGTGGACTACTTTAGAGGCGGGAGATTTCTCCCGCTCGGAGGACAGCTGTCAATCCCGACATTCCCAGTGAGACCAGGAGTCGTCAGTCCCCGGTGCGACCAGGAGCTGCACAGACACCGTCCAAGACCGGAGGTGAAGACCGCACAAGCCGTGAGGTATTGTCGCCGAGCAAGCCTCGGGACAAGGTATGATTCCACAAACCATCCTTTCCTATTGTATAGACGTTGATGTGTTTCCTTGTTCTGGGTTTGGGGAGGAGAAAACTTTTTGTTTTCACTACCTTCTCTGCCTTCCCTAAAATCCAACAGTGGTATCAGAGCCACATCAACTTCTCTATACTTTAGGATTATCGATATGATCGATTTTGGTTTGTCGCCTTTATTTATTGCATACGATGCGAATAAAATTGGCTTTATGCATGTCCAGTCCTAAATCCACAAATCCCAATTTACATATATGATATGTATTATGAATGCACTCGATACGCGTCACCCTTAAATGAGTTTTTTGGTGGATGTATAGCGTGGTTATGGCCAATAAACCCTATCTGTGTATGGTTGTATGTGGTTGCTTGCATCTTGGTCTGCGCACCGATTCCCTTTCTTCTATTCTTCATGTAGCTCGAAATAATTCGAGATTTCTTTCCTAACTTTACTCCCCTCGAATGTAACTCGAGGTTTCTCTTTTTACAATGTAAAATAGGATAGAATTGTATTTCATGTTATGTCAAAGAACGGAGGGCATCCTGACGACAGCTGAGATGATCGATTCAAGGCGTGAACTGATCGATTGACGTTCGAGATGATCAGTTCAAGGAGTGAGCCGATCGGTTGATGACCAGTTTGAGGAGAGAGACGAGAAGGTGGCGGCCATGATGATATGAATGACGACCAGGAGAACTGATCGGTTGGAGGATCCAACCGATCGAATGGTGGAACCCAACCAACCGGCCTGATGGTGATCCGATCAGTCAATCATGAGTTGATCAAACCTAGAAAGGCAAAGAACAGAGTTCATCTTGTACAGGTTGCATGTGATGTAGACCTAGATGACCATGGTTCCTCTTTTCTCTAGGATTCACATTAGGATGGTCATAATCATCGCTTTTATTGTTTCGCATGTTTTCTGTGGGATATAGCATGTATATGATACGTACTATATATTGTGGTGATTGGATATGTATATATATATATAACCAAATCCATCATTAAATATTAAGTTTTAGATGCCATCCAAATGCGACACACATGAAAAACTTTATCGACCATGTGTGGGCATGCCCTAGCATGGTGCACCGTCTATCTCATGGAAGCGTGAAGGATGGATATGTGGGTCTGCCCTAGCAGGGTGCATATTCATCGTGTTGGCTTTGGGTCAGACTTAACAAGCTGACCTAGATAGGATCTAGCACCTTAAGGCATGGAGATGCTCATGGCAAGGAGTTTCATATGACATCTTATCAAGAGTTGCATATGATGCAATTGGCAAGAATTGCCTACCTGAGAGATCTAAGTTGTGGGTGACAGCCCAAGCTGGTCCATGACTTAGAGGATTTTAGGATCTTGCCCGCTAGAAGGTTGTACGCTACAATCTTCCGAATTGATGGTGAGGGCTATCAATTTGAACTAAAATAGTGGGAGCGATAATTAATTAAAGGCCTAATTATATCCTCAACTTTTCAAATCAATGAAATAAGTCAAAAATGAGTTTTGGACTAAAATTGCATATTTTCCTTTTGTAGTACAAATGGCAACAAACAACAATCACTTTTCTTTGCGATCCATCCTTGAAAAGGACAAGCTAAATGGGACAAACTTCCACGACTGGTATAGGAAATTGAGAATTGTTCTCACTCAAGAGCGAAAGCTATAAGTCCTAGATACTCCAATTCCATAGGAACCTACTCCCAATGCACCAAAGGCAGAAAGGGATGCTTACAAGAAGCATTCTGATGATGCCATTGATGCAAAGTGCTTGATGTTATGCTCTATGAACCACGAGTTGCAGAGAAAACATGAGAACATGGGTGTCATTGAGATGATTCAGCATCTCAGGAACATGTATGAAGATCAAGCACGGCAAGAGAGATACGATGTCTCAAGGGCACTGTTCAAGTGTGTCATGACAGAAGGAGATCCAGTTGGTCCTCACACACTCAAGATGATTGGGTATGTGGAGAACCTGACAAGACTGGGATTTCCACTAAACCAAGAGTTGGATACTAACGTGATATTGCAATCGTTGCCAGAATCCTACAGTCAGTTTGTAATGAACTACAACATGAACAACTTTGATAGGCCACTGTCAGAGTTGTTGGGCATGTTGAGGACAGTCGAGACACAGATGAAGAAGGACAAGCCTAAGTCTGTGATGGTGATCATGAGCAAGAAAGGCAAGTCCAAGCGCAAGGGCAAGGGCAAAGCTAAGAAAGGTTCTGATGCTAGCCAGGAGCCCAAGTCGTCTTCAACTCTCAAGGCCAAGGGAGGTGTGACCAAGAAAGGCAATTGTCACCATTGTCAAAAGCCAGGACATTGGAAAAGGAATTGTCCTCTCTATTTGGAAGAACAAAAGAAGAAGGAGGCGACAAACGTCTCTACTTAAAGGTTTCATGAAAGTAAACTTGTAACACTTTTGAGGTATATGATACCAAGATGTAAAGTGTAAAGCACTCAATAAATGGGGCAAGTGTTGCCACCATAGATAGGAGTACTTTAGTTTATTTTCAGTCTAAAAGGCATGTAATACAGTTATGAACTGCTATTTCATATTTTCCAATAGATAGAAACACTTTATTTTTGCATATTGTATGACAATGATGGCAATTAATAAAGTTGATGTTTCAATCTCAAAGATATGAAGGCAATGCCTTGTTTATCTTGTGGTATTTGATATGCATAAGATAAAATGACACCTAAAGTTATTGATGACTCAAGTAATCAAATTAGCATAAATCATGAGAAATTCATATCTAGTTTCCATATGATGGATAAATCTAGACTCTTTTGGTTAGAGAACCAGTAAGAGACATGAATATCTTGAACATGATTAATCATTCTTCACTAATGGTAGTGGGAGAATGATTATCCTATTAGGTATAATACATGTGATGTATTTACATACATATTGGAACAAATGCTAATACTTCAAATGGTGTTTAGAGAAATGCCAATATGAATATCTTGAAGTGTTCAAGATTATCATATATGAAGTGCAAATTTGGTAAAGTGTTAATTCTTGATGAGATCAATGAATGAAATACTTGGACCAAATGTTTGATATCCTTATGAATGATTATGATAGTGTATCATAGTGAACTCATGATTAAGGCATGGTGATGTCTAAATCAAGAAGGAATCATACTCTAAGGAGTTAGAGAATGATTATCAAATAACTTAATTCTTCTTAATAAAAGAATACCCCACACTAATAAAGGACATTAAGAATCACAAGGAGTTGTAAGTTCTTATATCCTTGACGGATACACCTCGTTTATCTATGTGATGAGTTGTTCATGTGATGAGTCAACTATCCAGATGAATATGAAGAACCAAATTTTGAGTTATGGTTTATGACCATTACATCCTAAATGACATCAATGTGAACCATAAGGTATGACCTTGATGGTAGCACCCATTGGATGAAATCCATAAGTGCAAATGAATCTTAAGTGTTAAGACACATGGATAACATTTTGAGAAGGATGATGCTTGTGGATTGCAACTTAATGACTAAGACATTTGGCATATGAATACTAAAACCGCATTCCTATGAGGAATAAAACAAGGATGTGTACGTGACACAACCTATAAGGTTTATGAATCCACTAATGCAAATGAAGTCTATAAGTTATAATGGACTAATCAATGTGATTGATTGAGTACAAGCAACTCAGAATTGGATCTTTACTTTGATGATATAGTCAAAGGGGTTTGACTGATATGTCAAAGATAAAGAAGGATCTGTGATTTAGTGGGAGCGTATTCACATTCCACATGTTGATGTGAAATGGAAATGGAAATGTTCTAGAATGGAAATCCAAAAGTGGAAATTATCTTTAAGGAAGATAGAGATGTTTCCTATGTGATAGGAATAGAGATCTATAGAGATAGTTCTCAAAAATCTCTTGACCTTAAAAGAGAAAGCATACATTGGCAATCTATACTAAAGGGTTCAGTGTGCACATATTCAGTGGGAGAAAACTTGTCCATGTTACATGGAGTTAGTATCCCAAGGCCAAGTTTCCAATTATTATGAAGAATGGGAACACTAAGAATAGATATGGATCTATCATGTATGTAATCATCCCATTATCTTGCATGTATCGACATGGCAAGAACAAAATGCATTAATCACCTTGTATATAGGACATGGCAATATGATGTGTTGATCCTGATAACTTGTATGTGGGACATGACGAGTGGATGTCTGTCTACTTCTAGTAAGGGTTAATGGAATACAATGAGAACTTGATAAGTACTTGAGAAGTACTAGTTCTATGGAGATAAGGAAGAGTTCGATGTAAAGAGTTACACTGATGCGAACTTCCAAAAAGGACAGAAAATTAATCGCAAAATATATATATAAGATATATATAAAAATGAAAGTTTGTTGATAATTGGAAGTGTTCCAATAGAACCATTTAAAAAGGAAAATTTCGAGTGTCTATGTGTTAGAGAACAACATTGGATACTATATGGATCCGGAAGTTCATGAGATGAACTTATAGATATTCCGCTCATTGATGACAAGTATGGAATCCTTGATCATGCAATGTGGCTAAAGGTTAGCAAAGGAATTCTAGATTGCATATTACGACAACTCCATCTCATACGTGTGACTTACAACGAAGAGATGTGAGACATGCAATTGATACTGACTTTGGCAAGGTGTTTCCATAACTCACTATGTTCGCACTAGAGCACGGTAACATGTGGGACATGTTTGAAGATCACTATGAATATGATTCAAGGGTGATTGGCTTGCAGTGCAAGTGGGAGTCTGTTGGTATGTATGCCCTGAGAGCCAATCATGGGATAATTGGTGGGATACATTAAGATTGATTTGATAAACATCAAAGGCAAGCTTCCAAATCTTTCTAGTTCAATCATATGAGATAGTGATAGAACATATTGAATGTCTAGAGAATGACAGTACTCAATGACGTATGCCTTCAGGTTCAGGACTTGAACGATGAGATCATATGGATGCTAAGAGTTTGTACATTCTCATTATGTCCCTAGTCAGATGTCATTGTGGAAGGTAGATAGACAGTAATGACACACAAGACTAGATTGTGGTGTTGGTTGATGACAGAATCTCATTAGTCATGATATAGAGATATCAAATCAAACACATAGGTACTTGTTTGAGAACAAGTGTACCGAACAGACCCACCGTGAGTTTGACACATGGAACCATGACATGGTAGTCACAGTCAGTACTCACAGTGATGGTGGTGAGTGTGATTCTTTGACCTGAAATCACTACACTCAACACATGTCGTTGGGCACACTTTGACATCATCAAACGCAGTCTTGAAACATGGGTTGTTATAAAGGTGATGATTGGGTGGCTTTGACACATGGGGCTTTTGAGGGGTGAGTGATAGATATGGGATTTGTCACTCGTAAGGGAGTTTGATATCCATGGCCACTTGATGAGTAGGATTGAGAAAGGCATGCAAGCATGTGTGAATCAGTATGTGATATTGATGTCATACATATCTCTTCCAATCTACTCTAAAATCAAGAAAGTGAATGAACGTTGATAGGATGACTGTTCCATGCCTCGAGTTCATTCGGGACATCAGTGACAAAGGAATTATACATTCACTGTAACACCATTCACGGATTGTAGGATTGAAAGTTGTTCTCCAACTTTCTATTTCACTTGGGTAGCACTGATGTGTGACTAGGCACCGCTCTTTGCTTGTGAAGTCATAAGTGTTATGGACTTTCACTGCCAATGTGAAAAAGGACCTGCAGGGTCACACACATAGGATTTAACCTGGAAGAGGAGTTTTGTCCACATACAATGTTTAGATTGATTACTAAAGGAGTTTAGTAGTTCAATTAAACACTCAATTAATTGATAGCTCAATGTCATAATGTTCAAGGTGTTGGACACATTGATTGGAGTATCAGATTGATTGAAATTGCAATTGACTGGTTCTGCACAATCTACACTCCCAACCAATCGACTCATGTGATGAACCGATCGGCTGAGCTTGGTGAACCAATCGGCTCTGGTGGTGAGTCGATCGGCTCATGGATAGGGTGAAACAATCGCTTCAAATGTTGAAATGATCGGTTCAACTGGTCCAACTGACCAAGTTGGGAAAGTAGGATTGGTGAGAAATTTCTTTTTGTTTCACTTGCCCAATTTGATTGTAACAAGGATTGGTATTTGGTACCAATTAGAAAAAAAAGAGGAAAAGTCAATCGGGAACTGATCAGGACCACGAACCGACCGGTTCAGAAGTGAACAGACCGTTTCATGGGTCCCAACCGATCGGTTGAGGTGTCAACCGACCGGCTCAGGTCCCTGATCGACCGTTTCAGAAATGAAACGATCAGTTCAGGTTGTGTAGTTGGTTGTTTTGTGGAAAATCTCAAACCCTTCTACTCGTGCTTTAGTCCCGCATTGCCTAGGATAGATAACCCTATCCCATGACCCTCTTATATATAGGGGTATTGGGGGCTTCTCAAAGTACAACTCAGTGCAACCAGTTGCTCTGTAAAGTTGTCGTTCTCTCTGGTTTTGGTAACCGAGAGAGCCCGAGCAAGTGCTACCCGATAAGGGAGGCGCAGTAAGGGAAAGACAACTGCAGAAAGCGACTGGTGGTAGGAGAGTGTGTCAGTAACTAGTACGCTGACAGGAGGGTGCGACTCCTTCCAATTCCTTGTGGGACAAGGAGATTGGAGTTCAAGGTGGTCCGTGTGGACTACTTTAGAGGCGGGAGATTTCTGCCGCTCGGAGGACAGCTGTCAATCCCGACAGTCCCGGTGAGACCAGGATTCATCAGTCCCGGTGCGACCAGGAGTTGCATAGACACCATCCAAGACCAGAGGTGAAGACCATGCAAGCCGCGAGGTATTGTCACCAATCAAGCCTCTGGACAAGGTATGATTCCACAAACCATCCTTTCCTATTGTATAGACATTGATGCGTTTCCTTATTCTGGGTTTGGGGAGGAGAAATTTTTTTGTTTCTGCTACCTTCTCTGCCTTCCCTAAAACCCAACACTTTGTCCTATGCTCCATCCTCTAGTCTACACTATAGACTCTGCCTCCTCTTTAACCTCCACCTTAGTTCCCATTTTCACCCCTAATCCATCCTTCGCCTCCATTCCACTTGGATTTTGACTTCGTTCATAGCAGCTTTGTCTCCATGCATTAACCACGGTGGTCGATGATTGGTGATTGGTCATCCACTCCTCACACTCATGGTGTCTTCAAACTTCTAAGATTTTTAGCATGTGCAATCCCCATCTACTCTGACAGTCTCACATCTCCTAGAAGTGGTTGATTCTACCTCCAAGCTTATGTGTCACCGCCAATAATGCCAAAAGTGACTATTGGACACAACTTTTGAATTGTGCTCACAACCAGCTAGTAATTTTTTACCACTACACTCATCAGCACCGTTGCACTCAGATTTAGTGGAAGGACCATTTCTTTTCACATAAACTTCTTCTTAGTCTCCAACATGATTGGTGTGGCCTTCTCAATCAGCAACTAGGCTAACCATGGTGGGAAATAACTAGCTATCAGTCACAAAAATTAGGACTTCATGATGATTTTTCTAACCACGAGTTGGAGATATAATTGTTGGTGGCAATGGAGAGAGGGATATTATTATGTATTCTTAATATTGTTCCATTTCAGTAGTTTTTGTTGCTTGTATTTGTTTGTTTACTTATGTCAAGTGGGAATAGAATCCATTTTACTTTCTTATTCTAAAACCATTCAGAAAAGTGTACTAGTGTTTGTGTTATACATGGTTCTTATGTAAGTTGTATTTTAATACAAATATGATGTTGTTTTTACATTTAGACTATGTTGTACTTTACAATGTGTCTAGTATGATTTGTTTGTTTTAATTGAAAAATGTGGTCATTGTGTTTGTAACAACTAAGTGCAAATGGAAATATCTATGAATATATAACTTTGTAATATTTAGTCATAATTTTGATTTGAAATTAAGTATAATGTTACATGTTTTGGCATGTTGACATTAGACATTATTTCACATGATGTGCTTATAATTTATATGCACATAAAATGCATGTTTACCCTTACCCTCCCCATTTACTCAGTGAGGATGAGGACAAGAGTAAGGGGAGGGTAAAAGGATTGCTAAGAAGTGTAATTGCCCTTACCCTTACCATTACCCTATATCCTCTATAGGGTAAGGGTAAGGGTAAGGGTAGACCTTTACCATCCCCATACCCTCCATATTGACATCCCTACCCTAGACCCCCTTGGCTGCTATATCGATAGTGGTGGCAACTAAGAGTCCATGGTCAGTAGATCTTAGCCATTATATTTGCCACCCACTCCCACTTACTACATTTACCTTTTTCTTCCATCTTCCACCCAAAAACCCTAGCTTTTTTGGGTTTTGACCATAGTCCTTCCATATTTTGTGTCATTCATCCACTTGGAGGAGGAGGATGACCTTGGATCTACTGGAGATGAAGTTTGGATCTTCTCCACCCATTTTCATGCAGTTTCTACCTTTCTTTATCCCTTCTTTTGTTGTTTCTTCTATCATTATTAGATAAGCCCCCTTTGTGGGATGTTTGGGGGAAAGAATATGTATCTATAATACCATGTTGGGAAATATTTTGAACGATTTTTTGTTTTTTTCTCTATTTATATATTATTGCTTGTTCTCCTTACCTACCTCTTATTATAGTTGTCTAAACTATGGAATCATATCTGACATAAGCAAATGAATGATTTTGGGTCTTTTGGTGGGATAACTCCTAACTTCCCTAGAGTAACCTAAGCTAGTTTTTTCCATTTCCCTTTATCCCTCCATTCCACTAGCCCGAGGTTAGAGATCTAAGTGACTAGGATATCTCCTCAATATGCACTTAGTAAAAAGTCATTATTTAGTGGTTGGATGGAAATATAAGATGAAATACCCTTAATATACACCTCACACCACTCCTTGTCCCTAATCGTATTAGGAGAACCTTAGATAGAAACATACACTTTGATAATCTAGACTTTTGTTGACCTATCCCTTGTTTAGTAGAACCTTGTAAGGGTATATGGGAAGTGATAGGAACTACTTACCTAATATGCCACTATGCCATGCATCAGGTGTGGCAGCGGAAACAAAAATTCAATTGCCATATTCCCCTTCAACAGTAGATTGTGTCAACAACTAGTAACTGGGAATGAAGGTTCCCATGTATATACTTGGTCCTAGAGAAAGTCCAGCGACCATTCCTTTCTATAGCATGCTCCTCTCTTCAAGTTGCACCTAGACAATGTCAGCAGCAGCCTCATGGTTGATCACCATAGATGACGGTTGACTGCATCCTCCTAGAGGGTGGCAAAAGCCTCCTTACTTATAGAGTAGTCCATGCAAACCATCTGAAACTTCACATTGTGCTACCAGAGCCAACGAGAAGGATTTTTCCCTTCGAACATCAACCTGCTAGGGTACATTTGGTATCATGTGTTGTCTTGATGCGCGTCGTTGTACACGCAACAATCACTAGGAAAAGTCCTAGAGTTTAACCTTCTAACCCGGTTGTCAACTTGTTACGAACAACTAGTCAACTTAGTATAGATAGGTATCGATCCAAGGGACGGCGGAAAAGAAAATTCGAAATCCAAATCCGATTGCAAGTACAAGAATTAAATTCCGATTGGAGAGAGTTGGTAAAACTAAGAACAAAAATAAAAGTGCTGAAATAAAATTTAACTAATCAAGAAATTAAGATCTGGGGTCCGGAAGATCACCACCAAAACCATGTTGCTATTCAACTAATCAAATTCTAAACTCCAAAGATCAAATTAGGACCTTGTGGTTACATGTCCTTACAGACAAACTCACAAGGGTCAGACTTCCCGTGAACCCATTGGTCCCGGCATTCACGATTCATTGCCCAACCGTCCAACATGCCATTATCCACGGTCATATCAAAAAGCATGTGAATTCAAACCGGCATTCAAACCCAAGGCTCAGGTGGTCGCGTCACCAAGGATTATAACAAAAATAAGATTAAATAGATGAAAAGATGATAATCACAATTAAGGGACTATTGTTTCATTCTTACAGAGATCCACGGTCATATCACTCGATAAGAATATATCAGATCATCCAAATAACCACAAAGAAACAGAGAGAAGACATTTGTTCGATGGAGAAATATAATTGATTATATTGAATAGAACCGGGCTAAGGGGCTACTTCCATTCCCCAGAGAGATTTACTCAGACATAACAAGAACAAAAGAAATACAAACTAAAAATCCGATGAAATGGAATGAAGAATGGAATCTTTTACAAGTGAAAAGTCTCTCCTTTTATAGGAGGAGGAGGGGGTAGGCTGCCCTCAAAAAAGAGGGAAAAAAGAGAGGGAGACCAATTTTCGAATTTTCTGGATCTGGTCAAATTGAAAGTTTGTTGTCTTTAATTATCTTGACCATGTAACTCCCTTTAATGCAGATTCTCGCAGCAGCGACTTCGAACGTATTTCTCTCCCGTTAAAAGCACAGAAAAGGTCCAAATAATAGGACTTTATTTTAGGAAATTAAATTCCCTTTCCAATGAATACCTGTACACTCAATTTGGAGTTTGAATGTAAGAGTTATGTCACTTTTGGTGGAGGGTATATACGAATTTCTGGACTGCTGCAAATTGTGTGATTTTTCTACAAAACCCAAGAAAATAGAATTAAAACTCCAATTAAAGAGAAAAATATAAAATAACAAAACTAATTATGAAATTAAGAGAATAAATGACAAAACAATCCTAAACAAATATAAAAAATATACAAATAAAAGGGATAAATATACATTTATCAAAATACCCCGGACTTGAATCTTTGTTTGTCCTCAAACAAATAAAATCACAAATTATTCCAATTTATACTAACAACATGTCTATCCTCACCCTTGTAACATCACTTTATTTCTTACCTCCAAATTTGGCCAAGCAACCCAATCTCCTAAAACCACAAAACACAAAATTCTATATTCTCTATTAAAAACAAATATCATATCTTGTTTCTAAATCAAGATTTTGTCGAAAAACATGCTTCATCTTACTTCTGCTTTGACACTCTTATTTTTATTATTGTATTTTTTTTATGTGAGTTGTTGCACAAGAACAAGATGAAATTTGGGGGTGTGAAAACAAGGAAGGAAGTGATGAATTTTTTTTGATCCCTCCTCTATTCGACTTGGGATTTAAATTTGTGGAGTTGTGGCTACATTGGTCACAATTTTTTTTTTCATGTACACTTTTGGCATCTTTTGATGGTATGCCCCTTTGTGGGGTATGGAATTTTTTATATGGGAAGCATGCCACCCCAGACTTGATTTTTGTCTGGTGGTGATTCTTTGCTTCTCTTTTTTAGAAAGAAAATAAGGGGGAAACAAAAGGTGTCCTTGTGCTTATAACTTCACACATTTTTTTTGAAAGTGTCATTACATCAGAAAGAACATTCATGTCTATCACATTATACAAGATTTATATCAAGTTAATCAACAGTTTAAAAATAGAGAAAATTTGTGTTTGGTTTTGATTGATTCCATACGGCTTGCCAACTTTTCCAAGGAGTGATGTTATTTTGGGGTCCTAGGTGACATGGTGGTTTCAGACATGGCAATTTGTAACAATTTTTGCAAAACATTTACTAAATTCAAAGGGGTACAATGATAAACATCTATTCATATTGGCCAACTAGATAAAGGCCATTTTACAACAAAAGAAATAAAAACATGACCGGCTAGATAATGGCCATACAATAAGCAACTAAAAACAAAAAAGTAGAAATAATGCAGAAATAAAAAAAAAAAGATAAGGGGGTGGAATAGAAACATACCACCCACCTCCACCCCAGACTTAGATTTTTGCTCGTCCCGAGCAAAACTCAAACCCGAGATGGAGGGAAGAAATTTGTTGGGTTCACCAGGAGGTCCTGGTAGCTCAAAATATGTCCATCTGAAGGGAATGTCGATGAGGGCTGGGACCTTTATCTGAGGAGCCTCATAGTGTACCCTATGATAGGGTAATTGTAGAAGCTCAGTGGGGTGCTCGTATTTTCTTTCACCTCGCATTCCCTCCAATAGGATCCAAAGATCTTCCATCAATAGAAGGGGAAGTGTTGAAGATGGATGTGGATTTGGGGAGGTTGGTGGGTACCTGGCTAGTGATTCTAGTAGAGCATGATGAAATGAGTTGGGTGGAGGATTTGGTTCAGGTTTTCCACCATCATGATGACATGTATATGGGAGAATTGATGTTGATGAAAAAGATTTCAAATTATTTACAAAATTGTTTTGCTTCTCCTCAAAAATAATGTCATCAACATTGGGTTTGGTAAGTTTCATTGTTGATATAACATATGGATCTAATTCTTTTGTACAAGGGGTCCCCAAGGATTCAGAAGGGATGAGGATGACTTCCTTATAAACAATAGAATGGGGTGTGTGATCTTCTTCCAACGGTGGTATCTCCCCTTCTAGATCAGCCATGTGTGGGATGGAAATTGGTTGTGATGGCTCGGGAAGAATCATAAAGGGGGTAAGATTCTCATTATCCAAAATAGACTCAAAAGAAGGGTATTGGTCTATGGTATCATTCAGATTTATGTTGTGGATGGGAGGAGTTGTTGGATCTTCATAATGACTCTCCTTCTTTGACATTTCATATTCAAGTAAAAGAGTCTCTAAAGGAAAGATAGGGATACCAACGTCCTCATCACACACAAAATATGGCTTCATGGTTTGTTCTATTTCTTCAGGATCTGACATATATGACACAAAATAAAGATCATCATTGTCATCGTTAGGAAGAACCATCTTGGGTTGCTCAAGCTCTATAGGGGGAGTTTGTGATTGATCCTCTAGAAAGGTAGCTAACATGCCTTGACTGGATTCAAGTTTTTCTTGTGCTTCTGCTACCATCTTTTCTAGGGCCTTAAGTCTCTCTTCCAGATCAAGATTAATTTGCATTTCACCATAGGATTTATACACCCCAAAATTTTGGTCACCCTCGCCACACTCCCCATAGTGTCCTTGTCCAAAGTACTCCTCATATTGTTTTGGGTGGCATTGATCCTCATAATAATCTCCAGAAGATGGTGGATTGTAATTTCTATTGCGTCCATCTTGGTAGGAAGATTCAATATTATAAGGTGTCATCAAATCATGAGGAAACATATTTGAACAATGTATATTTTGAGTTTGGGCTTCTAGCAGGGTAGTTAAGAAGGCTCGGCTGGCTTTTAGTTTTTTTTCAACTTCTAATGCTATCTTCTCTAGGGCCCTAAGTCTCTCTTCTTGTTGAGGATTACATTGAGTTTCATAAACATGTTCATAACCCCCAAGGTTTTGTTGGTTACACCCCACAAAATTTTGTTGATCATATCCCCCATTAGAATATGGATAGCAAGGTTCCTCATAATGGTTCTCAGAAAAATGTGGATTCACATTATACCCACCAGGATGAAAGGGCTCGCAATTAAAAGGGGTGCTATTATAAGCATGGGGTAGAGTTGGACAGGCAAGAGATGCATGGTGGTAGAGACCACAATAATAACATTGTGGGGGATATTGGGATGCTCACTCCATTTGAAAAAAAATTCCTGAAAGATATGTGAATCAATGAATGAGAGAAGAAAGATTGTGAGATAAAAGGTTAGTAAAAAATTACAAAGAGAGATAAAATTATAAATCTAAAAAAAATTATAAAATAAACTAAAATTACAAAAAAAATAACTAGAAAGCAGTACTGCTGGAATGGAAACTCAGCAGAAAGAGGAGATACACTTCCGGAATTTTGCTCGGAAGGTAAAAAAAATACAAAAATCTAAAAGAAATTATAAAAAAGACTAAAGTTATGAAAGTTAGAGAATATGAACAAGGAATATACAAGATATACAAGCAACCAGATCTGAAAAACAACTGTGCCGTCCCCGGCAACGGCGCCAAATTGATGCGCGTCGTTGTACACGCAACAATCACTAGGAAAAGTCCTAGAGTTTAACCTTCTAACCCGGTTGTCAACTTGTTACGAACAACTAGTCAACTTAGTATAGATAGGTATCGATCCAAGGGATGGCGGAAAAGAAAATTCGAAATCCAAATCCGATTGCAAGTACAAGAATTAAATTCCGATTGGAGAGAGTTGGTAAAACTAAGAACAAAAATAAAAGTGCTGAAATAAAATTTAACTAATCAAGAAATTAAGATCTGGGGTCCGGAAGATCACCACCAAAACCACGTTGCTATTCAACTAATCAAATTCTAAACTCCAAAGATCAAATTAGGACCTTGTGGTTACATGTCCTTACGGACAAACTCACAAGGGTCAGACTTCCCGTGAACCTGTTGGTCCCGGCATTCACGGATCATTGCCCAACCGTCCAACATGCCATTATCCACGGTCATATCAAAAAGCATGTGAATTCAAACCGGCATTCAAACCCAAGGCTCAGGTGGTCGCGTCACCAAAGATTATAACAAAAATAAGATTAAATAGATGAAAAGATGATAATCGCAATTAAGGGACTATTGTTTCATTCTTACAGAGATCCACGGTCATATCACTCGATAAGAATATATCAGATCATCCAAATAACCACAAAGAAATAGAGAGAAGACATTTGTTCGATGGAGAAATATAATTGATTATATTGAATAGAACCGGGCTAAGGGGCTACTTCCATTCCGCAGAGAGATTTACTCAGACATAACAAGAACAAAAGAAATACAAACTAAAAATCCGATGAAATAGAATGAAGAATGGAATCTTTTACAAGTGAAAAGTCTCTCCTTTTATAGGAGGAGGAGGGGGTAGGCTGCCCTCAAAAAAGAGGAAAAAAAGAGAGGGAGACCAATTTTCGAATTTTCTGGATCTGGTCAAATTGAAAGTTTGTTGTCTTTAATTATCTTGACCATGTAACTCCCTTTAATGCAGATTCTCGCAGCAGCGACTTCGAACGTATTTCTCTCCCGTTAAAAGCACAGAAACGGTCCAAATAATAGGACTTTATTTTAGGAAATTAAATTCCCTTTCCAATGAATACCTGTACACTCAATTTGGAGTTTGAATGTAAGAGTTATGTCACTTTTGGTGGAGGGTATATACGAATTTCTGGACTGCTGCAAATTGTGTGATTTTCCTACAAAACCCAAGAAAATAGAATTAAAACTCCAATTAAAGAGAAAAATATAAAATAACAAAACTAATTATGAAATTAAGAGAATAAATGACAAAACAATCCTAAACAAATATAAAAAATATACAAATAAAAGGGATAAATATACATTTATCATGTCTCTTCCTTATTGTCCCTCCCTTTTATGGGTAGGACATTCTCAGGCTCTCAACTAGAGAGGACAACAACTTATCAAAGGGACTATTGTGTTTCTAGAAAGCCTCGACTACCGACTATTTATATGAGGGTCAGGGTCAAGAGTTGTAGTCTGAGAGGGAGCCAAAGAGATGGAATTTCATGAATTTTTCAGAACTTGCAAACCATGAACCGGTTAGTTCACTAGTGAATCGATCAGTTCACACATGAGACAATCAATTCAACACTTGAACTGGTTGTTTCATTATGTTTCCTATTTGCAATTGTATTGGCATTTAATATTCAATTGATGCACAACATAATGTCAACATCAATCCTTGATCCAGTCATATTGATCATTGAAATGATTGTTTCACATATGAAATGGTCATTTTACACTTTAAAATAGTCATTTCATTTCTGAACTGGTCATTGGTTCATTTCTAAACTTGGCAGTTCAAAATTCATGTTCAGCCAATGCATAACCAATGTTGTTTAAATTGAATACCTAAACACTTTAGTATTTACGTTAAATCATATGCATGAATAAACTCATATCTCAAGTGCATCCTATGTGTGTAACCCTATAGATCCCAAATTATGTTGGTAATGAATGTTTGTAATTGACTTATGACATCACAAGCAATGAGAGTTATCTAGAAACACATCATTTATGCCCAAGTAATTGGAAAGTTGGAGAACAACTTCAACCTAAAATATGTGATTTGTGTTAATGTGATCGTGTAGTTCCTTTGTATATGATATTCATATTGAACTTGAAGCATGGAATCATCATCCTTTTAAATGTTTAATCCATTTTCCTTGAACTAGAGCAGATTGTATGAGATGTATGTGAGCTCACATATCACATATTGAGTCACATGAGTATGCACTTACATTTCTTAATCTCTCTTATCAAGTATTATGGATATCAATCTCCTATAGAAGGGAAAAAATCCATCTAGAACACTCGCACTCAATCCCCATGTGTCACAATGCATCTTAGCATCACCTTTATGAAAACCCTTGTTCGAGGTCATGGTGGATGATGTCAAAATACATCAAATGACATGTGATGAGTGTAGTTATTGTTATAACCCCAATTTTTGGGTTCAAGTGGTGAGAAATATAATTTCTCATATTAAAGATGTTTGAACAAATAATCATATATTTGGTTGAGAATAATTGGATTTCGTTTAAAATAGCCTTGTTGTTTGATTTGTGGGCTTTATTGGCTATTGGGCCCAATAACAAGGAAATAGCAAAGAAAATTCAATAAGTGAATGAATAATTGAATATTTGAGGAAAGGAATATGTAGAAACCTCTAGAGGGCAAATCCAAAGAGGAATTTTGTGCCTCTTGGATTCCTTGGGTTCCAAGGAGTCTAAAGTTGCAAAGAAAAGCAATAGGAAAAAGAAAAGATTGATTAAGTATTTCTTTATGAAGAAAGAAATTGGAAAATAATGATATAATGTGGAAAATGAATGAAAAGAGGCATAAATGAGATTTCTTGGGGAAATTTCGTATCCATGAGGTTGTTAATATTAAAAGGGATGCCAATGAGGAAAATAAAATAGAAATAAAAAGAAATCCTCAAAAAGGAATATTTAAATGAGAAATAAACAAGATAATGTGAAATAATGCATAATGATGCATCGAGAAGGATAATAAGTATCCAATAAAACGAATTTCCAAATAATGAAGTGTCTTGGGAACCAAGGAGTCCCAATAAAGAGGAAAGAAAGAGAAAATACTAAAAAGGCAAAATAAGAGGATAATGTGTTGCTTTATTAATGAATTATGTGGTATTAATTAAAAGGATGATATTTTCTAATAAAAGGGAATATAAATTCGTGGCCAATGAATTAAAGGGCAAGTCTAATGATGATAAGAGGAAGGATTTTCCAAATCCTAATATTTATAGAAAAAGGTATATCAAAAGATAAAGAGGAAGAGAGAGAGAGAGTATATTACTTCTTATGGGAGGAATATGTTTCCTTTTCGTATAGGGGCTTTCTTCCTCTGGAATCTTGTGGATAAGCTATCTAAGCCCTATCTATCTCTCCTATATAAGGGGTACGACCCTGGGCCAAGCCCAGAGGATCCCCTACATCATTTTCCTCCATTGCTTACATCTTCAACCCTAACCCGAGTAGCGCCTTGAGCATGGTGCAAAGAGAGGGAAACAGAAGGGTACGATGAAGTCTTGGTGTTCTACGGAGTCAGGGAGAGGTGTGGCCATCAAATCCGTGCCCTAGGGCTGGTGTGGTAGCAGCACCTAGGATGCAGCAACGGCTGCAAGAGCTTGGCCTAGCGAGCAAGAGAACGGCCGCGCTGGCTGCAACCAGGCGGTGCCCCAGGTGCGCAAGGGGCGGCGGATGTAGGACTGAAGTCGGGGTGAGTTTCGAGGTCCATGGGCGCAAGGAAAGTCCCACGCAGGGCTGCTGTCGGCGTCCAGGGAGGGCTGGCCGGAGCTTGAAGACGACCAGGGCAGACTGGACGGTTCTACCCTCCGCATGACAATGGACGGAGTTCTTGAGTGGAGGGCAAAATAGGAAATTGGTTATGTTTCCTGAAATAAGGGCAACGTATTGCATGGATCAAGCGACGTGGCGCTTCCCTATTGGCCGAAAGTAAGTAATTTTGTTAAAATCGTAACTTTTTAATGGTAACTCCGTTTAGGACAAGTTATATATGTATTTTGATCAGAAAAATGCAAGGAATTCATTAAAAATAGTTTTATAGCCTGATTCCTTATGCAATTCGAAAAGTAATGAAAGATATCAACTTTAATGTATTCATATTTAAAGAACCCTATTTTGGTATGATTAAAGTGATTAGTAGGGTTTAATAGATGATTAAAGTTGGTATTAGCCTGTTAATGATAAAAAGCATGGTTTGGATCTAAAAGGATGATCTTTATACATAATTGGTTTAATTTAGGGTTTCATATACCTAAGTTTGCATTAATGGAGTTAGAAACCCTAATTTGGGAAAATATGCCTTTTAATGGTTTTAATTGTGCAAATCCATGAATAGGATAGAGTTATGATGTTCTAAATCCAGTTTGAATATAAAAGTTCCTAATTATGGATAAAACCCAAAATGTAGTAATTAGGGTTTTCTCATGAATAAAAGGTAGAGTTATGGCAAATGAGTTCATATGTTAGTTAGGCTCTAATGAACTTGGAAATTGATGATTAAAGTGCCTATAATATGAAAATAGGATTATATTTTGGTTAAGATGACATTAATATTGAAGAATAGATGAGATAATTAGGGTTTGTGAGTAATGGCATAAATATAGGGTTTAATATGGTAAAGGATGAAGGAAAACCCTAAATACAAAACGAAGCCCTAAAATGGATACAGAAACCTTAGGAAGCGATTTCAAGTTGGATAGAAAGAATCTTGATAAAGTGTGTAGTAAATGGAATACATGTGTTTTTCAGGATTCCTGAATATGTGGTTGAATTACTTCCTTGGATTGCTTTCTTGGTTGGAATTGATATTAGCTTGAGAAATCTACTGGACATGTATGTGGTTATGATTATGAATAACCGCTATAGTTTCCCGATGGATTCTCGAATGTTTAATCGCATTGAATGCGACTAAACTGTCGAATGTTTATTTATTTCTTGCAACTATAAAGTGAATATGATTATCACATAAGATATGTGCCTACTAGCTCATATCCCAGTCATCTCTGTGTCGTAATGGTTGACCTGATAAAAGACTACCTAGAGGGTAGGTTCATCAGGTCATGAAAGACTTTGGATGCCTAGAGGGCAGGTCCATCAAGTCACCTTATAGAGGTACCATATAAGTCCTTACATGGACAACACAGAGTTATGGATAGGTATGGATTGAGTAGTTTGGCTTAAAACGTAATCTTGTTTGTTAAATGATTAATTGAATGATTACATGGTTATCATAGTTGCATGATTATCTGTTTCCCCCACATACCAGCTTCGGCTGACCGACGTTTTGTTTGTCGGCGTTTTAGGTACAATGAAAAGAACAAACAGTAAAGTGGCACATGTGATACTAAAAGAGAATTAAAGTACAAAGGAGGATTAGATAGATTAGTATCGGTGTGGATAGAAGTTTAGAGATCCAAGTTTTCAAAAGGTATGTAAAGAAAAAAAATTATTACCATTTTGAGTATAGTCTGTTAAAATTTGATAATTGTTTATGGTTATATGTTGAACCTTTGATCCATGATTAATGGATGCGGCTCAACCTCTTGGTCTCCCTTAATTGGGGGTTATCGGGAGGTGGGGTCGTAACAGTTACTTTAGGTCTAAGAACCAGAATCACCACTATCACTATGACCATTCCATGATCTCCATGTATCACTCTCGAGGTGGGTATGACTGATACTCTATTCTCTAACATGTACCTATGCATTTGGCTTCATATCACATATCATGACTGATGAGATTCTATCATCAACACATACTCAAGTATTATGTATTGTTGCTGCCACCGTAATATCTAATTGGGGACATAACAAGAATGTGTGAACTCTTATTATACATATGATCTCATTATCTAGTTCCTCAACCTGAAGACATATGTCATCAAGTAATATCATTATTTAGACATCTACTATGTATGTGTCATTGTCTCATGATTTAGACAACCATAGTAAATAGAATTACCTTTATTATTATCAAATCAGGTATCTAATGCCCCCATTACAATCATCATATGATTGGCTCTCTGGGCATACATACCAGTAGACTCCCTCTTGCACTTAGATCCAATCATCCATAAATCTTATTCCATGTGAACTTAACATGTCCATCATGTTTATGCTATGCAAGCGTTTATATAGAGGGTTAGAAACATATGCTTCTAGTCAATATATTGCTATTTTTACATCTCCTCATTATACAACTACTCGTATGAGATGAAAGTGTTGTAGTATGCTATCAGAGATTCCTAGCCTATCCAATATCTCCATTGGTTTTTTTGGTCAGTCAAAAATCTGTTACTAGATAACCAAAACTTTGGGTACATGAGCACCCCGAGAAAGAAACCAAGATCCTTTATTGTCCCCACGTAGGGGAACAAGACAGGGATCAGAACCAGAAAAATCCAAACTAAGAGATGAACGGGAGGAGGACAGATCAGTCTAGGAATTACAAATTAAGAAAGGAGAGAAGGGGACAATATCTCCATTGTTGTCATAATATTTCTATCATGTCATCAATAATTGGAACCTCCCACAAGTTACCCTACATGAACTTATTGATCCATACAATATCCTCTACTATTTTCAAAATAGAAAGGTACTCTACTCTATTGTAGAATTAAACAACTGTGTCTTGCTCAAAAATCTTCTAGCTTACATTTCTTTTTTTGAGGTCAAACACAAAGTCATATTGTGATCATTAATTTTATTTTTCATTTAGAAATCTTGCATTGGTGTAGCCCTTTATACCCAACTATTCCTTTTTATCATAATCAAGGAACTGATCACTTCAGTGCTTTCTCTACTCTACTATTTTCAAACTAGTAAGGTACTCTACTCTATTGTAAAATTAAACAACTGTGTCTTGCTCAGAAATCTTCTAGCTTACAGTTCTTTTTTTGAGGTCAAACACAAAGTCATATTGTGATCATTAATTTTATTTTTCATTTAGAAATCTTGCATTGGTGTAACCCTTTATACCCAACTATTCCTTTTTATCATAATCAAGGAACTGATCACTTCAGTGCTTTCTCAACTACTTATGGATGTTCTTTGTGGTAGTCTAGTGACTCTCACTAGGATCTAACAGATATCCTCTTGTCATGTCCAATACATATGAGACAACTAGATGAGTACATAACATTGCATATATGATAGACCCAATTGTGAATGCATATGTCATCTTACTCATTTTTTCTATTTTTCACAAGAACTGGGATGCTAGACTCTTGAGAGACTAATCCCATGGAACATGGACAAATTTTATCTCATGAGTCTCACATGTTGAACCCTCTCACACCTCACCAATGTATGTACTCTTATTTAGGTCAAAAAGCTTTCTAGATTTATCTGTATAGATTTCAATTCCTATCATATACGATACTTCTCCTACACCCTTCACAGAGAAGATTCTTCCCATGCCAGGTTTTAACATGTTTAGTATAAGGATGTTATTCCCCATCATTATGTGAAATATAAATATGTTCCCACTCAACTTATGTAATCACATATTTCTTCTTCATTCTGACTCAAGTCAAACTCTTTGACTATCTTGTCAAATAAAAGATTCCATCTTTGAGATGATTGCTTCAATCCATAGTTTGACCTTTGTATCTTATAGACTTTATTTGAAATAACTAGATTTATAAAACCTTTAGGTTGTGGCGCACACACTTCCTCATTATTATTCCCATTAAGGAATGAGGTTTCAAAATCCATATGCTAAATATCATAGTCATAATAAGCTACAATGGCTAGCATTATCCTAATGGATTTAACCATTAACATTGGTGAAAATATTTTGTCATGTTCAACAACTAGAACTTGTTTGAAACCCTTTGTAACCAATTTATCCTTATAGGTTTGTACATTACCATCCATGTCAATTTTCTTTCTAAACACCCACTTTCACCTTATGGGTTTTACCCCTTCTAGGAAGGTCATACCTTGTTGGTGTACATGGACTCCATCTTGGATCTCATGGACTCCAGCCATTTCTCAAACTCTGGTCCCTAAATAGCATCTATGTAGGTTGTTAGCTCATCATCTATGACCAACTCACCGCCTTCTTGAGTTATAAGATATCCTAATATTTTAAGATCAATGTGTGTTCTACTAGAACTATGAGTTTTATGTTACATAAGGAACTTGAGATTCCATAATAATTTTTTATTCTCCTTGATCCTATTGTACCTCTTTAGGTTCAAAGGTTTTCTTTTTGTTCTCCAACTTTTCAAATTCAATTTTTCTCCCACTGATTCCTTTGGAAATAAATTCCCTTTAGGAATTCAGCCATTCTGACAACAAACACTTCTATTGTCAGATTGTAATATAAAAGGAGTATTCAACAAAATAACATTTATGTGATTTGTGGACAAAGCTTTTCAAGAAACTATTTTCTTACACAAGCTTTTAGTACTAATACTTATAAAATACACATTGGGACACCTCCCATGCCCTATCTCATATGGTGTCTTTTAAACCATTTTAGACGGTACATTGTTTTAGTGTAAAGCATGTGTCAGAATTGAAATTGGAAGATTAGATAGATTTATTGATAATCACACCATGACTAATAGGGTGTGATTCCTTCTTTTTTATGCATAATTATGTTTCAGTCAGACTTCATTGTGATACATTATCACAATCTCCCAAAATGTCCTCAACTCTTGGTTTAAATATTTCCACATCGATCATATCAAAGTGTTTTAATACTTATACCAAGTTGGTTGTGTAATTCATTCATGATCTCCTTGAACACTTCAAAAGACTTAGATATGTATTTTGTTAAATAAAATCTTCCATATCTACTAAGAACATCAGCAAATATAATGAGGTACTTGTAACCACATCTACAATTTATTGTATAAAGGTCAACATACATCAATATTTATGAGCCCGAATAGAATACTTTCTCTCCTACTACATCTAGTGAAACATGCTTTTGTTATATGTCCCAATAAGTAAGACTTGCATGTCTCTATTGGTTCATTAACCAAAAGAATGTGGAAAACCATCATTATGGATTCTAGAAATGCATATCTCATTTATGTGCTCTAGATGACAATGCATAGGTATTCATTATATGAGTTATTGATTCATTCAATATGTTTCATACACATCTGTCTTTAGAACTATGAAGTATAGTTTATGAGACATTGGGCATTGCCATACATGATCTCTTCCTTTAAAAATGAAACATCAGTTTATTCATAGTATTCTTGTCCATACAAGATACATGATGTTTTTCATTAATGGTAGGTACATAATTGCAATTACTAATTTTGTTACATGCCCATGAATGATATATTTCAACTATACTAGTAGAAACTCTTGCTCTGCATAGATTATAGCTTACTTCTTCTCAGGTCCAAAAATGGAGATCTATGTTTCCTTATTCTTCGTCAGATCCTCTATATAAAGAGGGCAGTTCCTTTTCTAGTGTCCAGCTTGGTGGCGGTGGTGGCACTTCCCTTCCTTATTCACTCCTCCCTTAACTTTTAGTATAGAAGAGTTTAGTTTCTAGCTAGATTTAGAACTCTTCTTAGATTTGCCTTTGCTCTTAGACTTCCCTCTTCTGATATTCATCACAAATTTGGGTTTATCCTTCTCCATCTATGCTTTATCTATCCTCAACATGCCGAGTAATTCTGACAATGGCTTGTCAAAAAAAGTGGGAAATGGCAATTGGGTTTGTTTGCCTTTGATCAGTGAAGAACAATCAGGAGAAGATCGAGAAAACTTGAATTGAAACTTTAGATCATGGGTGATCTTAAGCAACTGATCATGCAATCAAGACCCAATGTCGGGGCGATCTCAAAGTGTTAAGACTTGCCATTCAGGTGTCGAGAACTCCAATGGAGACCTCCACCATGGATATCGAGAAGATGGTAGCTTGGAAACCCTACCAAAGCCATCAAAGCTTGCAGCTAGATGTATGAAACAACCTGCCAAAACACAGCAAAGGAAAAGATTTGATAAATGTCTCAAACGACAACCTAAATATTAACATTGGCCCAGATATCAATGAGTAAGGAAAAAGAGGGAAAACTAGACGCGTACCTCTCTCGATAAATTGAAGACTGTAGAAGCTTCATGAAGGTTAAGGGAAAAGTATGGCGGCTACACTTGTGGTCATGACAACCCAAGGTGTAGTGTCGATGAGATCCCTGAGAGGCGGAATAGGGTATTTTGTGGTTAGAGTGAAGGGAAAATGTCTGAGGCCAAGCAACGATGGCGATGCATCTCTAGATGAACCCAGTGGGAAAATGGGGTATTGTATATAGGTTATGGCCATGGGACGCGGTAGAGATTTGAAGAAATAGGGTCACAAAGAAATTGGGAAACTTTCCTCGACCAAGAGTTCTAGGGCATTAGAGTCCCACAAATCTGGGATTGATAAGATCTGAAGAGGGAGAAGAATATATTAGAGGGATTTTCTCAGACAGAGATAATGAAGAGAGCAGAGAGGATGGAAGTTGTAGTCACTATTCCAAAAATAGGAGTCCTACTTGTACTAGGACGGGTGGAAGAGATGGCTAAGTTGTCGCCGGATAGATTCACAGATCCCCACCGAAGATAGGGGCCGCTGGATCAAATCTGTAAAAAGAAAAAAGAGACATGTGACACATCAAATGCAAGTAGCATACGTGTGACAAAGATAAAATCCTAAACTATATGAAATTGATTCATTTAATTAAAATAAAATTATTATTAGAGACCTAAACTATATACAAACTCCTCAATATCATTTTAGCAGTCAAACAAAGTTAAATTGATCTCAAATTTTAACCATAGGTGTATACTAGAGTATATAATGTTCTTAAACAATTGCTTTATAACTTTGATGATCAAAATGTGAGTTATTACCAGATTGTTATTAGTATCACTTATATACATTTAATGAATTATGGTTGATCCAAAAATGATGTAATTTTTCTTTATGGCCACTTCGGGTTCATTTTAGTTGTAACATGCCAATTAGGTTAGTATGTATATTAATGGTGATTTGGATCCACTAAGGAGAGAGAAGATTTATTAGATAATTTTTTTGACTTATCTAAACTTATTTTAATATAAAAGGATACTGAATTAACTGTCATCTTAAATAGGGAAATAGAAATGAATTAAGTTGCTCATATTTTATAATACCAAAAGGAAAAGTTATTTAGTTGGGTTATTTTCATTGAAATCCAATATCTAAATTTTTATTTATAAGTTCTTTTGTTAAGACCCTAAACTTATTCTACTTAAAATTTGGGATGTTACATGACTCTCCCGTGTTGTCTCTCCCTTGCTTTCCCTCCCTTTTATGAGTAGGACTTTCTCGATCTCTCTAGTTATCACAACTAGAGAGGACAATAACTTGTTAGAGAGATTGTTGTCTCTACAAAGCCACGACTACCCGTCTTTTATAGGAGGTTTAGACTCAAGAGTTCTAGTTTGAGCGAGAGCCAAAGAGATGGAATTTCACAAATCTTCCAGAACCTATGAGCTATGAACCAGTTGATTCACCAATGATCCGGTCAATTCACACATGAGATAATTAGTTCAACACTTGATTCGATCATTTCACCATGTTTCCTATTCACAATTGTATTGGCATTTTATATTCAATTCATGCACAATATAACGTCAACATCAATCATTGATCCATTCACACTTATCCTTGAAAAGAATGTTTATTTCACATCTAAAATGGTCAGTTTTTACTTTGAAATGGTTGCTTCATTTTTGAACTGATCATTTCATGTTGTGAATCAGGAGGTTTGTTTCTGAACTTGGTATTTCAGAATTCATGTTCAGCCAATGTACAATCAATATTGTTTAAATTGAATATCTCAACACTTTAACACTCAAGTTAAACTGTATTCATGAGCAAAATCCTATCCCAAGTGCATCCTATGTATATGCCCATATAGGTCCCAAATTATGTTGGCAGTGAATGTCCATAACTGACTTATGGCATCATAAGAAAAGAGTGGTACCTAGCAACACATATTTGATATCTAAGTAATTGGAAAGTTGGAGAACAACTTCAACCTACAATCCGTTATCAAGGATATAGTGATCATATAGTTCCTTTGTCTCTGATATCCATATTGAACTCAAGGCATGGAATCGTCATCCTCTTCAATGTCCAATTCATGTTCCTTGAACTAGAGTAGATTGTATGAGATGTATGTGATATCACATGTAAAAATATTAAGTCACATGAGTATGGCCATACATTTATTTGTCTTTCTTATCTAGTGGCTTCGATATCAATCTCATGTAGGAGGGACAAATTCCATCTACATCACTCACACGCAATCCCCATGTGTCAACAATGCATCTGAGCATCACCTTATGACAACCCTTATTCAAGGTCATGGTGGATGATGCCAAAATACATTGAACGACATGTGATGAGTGTAGTGACTTTATGTCTAAGAACCACAATCACTACTATCAGTATGAGATCTGATTCTAACTACCATTTTATGGCCTCCATGTATCACTCTCAAGGTGGATCTATCTGATACATTATTCTCCAACATGTACATGTGTCTTTGGCTTGATATCACATGACATGACTAATGAGATTTTGTCATTAACCAACACACACTCTAGTCTTATGCATTATTATTGTCTATTTTGCTTCCATGGTAATATTTTACTAGGGACATCACAAGAAATTGTGAACTCTTATCATACATACGATCACATTATTCAAATCCTCAATATAAAGACATATGTCATTGAGAAATATCATTCTTTAGATATCTACTATGTTTGTGTCATCATCTCATGATTGAGACAACCATCATACATGAAATTACCTTTATCATTATAAAATCAGGTATCTAATGTGACATCACAATCATTGTATGATTGGCTCTCTAGACATACATACCAACACTAACATGGTAGAATGTGTACTCTAAAGTAATCCTTGTTGTTTGTTTTTATATTTCCTTTGTAGAATGTATATGCATGAATAGGACCCTTGTACAATATCGATGGTTGCATATCCCCTCAAACAGCCCACTTCCCTAGTTAGTTCCTAGAACCTTAATTTTCTACCTTGCTAGCGAGTTGTATTTTTTTTCTTAGTAAATTTTCTTGTTCATGGTAATTAGTTCTTGCTGGGATAATTAGTGCTTGCCCTTATTTTCTTGTGTTAGGTTTTTCTAGTTGATTTCTTGGTGTAGTCTTTGCTTGCCTTCTTAGTTAGTTACAATTCTAGTATAGTTACTTGCTCTATATCTTGTTATTGCTAGTATAATTTAGTCTAGTTTTATCTTATCTGAGCTATTATTAATCATTTAGGGATAATATTGGTTTTATTCGTGCATTCCTTCTTGCATGTTTACCTTGGTTTAACTTAGAACCTAAAGATTATACAATTGAAACCCTACACGCTCAAGAAACCTAAGGAAAAACCCTCAGATACCTAGCCTCCTAGTGCACTCTATAAGGATCAACCCCTAACTTGCCTACTTAGTACTACATCCTGAGCATGTGTGATTGCGGATCATTGTGTATAAGAGTGCGACAAATTAATATTACACACACAATGTGTTTCCCATAGCTGGAGATGCATCACTTATCCATTGATATCCTATGACCTACTTCTCTTCTATCTCCTATTTTTGTATCTTCTTTCGGTTGGGAAATACGGGCACAGAATAAGGCAGTGGAAACAAAAAAATTATCTATCCTGTGAGAACCCATTACACTAAATGAGATTACTCAAAACATTAAGCACAATCGATCTACTAATTAATCACATGCCCAAAAATATGGGTAAATTAAAACTAATTTCAATGTCGACACCTGCTCAGAAACATTGCACAAGAGCCCAACATCTTTCTTATATCCATAATATGTCAAGTATTAGATACAAATTGTTGTATCGTCTTAGCCACCACATATATACACAGGAGAACAATATTTGTATATGCCACACAAACAAGCATCAATATGCTAAAAAAAGTCTGATTCATTTGAAACACCATATACAAACTTTTTCTTGCCCATACCTGAGAGTACAGGGATGACTCTAGGACACACTATACATCCAATCAACTTTCTCAAAGATTCATTACTATAGCTCCTCTTTGCTGCCACATGTTTGTTTTCATCACTTCCGATTACCTAAAAAGATGTGGCGAACCACAAGGATGAGACCCATGTCCCAACAAGAGATATAACCTCCAACAATGCTTATTGATTACAACATTTTAAATAGTAGATAACTAAGTAGTTGGAGTATTTAATAATCAATTAAACAAATTGAACAGTTCAAGTATACTAAATAGATTAAGAAAATCATCTTAGCAACAAGTATGATCATCAATGCATATATAGATAACAAATAAATTCATTTCTTTGGATAGATATCTACTCAAATATCATCAAATTGCATCTAATAACAATCATTATCATTAATCTGACTATCGTCATATTCCTTGCTAACAGTACACAATCTAGTAGCATAAGCATCCCTGACATCATGAATATGTCTAGTAACATAACATGGCTATCAATATTGGCATCTCAAATAAAGGGAACAGATCTATATCATAAGTAGAACTAACATCATAACATAATGAACTACATAGGCATGATTAGCAGTTTAAGCATTTCTAATTACATAGGCATGGCTAGCAATATTAAACATTTCTAGCAACATCTTAACCATCAGTGTCAGTATATTTGACAACATAAGTATATTTACAACATGAGCATAACTACATCATAAGCATATCTTTTATCTCTTATTGTACTATACATGATCTCAATGAAAAGAAAACAAACAAGGGTTATCATTCAATATGAAGCATTGTGTATAACCCTAAACAGATATGCTACATGGCTATCTTATGTCTTTTATAATGCCATGAGGAAATTGAGGATACCACTCAAAATCCAACTAACCACTTCTAATTCAAAATCAGTGCCATACAAGATCTAGGAAGAGCTGAACTCCTAAGATCTTCTCCGCCCCCAGTCAGTACAGGTCTGCCACAATGACACATAAGGTCAAGATGCTAAAAACCTAGTATGTCCTTAGTACATGTCACAACACTAGTGAAAGGAGGTGGGTATGCATATCCTACCATCCGAGTTACAACCGCAGTTGTCCTCCAATCTCATCACATATATAATCACTGAGATACGACTGCAGCTGCTCTCAAACTAAGGGCTAGGTATGACCACAATCATCCTCCCTAAACACTTGAATTCAGGATGACAAGCACCCTACATACTCATCCGTATGTGCTCTGAGTTTCCCTTAGGAATACTCATTTCACCATCTGGCAAGTTCTGACACTCAGATGGATCTATGGCACATGGCACTACATGATTAGAGTTTTACTTGATTAGTTACGCCAATTGGGTGAATTAAGGTTGCATCAAACAAGTGGACATACAAACCCTAATTCACTTCTAGCAAGCATATAAATATCACAACTTCGAAACATATAAAGGTGTGAAACATAATTTCTCATCTCATCATCACATGGTACTATTCACTTACCATTCATGACGCTATACTAGTCATCATACTATCACAAGATATAAATTCCTTTCACAATATCACAGGGTATCAACCCTTATCAACACAAGAGGATTACACCTCATTTAGGGCTCAACCATGACCAAAGGTCATTAAGACCATCATACTATCACAGGATATAAAATCTTTTTCACAATATCACAAGGTATCAACCCTTATCAACACAAGAAGATTACACCTCATTTAGGGCTCAATCATGCCCAAAGGTCATTAAGACCATCATACTATTCCCTATAAGATCATCATTATCTTTGTATGCCTTATAACAAGGCTCAACAACATCACTTACATATAATACACCAGATAAACACAATATTGCATTAATGAGATAGGAGATATTCATAAACAATCATAGCAGGGTTACATTAACATTAAGAACATTCCTTTATTACATCAACATGCAAGGAATCTATATATGATTAACCCTCATCATATTCATAATGCACATGTTTAGCATAAGAAAGTATCAACCATGTGGCTATGATAACCACCAATTAACATATCAAGGTAATGATCATATTAAGGAGGTTATTCCACCATCATTACATGATATAAGAATGTTAAACATGAATACTCATCTTTATCTATTTGCATTAGATCTAGGTTCACAAGATAAATTATATTAATGTTACTAATCAACACTCATACCCAAATCCTAAATCACAGCATCCCCATTGGATCATGGATGCATAAGGTGAAGCATCACCATCACATTCCATACCATTCTCAAGTATGAACCCACACATAAATCAAGGTGTAACCATCGGGTTATAGCATACTAGGGTTTCAACAATAGTAACAGAGTACTCCATGATTGTATTAGTCATTCAAGGAATATTCAGACCCAATTACCATCATTTAGTTATATTAAAGCTAGGTATAACAAGCTATACCTCATTAGGGTTACATATCAACACAATATGGTTATCATCCCTTCCATTCATATGAGTGAATAGGTAAGACTACCTTATTAAGGGTAACCCTCCATTTTTTCCATCATCATTCAACCTGTATCACCATACCACAATGTCACCCAGAACCATTGGATGTTTAAAAGGTAAGACCATTGGTTGTTTACATAAGTAAACACCTTGAATGAATCATATATGATGTTATTGAGTTGTGATCTATAAAATCACCATTTAACCCTAGACATCTTTTGGTTAACAACAATAAGGGTTCTGTTGAGAGTAGGGTAAAACCCATAATCGACTGTTCATTTAAAACAAGCCATCCATTGTCAACAAGTAAGCTCCTTAAGTTGATCATATAAAGGAAACCATCTAAATCACATTATTAGGACCAAACTATTACATTATCCATCATTCCACTTTATTGGAAGAATAAACATTAGATCTTGACCATTGGGTCAAGTTCATATGCTAAAACCATCAATTACAGTATAGGTCCGACCATTGCATCAAGTGACCCAAGAAACCATTAGTCTAAGGCGTAATTGATGCTACAAATACAATGCTTAACTCAACATAGGTTGTAGATACCTGATATACCATCATTAGTGACCATTAAATCATCATAGGTTGTTATATCAACACTATATTAATTAATCGACATCAAATATTAAGCTAATATCATCATTGATTGATAACATCAGTAGGGTACTTAATGGTTGATCATTAAAATTCTAATTGATCCAAAACCTGACCTAAGGGTGTGAGCATAAGTTGTGACCATCATCTGACACCTTTGATCCCGACCATCCATTGTCATGAAGACAACACCATAGGGTTGTTGCAATAGAACCATCATCGGGTCATGGGTTTATAAAAGAAATCAGCTTAAAACCCTAAAATTGACCATTGGTTGATAGGTGCTTAGCACCATAGGTTGTCAAGCCAACCTGATCCAAGTCATATTATACCTTAGGAATAATGTACACATTATCATAGGTTCATATAGAACTGAAATCAGAATAGGGAACATTATAAAAATCAAAATCCAAGTCAAGCATAGCTTTTTAGTGCATGAATCATCATTTTCAAGCAAGAACATGAGCTAGCAAGCTTATGGTAAGCAATAAACGTGGAGCAAGTTATAAAACTTTCCTATAATGAGAATATAAAATCCCACAAATAAGAAAACGTGAGAAGGTAGGGTAGAAAACCCGATCATAAGCTGTGAACTCGTCCATCTAGCACCTTCCTTCATCAAATGAGCAAACCCTAAGCATAAGGAGCAAGAAAGGTAGGGTTTTAGATCTTTAGAGCAATTTCTACCATGAAAAAGCAAGGTTTTGACCTGGAGAAAGGTATAAGGAAGGATAAAAAATAAATAAATAGAGGAAAGAAGGGGATTCTTACTCTTTTAGGTCAAGATCACTAGAAGGAAGCTTTTTAAACCCAAAAAGGAAGTCAATTACAACCCTAGATTCTTTTTCCAAGAAGATCCCCTCTTTCTTCTTCCTTGGATAGGAAATTCAAATAAGCATAGAGGGAGGACGAGGTTTGTATAATGAGGGAAGTGGTAGAGAAAATGGCTCGTTTTGGTGCTTAGGGATAAGTATATGAAACTTTAAGATAAAGAAAAAGAAAAGTTGAAGTTCTAGTATCTTTCCAAGTGTCCATGGCCTTAAACTATTAAGAATATACAAGCACACATAAAAGAAGCTCCCCCACCATAAATAGATACATTATTATCCCTCGTTTCTTGAATTTCCAAGAAAAACAAATAAATCACTAGTTGTTAGCTACTAAAGATGAAGGGGTAAACCCTAAAATACCCTTGAGAAAACACCTTCAAACCAAGGTTTAAATGGGTGACCCATGGCTCAAAAAGCTCAAGAATGATGATATCATATACAAGGAACATAATGAAAGTGATGAATTGCAAAGAAAACATCTCAATTGGGTAAATTGTAGAAAAGTCCAAAATGTTCATAAAATTGCATAACTTGCTCAAATAGTGTCCAAATTGGACCAAATTTGAAACTTAAGCTTGTATTATGATTTAAAAGCATGTCAAAAGGTTAGATTAGGGTTATAATAATTCAATTATGATAATTAAGCTTATTCAACTCATTAAGAAAGTTTAGGGGCCTTACATATCTGTATTCCTAAAACTGCAAGATCGCGTCAACTACTATGAGATAGGAAAGATGGTTCAACGAGTTTATACTTGGTCTTGGAGCAAGTCTAGAAAATAAAACTCATTGAAATGCAAGTGTCTTCTAGTTGCTCTTAGACGGTGTGTATGCAGCTTCTGGTCTCACCATGGATGGCAGACTAGAATGGTGTCTACATAAGCTCCTAGTCTCATCACAGACTACAGACTGATGTTGCCCTCCTAGCAACGTCCAAAGGATCCTATCTCTAGAGTATTCCACGTGAACCAACTAAAAATCTTTTCATTCTACAAGAATGTACAGGAAGGAGTTGTCCCTCACATTGGTGTACTAGTCACCAACATGCTCTCCCACAACAATGATCCTCAGTTGTTATCTCCCTTGTTATCCCTCCCTAGTTAGGTAGGACTTTCTTGGGCTCTCTTGGTTACCACAACCATAGAAGACAACAATTGTTAGAGTAACTGATTCTCAATTGTGTGAGTTGGGAAGCCCCCAATACCCCTCTATTTATAGGAGGGGTTAGGATCAGGGTTCGCAGTCGTTGTAGGAGTAGATGGGACCAGAATATCTTGAATTTTCACAACATGCAACTCCCAAAATGGTCAAATGGCAACTGAACCAATCGGTTCAAATGTGAGATGGTATGTATGCAGTGTGAATCAGTAGTTTTGCATGTTTCCTAATCACACATGAATTTGGCAAAAAAATCCAATTAATGCAAATATTAATTCCTTTTATCAATCAAACTATACAAGTGAAATGAGCAATCTTTTCTCATGAATTCAGGAAAGCTACTAGAACCTTCATTTGGCCCAACCAATCTGATTGGTTCACCAGGAGAACTGGTCATCTTGCTTACCCGAGATGATCGCTTCACCCAGTGACCTGAGTAGTTGGTGCCTTATTCATGCAGAACTCCAGCTAATTCAGTTCCAATCAGCTAGACACTATGAACAGTCATCTCACTGGGTGATCTGATTGGTTGGCATTTCAGTCAGTTGATTTGTTGTTTGAATTGAATACCTAAATACTTTAGAATCACTTCAATCATCATTTAAGATTAAACTCCTCTTCTAGATGAGTTCCTTTGTGTGTGACCCTATAGGTCCCATATCACATTGGCAAGGAATGTCCATAACTAACTTATGACTCTCAAGGTGGGTCTGTCTGATACACTGTTCCCCCACATATATCTGTGTACTTGGTTTGATATACCATATCATCACTAATGAGATTATGTCATCAACCAATACACACTCCAGTCTCATGTGTTATTGGTGTCTATCTGCCTTCTACATTAACAACCAACTAGGGACATAATAAGAATGTACATACTCTTAGCATTCTTATGATTTCATTGTTCAAGTCATGTACTTGAAGACATATGTCATTGAGTATTGTCATTCTTTAGACATTCAAATGTGTCCTCACTATCTCATAATTGAGTGAAATAGAATGAATTGGAAGCTTGCCTTTATGATTATTACTCAAATCTTTTATGTTATATGTCATGTCAATCAACATATGATTGTCTCTCTGGTCATACCTTAGCAACATTTCCACTATGAGTATCTAAGACCCCTTTCATGGGTTGTTAAGGGACATAATATGAGAATATGATACTATGTTTTCGATAGTATCCAAGTCAAACATTTTTATTGTTGATTAGTGTGATATTGATGTTTGTTATCTTTCCCTATATCTTTCTTTGTCGACTAATCTACAAAATCACCTAAGATATAGAGAAAAGAGAAACTTAGAGTCTTGGACGGGAAAAACAACCAAGTGTGCTTGTGGATACTTTGCTTATTTTATTCTATACCCTTCTACCCTTGTAATAAAATACCCTTAGGAGAGAGATATAATTAGTTGGGTGTGTATCTCCCTTATTCCTTGGTAAAGAGCATGCCTAGTGCTTGGATACGAGGTAGTAGGAGGTGAAAATCATTTTCCTACCAACTGCAACAACACCATGTGGATTAGGAGAACCATACCTTGACATGTATACTAAGGTGGACCCCTAGTAAAATGAGACTTACAAGGGTGATTAGATTGTAATATAGGTACTCGTTCCAATACAATATATACCATCCATAGCCCACTAATTGGATATAGCTCCTTACAAACATCGACTTTTTTGTTGGTTTGATAGCAGTAATATTGGATGTGTTAATTGAATATCTCACGTATGCAAGGTTGAGCCTTCACATATCCCCCAAATATCCCATTCCTATAATTAATTACTTCAAACAAACTATCTTAGTTGATTGCTAGTGTATCACTCTTTTACTTAGTAATGATTGATTAGTTCATGATTCATTGCTTTTCTTATGGTAATCAACTCTACATTATGGTTAATTGTGTTTGATACTTTAGTTGATTGCTTAATGTAGCCTCTGTTCCCCTTGATTGGTTGATTGAATTACTTAGTTTCAATTAGGGTTGATAGTCTAGAGTACTCAGTTTTCATTTTTGGTTTAGTTGATATGCTCTCTTCGCTAGCTAGTTGCTCTTATTTACTAGTATAACTCAGTTTCCACATTAATTTACTTGCTTGTATGACCCCTTTGTTTAATCAACCCAAATAAAGTTAAACCATAAAAACCCTATCCTATACATCTAAGAACCTAGAGAACCAACCTAGTTCTAGAACCTACATTGTTCTAGTGGATCCTGATGCGCCAAACTTATACTACATCCCAAGATCATACACTTTTGGATCTATTATCCAAAATGATGTTATTTGGGATATTATTGTTGTCTAGAGGCGTTCACACATCAAGATTTATGGCATCTTTATTGGGGATGGTAGTTTTGGACCTAGCTATCTTCTTCTTTTTTACTATTTTTATGTCCCCTCACCATTTCTTATTCTTTTGCATTATTATTGCATGTTCAAATTACATTGCTTATCTCTTGAGACCTTCTTTAAACAACTCAAAATAGGGAACCAAAGAAGAAGTAACTACCACTACTAAGAAAAAATTAAGATGAAAACCCCAACTTGTAGCTCTTTTCCTCAAGGTGATGATCATGAACTCAATGAAGAAGGACAAAACCATGAAGAACAAAATCATCCACCACCTCCAAGATGGCTTCAAGACTACTTCAGTCTAGGAAATTAACTTCTCCTATAGCCACTTGTATGTATATCTACCAAAACAAGCATTATCAATCCCTCCTATAGTGCAAATCCTTTCAACATTCTACCGTCTTGAATAAAAAAACCATACAAGCATCTAGACTCTTTGTTGGAAGTATTCTCCACCACCTGCAATCTTGTCTCTACTAATGATTCCATCTATTTGACCATGTACTCCTTCTCATTTAAGGACTGGAAAAAATAGTAGTATTATCCAAAAAAGTGATATAATGATATGGGAGAGGATGAATAAGATTTCCCAAAGAATTTATATCATATATTCAAGATGACTTCTATGTAATAGTCCATTAACTCCTTTAACAAATTGAGTCATGAGAAAGTTTTCACAATAGTTGTAAAAGTTTTCAAAAGTAGTTGAGAGACTCCCCCCACCATGAGGTGCCTCTATGGAAGTTAGTAAAATATTTTTATGCCAACCTATATCAACTCATGCAAACTTGGTGGTGTCTTCTTATAATGTAACTTTCATGACAATTTCATCAATGATCACAGATGTTATTTGCACATTTTGATGGAATTTAAAGACAACATGCATCTATCTATATTAGTGACTATATTTACCTCCAAATTATCTTCCCCACTTTCCAATGATACCAATATATAGATGATAAAATTCCTCCCCAATATGATGGGGCTTTGCAAAATCAGGGAGGAGGCACTTCTAGTGATTTTGTGCAAGTTGTAGTTGCCTTTGATGAAGAGATGAAATCATTGCAATCTTATGGGAACTAGAGATCCAATACGCATATGGATTATCTTATAATATAGAATGGAAATACCATTAAATTTTCATGGAGATAAGATGAAGATGCCCAAAAAAACCTTGCCAACAACATCAAGGGAAAATTTGTGGTACAAAGATTGAACATGAAGTTCTTTCAAAGCTAAGGAGCCTAGATGAGGGTAGGAAGGATTTTGTGTTCATGGGAAAATAATTAATAGGATTAAACAAACACTTAGTTAGTTGTCCTATTACCGCCATGAGGAGGGGAGGCTCCCATATTCAATCATGGTGAACCCTTACAACTCATGTGGCCAACTAGGTGTTCCTAGAAAACCCTTTTCCCACCTTAAATGCAATCCAATAGCCTCTTCTTCAATATCCTCAAAGATCTCATACACACATATGAAAATGCATAAAGTACCAATAAAAGATCAACACTGGAACTATCAAGAGCCAACACTATAACATCCACCTCACCAAGGGCATGTGTAGCCACAAAAACACCCTAAAATGTCTCAAAGGTCCTCCACATCAAAAAAATTAAGGTCCACCTCCACATGCACAACAAGTTCACCCTTCCTCTCATAAGAAAGTGATTTGGTGATGGTTCTTAGAAGTGGAAAGACTCTTGATCAACTAAAGAGAAAATTGAGAAGTGATGCCACGATGAATGGTAATGTTGATGTTGTAACTCTAGTTGGTGATGAAACTCCAATAAGGAATCGTTATAGTGCATAATAATACTATGATACTGAGTTGTGACTCTATAATTATTGATAATATAGTGGTTATAATTAGTGATCATGTTGCTCCTTTTGAAGAGAGTGTGCAAGAACCACCATATATTGATGTCTTGGATGATCCCTCGCCATCCAAGAAGAAGAAAAAGCAAGCACAAGTACAAATAAAAATACCTTTTTTAGATGTTATCAAGCTAACCCTTCTTATGCTAAGTTCCTAAAGGACATGTTCTTTTTGAAATAAATTTAGCTCAAAGGATGCTGAGAGAAGTGAAGATAAGTTATCCCAATCTTACAACATGTAGCTCCCACCAAAATAAAGGACCCTAGTTCCCCTATTATTTCTTGTTATATTGGTGGATGCCACATTGAGCAAGGCCTTCTTGACTTGGGCTCAAGTGTCAATTTGATGTTGAATTGTGTGCATATTGAAATTGGCATTGGACTACTAGAGTCAACCAATTGTACCCTTGAAATGACTGATAGATCTATGAAAATCCACATATTAGCTATTTTTTTTGCTGATTTTAGTGTGCTTGATATGGAGCAATAGAGTGTAACAATTCCCATTATTTGGGAACACCTTTCCTATTACCGTTGATGTTGTGATACACACATGAGGACGTGCACTATGTATGTGATGTTCATGCTTATGAAAACCAGATTGAATATAACTGCCTCTTCAAAGACTAAATTCATAGGGGCTATAGAAGAAAATTGATACTTCATTGATTGTCTTGATGATATCGTTGAAGAGTGCCTTCCAAGGGGATTGAGATAGACAACAAGGGAAAATATTTTCAATCGATTGTTGAGTTTTTGAAGAGCTGATTAAATAGAACTAAGAGGTAAGATGGTAACTAGTAGCAAGATTTTTCCTTCAATGCCTATTACATGATTGAAGATATCACTTGAATATCCTCCCATAATGGAGATGAATCCTTTATGAGGCTTTAAAGTATGCATTTGGTGGTCCAAATCACACCCTATCAGTGATCATTTATTCTCTTCTCTCCTCAGACCAATAAGATTCCCTTATTGAAGTGTAAAAAAAAATAGAGGCATTGGGCTGTTTATACAAGACACAGGGGAAGTTAATCCCTCCATTTTTGTCCACTGCATATATATGAAGGAGGATTCTTGTCCTAGTAGAGAGATGCAAGGAATATCAAATCCAAATATGAAATAGGTAGTGGCAAAAAAAGTATTCAAACTTCTTGATGATGTATTATATAACCAATTCCTTATAGCTCTTGGGTGAACCCATTCAAGTTGTATGTGAGAATGGTGGAATCACTATTGCACTTAATGGATTAATAAAGATGATTCCATTGAGAGAATAATATATATGGATGATGAGTGTGGATTCTAGGAAGATGAATATAAAGATCAAGAAGGATCATTTTCCAATTTTATTTATTGAACAAGTATTGGAAAGGCATGCAGGACAAAGTTTCTATTGTTTTCTTGGTGGTTACTCCAAGTACTTCCAAGTGGCATTCCATTTTATGGATCAAGAGAAGACCAATTTCACATGTACAAATGGGACATTTTCCTATAGACAAACACTTTTTTGTCTATGTAATGCATCTTCTACGTTTTAGTGATGAGTCACTTCCATCTTTATCAACATACTTAATTATTGTCTTGAAGTTTTTATGGATGCCTTTTTTGTCATTAGAAAATAATCTAATGATTACCTAATTCACCTTATTGTCATGCTTGAGAGATATATGAATGTGTGTTTAGTCCTTTCTTGGGAAATCCAATTCATGGTTGCCAAGGGGATAATTTTGGGTCACCAAGTATCCAAGGACAGAATTGAGACTAATAGAGAGGAAGTACGATTGATTCCACATTGAGTGTAAAGTGAGGCACATATGTTCCTTCTTAGGAAATGTTAGGCTCAATTTCATATTCATTTAAGATTTTAGAAAGATATCTAAACCATTGTGCCATCTTTTTAATAAAGACACATAGTTTGATCTTGATTACAAATGTATTGTTGCCCCTAAATTTTTGTATACCAAATAAGATCATGACCAAATGCATCAGATATGTTGGTGGGGATTGGGTTGGTACAAGGTATTGGTCATGTGCCATATGCAATATATTGTTCTACAGATACTCTTAATAAGGAAAAAAGAAACTACACTACTATGGATAAAGAACTTCTTACTTTGATTTTTGCTCTCACCAAGTTTCACTCGTACATGTTGCAAATGTGTTATTGTATAAATCAACATTGTTGCATTAAAGTACCTCATGTTTAAGAGGGATTCCAAGATGAGGTTGATCCAATAGATTATATTTCTATAAGATTTTGATTTAGATATTTAATTATAAGAGAGGTTGCAAAAATGCCACACCTAACCATCTCTCATGCATTGACGCACCATTTGATGAGGTGGAAAAAAATCAAGGAAACAATGTTGTGTAAACAACTTATGTTATTCAATGTGGTCCAAAGTCCATGTACAAACATATAACCAACTTATTTTCTAGAGAAAGAGTGTCAAATACGTAGTCAAGTGAATACAGAAAGAGATCATATACACTCATCAAGAACTACTTGTGGGATGACCCACACTTTTAAATTATTATTCCGATCATCTCATTCAAAGGTGTGTTCCCGAAAGTGAACAGGTCGAGGTCCTCATCATGTACCACTTTGCAGGTGGTAAATTGTGGATTCTAATGTACTTCTCCTTTCAAGAACTCACATTATTTTTGTGAATCTTACATGAAGTGTGAAAAGATGGGCACAATTTTAGAAAGAGACATGATTCCCTTCTCACCAATCCTAATAGTAGAAGTATATGATGTATTGGGAATAGATTTTATGGGCCCATTTCCACCCTCTTTTGAGTTCATGTACATCTTGGTGGTGGTTGACTACGTATAAATATGGGTTGAAGTCATTTACACAAGAACTAATGACTACAAGGTAGTGTAAATTTGTGAAATCAAATATTTTTAGCCACTTTGAGGTACCCAGAGCTATGATTAATGATGGAGGTAGCCACCTCATTCATAGATATTATAAAATTTTGTTTAAAAACATGGTGTCAACCATCGTGTAGCCACACCCTATTATCTGTAAACAAGTGGGAAAGTCGAGCTTGCCAATTGGGAGATAAAACTTATTTTATAGAAGACAGAGAGACCCAACCATTTGTCTCTTTGCCTCATTGAAACTTTTTGGACATATAGGACAACATATAAGACCTTGATTGGCACCATCTTCTTCAAATTAATATATGGAGATAGTTTCCTCTTTCCATTGCGATGAAATAGAAAGCATTGTGTGATTTAAGGTAATGGTTGCAATTCAAGTAAATTATAACTGAATGAGTTGGAGGAGATGAGACATGAAGCCTATTAAATGTCAATGAAATACAAAGAAATGATGAACTTATTACATGAAAAGCTAATTTAGAAGAAAACACCCAAGCAGTCAATGGGTTTGGATGTATAATTGGGGTATGAAATTATTTCCAAACTAGTCCAAGTCAATGTGGTAAGGAACCTACCAAATGACTCAAGTCAAGGTGGTAAGGACCCTACCAAAGTACATATGTGTACCCATATAGAGTTGTTAGGATCCAATATGGATGAAGCATAGCATTTTTTTTGGATAGACAAAGATTCAATACATTGGTTAAAATTGGCCCCCATAATGGCCATCAAAGTTTTGACATTGGAAGGTTTGTTTAGATGACACATGATTGACGGAGCAGCATGCATAGAAGATAGAAAAGTTAGCACTAGTGGGGGGTAACCCACCTAGTTTGTGATAATTTGAACCTCACCTCACATTTTGATTATACTTATATTTTATACATTAGAAGAAACACACTGATAGTTTTATTTGTTTTCTATTTGTCTTATAATGTGGACTTTGATAAAACATGATCCCCAAAGTGGAAATGGTTTGAAACTCAAAGTTTAAACAACTACTTTTCAAAGTTTAGCTGAAATGTGCTAAATAAACCCTCTAAAAGGCCTTGGTGATTGTAACACTAAGTTATGCAAGTCCTTCAATCTTACAAATAAACTTGAAAAAGGTCATTTTCCATGGAATTGTCCTGCTATCTCCAGCCCAAAACAACCATTTTGGCAAGAACAACCGTTCCCAAAAAAATCAAGTGAAGGAAATTTGTGAAAAACTAGTTAAAAACAACTGTTCATCAACATAATAGTGACATCAAGGATGGATGGTCATTCTTCCTAGATGGTTGTGTCAAGATGGAGAAAAGCCCTAAAAAATGGTGATGAAATCCCAAAATGATCAACCTACTTACACATGTGCGCACACATGCACCTATACATATATGCATGCATACACAGACAAAGGCGCACACACACACTAAGATATGCTTCTTATACCACTAATTAATTGGACAATTAAAATAATTTTTCACCATTTTTTCATTTATGATAAGTCCTAAACCTAATGACTTCCTCTCAAGCATATCATTTTATGAACCCTAATTGGGCTTATTCACTATTGTTATGATTATTAACTAACTACCATGATTATTGAACAACCCATTTAATTGAGATTAATTAAACTGATATGCATCTCTATTTGCTACATGTTTGAGTGAGTACACTAATATGTAGGTATTGAGGACACAACCATATTTGGGCTTAGGTGTTGGTGCCTTCGCCTATTGAATATATTTTCTATTCAAGCATTTTAGGTGTTAGTGATCTCTAGTTGTTTAGTATATTTTATATTCGTGGTTTTGAGGTGTTGGTGACTCTCCCCATTTATTGGAGTGTGATGCTACTTCAGCCCTACATTTTAAAGTGTTCCAGTTTACTATCTCATTTACATGCATATTGTATAGTTGTTTATTGTTGAGAATTGTTTTAAAGGTAAGGATATATTATAAGCTCTCTTTATGATGCTTCATCAACTCATTTATTGACTTGCTCACTTATAGTACCTAATTGGCATATTCTCCTCTTCTCTTATATAAACTTGATCTCATATTTCCCAAATATTTTATTGTAAAAGCACATTGATATCTATGACTATGAACTTTTGTATTTGTCTTCCTATGTGGGTGTTTGATAACACCAAATTTTGTGATGTTTTGGCCCTTATTTCGTTATCAAATCTGCCCTTTTAAACTGTTTTCCTCTCCTTTTTGTCATGTTTTTGAATAAATAGGCCACGCTATGCTCTTAACTCAATTTTATCATCTTTTGCAGAGTTTTCCTCACTTTTCGACTCATTTATCAGCAAAAAGGCCCGTCCCAGCCCACGAACGTGTTCCACCTGCATCGTCCTTCTTACCAACCAGTCGGCTGATATGCTCGTTGCCCGATACAGGGCAGCACGATATACTACCACGCGATACGAGGGTGTCACGCAAGAAGGAGATGACGGGCGATACGCCGCTTACCCGACAGGGAGCCAGACTCGCCACGACTGCTGAAGTGTGTCGCGCGATACATGCCACCCACCAGCAGGTGTCACTCGTCACGATGACTGACACACTCATAGCCTGACATCCTTGTATCGGGCAACACACATATCGGGCATCCCTGAATCCATGATGATGGTGCTGATGGAAGACACGTGGCGCCTGGAGGACCCCAACTTCTCCCATCCGCTGCCTATAAATAGAAGCTACAGGACTCCGATGGGACGGGTCAGAGAAAGGTCATAATCTCTCGAAAGCCAACTTGGGAAAGCATCTGGAGCCAGCGTGTCGTGCCTTAGAGGTGTACCGGGCGATACTAGGTGAGCATTTCCCCAACCTGAGAGGGAGGGAATGGTTCACTTGGGATCGGCCCCAGGCACCACTGCAGACCGATATCGGCCAACAAGGACACCAGATATGAGTACTCGATACTCTAAGAAAAACTCTGGCCCAACACGATACCAAGTCCGATACACATCACCGGTCACGACGTGTCACCCGACAGGGTTCCGCCCGACACAACCGTACCGGACATGAGCGCCCCGCACGATACGTCCGCCCGTCATGAGCGTGTCGCCCGAGAGGGTGTGCCACCCGACACAGGCGTATCGGGCAAGGCTCTCGTCAGGTATCGGGCTGGAGGATCTGATGTTGCCTGTCGCCCTTCTAAATCAAGAAGGCGACATTTATCTTTACTTATTTCAGTCATTTGCTTTCTTTATTTATGCAATGTAACCAGACCCTTTTATGCTAATGGAATTAGAAAAGTTTTAATTAATTGTTGCTTTATGTTTGGTCCCTTTTTGTTGCAAGATTGTTTTGTTTAGCATCCGAACTCTAGCTTGTATGCTTGGATCATGTTTCGACTAGCTACTGAATCGTGTTTTCCCATTGCAGCAGCCTCGAGAGAGGTTTTGTGGCTCTAGTGCATGGTCCGATACGGGAGTACGAGAGTGCCCAGGATCAAAGTTGCTTTAGTAACCTTTCCACTCTAACTTAAGACCAGCAACCTTGAGAGAGGTGTTGATGCTTAGTTAGAGGTACCCGCTTTGAGAGAAGGGGTACAGGATGTTTCTGCTGCCGCTTGTTTTACCGAAGCTTTCTCCTTCGTTCCTTACTAAAAGCAATAGTATTATCCTCTCTGTTTCCATTGCGCAAAAACCCTAAAAACTGATAAACCTTTAAAACCTTAATTTTCCTCGTAGCTCCAGTTGGAGATAGTTTTCTTTTATTTTATCGATCTTAGCCTGTTGTTCCTTTGGGGAACTTTATCTTCTCCTTACCCATACTGAAGTGTAACGTGTCGATTCTACGTTCCCAACACTACCACCCTTGTCCCTGTGTTCGACCCCGTATATCTACTTCGACCCCGTAATAAAGTTGTGGGGGCCTAGAAGGTTTCGGGTTATAAATTTAAAAGTTTGACTACTTCAAATCCGCTCCCTTTTCAGACGTGCGATTTAGGCCGGTCAACTTTTTGGCACCGTTGTCGGGGACAAGGCAAAATGATACTATTGACGAACCCTAATCCACTAACTACACTCCAGTGCCTCAAGCTTAGAAATGAGCTTGACAACACACTCTCTTTTCCTTTTTTATATTTTAACATGAAATGAGTAATTCGTATTATTAATACAGGTTTTCTAACTTGATTTTCACGTGTTATTCAGGTACTCGGAAGTAAGGTGTTTTGCTCAATTGAGCACCGACATCACCAGACATGCTGCCTCGCATTGAACCACCTCTTTCAGATGGTGAGCGACACGTGAGAGCTAGACCTCACTCGCCTCCACCTGAAGACAATGACCGCTATGACGGCAATCATCAACATGAAGATCCTGAAACAAAACAATTCGAGGATGACCATCGCTGGGAGAGACGTCTTCATCACCGGAGGTGCAGAAGGAATCAAAATAATCATGATCAAAACTAGGGAGACAGTGACAGTGACGACTCCAACGAAGAAGAAAAGACTCTCAGGGAATTAGCTGCCACCAAGGCTAATAATTCCAGATGTATTGTTGCCATCCTGAGATTCAACACAACCAACTTTGAGCTAAAACCATCCATCATCTCTATGATCCAGAATAAGAGCTTCAGAGGGAATTCGAAGAATGTTAATCCCTATCACCATTTAGACGCTTTAAAAAACATTTGTGACACCATCAAAATGAGGGGAGTCCCACAGGAGGTGATTTATTGCAAGGGTTTTATCTTCTCTTTAGAAGATAAGGCTCTATCCTGGTACCTGGGGCTACCACACCAAGCTCTTAACGAATGGAGTGCGCTGGCATATGCCTTTGTAAACAAGTTTTATCCTACAGAGAAGACTGTCCAGAATAGACAGAGGATCACGTATTTTATGCAAAAGCCAAACGAGAATCTACATGATGCATGGGAACGATATCAAGAATATCAGGGGGATTGCCCTCATCACAAATATAAGTAGGGTTTCTTGATAACTACCTTCTACAACGGTCTAACCCCTGAGGAAAAGGTTTCATTGAATGCAGCAATAGGTAGTGACTTTCTAGGGAAGAAGCCTAGCAGATCCAAAAAGATCATCGAGAACATGGCCGAGTTGCAAGCCGGCACCGACTACGATAGATCAGACAGGGGACATGCTAAGAAGGCTAGTGAAGGACCTTCAATTGAATCCAAGGCTCTGGAAACTATCACCTCTCAGATCCATAGGATAGCCACAGATGTCAAACAGCTGAAAGAATCAAGTGGAAAGGGGAAGAAACAAGTTGAAAAGGTCATGAAATGTGTCACCTGTGGAGAAGGTGGACACGGGGTAGATAATTGTATCTACACCCGACCTGACGAGTCGAGCGAAAGTGAATCTGAAGCTGAGGAGGCTGAGAACGTCTCTTTCGTTAATTTCAAGAGGCCAGATCATCCTACGGCAATAAGGATGTAGTCAAAAACTCGCATCAGCTGCATAACCCCACCAAGCAACCCCAAGTTTTCGAGAAAAGAGGAGGACAAAGTCAGTTCACCAGAACTGCTTCTTTCCAGTCAAACAAGGCAAATTTCCAAGGACAAGGAAAGTACCAAGGTTGCCAAACGGAAAACACCAGTCAAGGTCAAAGTCAAAGTCAAGCCAAGGAGCAAGGTCAAGACAAGGTTTCAAACCAACAAGACTTGGTTGTCCAGTTATTCGATTTTGTAAAAAGACAAGATACCATCAATAACTAGCTGGCGCAAAGTGTGCTTTCAAATTCAGGAGTTCTGAACACAATGCATGTCCAGATGGTGGACATGCAGATGCACCAACGCCAAATCGATCAGCAGTTGGCCCAGATGGCCGAATTGATAAAGAATCCCTCAGGTAAGATACCCTCCAACACCGAATCTGCCAAAATGGCAGTGCTGAGATCAGGAAAGACGGTAGAACGTCATGAAGAAGCCAGATCAGAGGTACCTGGATCGAGGACTGCGGTTGATAATCCAGCGGAAGAAGACGATCAACAAGCTCATGACAGAGAACCTGAACCGAGATCCTTTGAGGAGTTATCTGGTAAGAGAAGCCCTTACTCTCCCAAGTTGCCTTTTCCTTACAAGCTGATAAAGGCACACCTTAAGAAGCGCCACAAGAAGTTCATGGAATCAATAAAGAAACTTCATCTCGAAGTACCTTTTTTGGACTTTTTGGAAGAGATGTCGACTTACGCTAAGTTTTTCAAAGATTTGATTACCAAGAAGAGAAGAGGAGGAAGAATCAAAATCGTGCATCTAGCAAGTATGTCCTCTGCTTTTGTTAAATCAAATTTGCCTAACAAAAAGAAAGATCCATGGGCTTTCACCATTCCTTTCGCCATTAGAGATAACGTCAAAAGAAAAGGTCTTGCCGATTTAGGGGCTAGCATCATCCTTATGCCCCTAAGCTTCGCGCAGAGATTAGGTTTGACTGATATGGTCAAAACCAATATGAGAATTGAAATAGCAGATCATACCTTTAAAAGGCCTGTTGGCATTGTTGAAGATGTACCTATCCGAGTAGGAAGTTTCTTCATTCCTTATGATATCGTCATCATTGATACCGTGGAGGACCCTGGCTGTCCTATCATCTTTGGACATCCTTTCTTGGCTACAAGAAGGGCGTTGATCGATATTGTTGAGGGAATAATCACTCTAAGGGTCGAAAATGACCACTTAGACTTCAAAGTAAAGGATGCGATGAAAGGACCATCCCTGTTAGAGTCTGCTTGCTTTGCGGAAAGCTACTACTAGTTCTGCGAAGAGGTAGAAGAAGATATCTTAATGGTAGACCCTCTTGTGAGGGCGATAAGCGGTCAAGATTCTGACTCTAAAAATCTAGAAGTTGTGGAGTTTCTCAGCTATCTTAACCAGTCTGATGAAGACCTGAGCAACGAGGAAGAGGTAGTGGAAACTGTTAAGTTTGCCTCTCTTGAGGAGGCACTGGAAGAACAGTCACCCAAGGCCAAGCCTGAGTTGAAGCAGTTACCAGAAGGGTTGAAATATGAATTTCTAGATCAAGAGGAGAGGAATCCTGTCATTGTCAATGCCCATCTTACGAAAGATCAGTTGGACAAAATTTTTGGGGAGTTAAGACTCCACAGGAAGGCTATAGGATACTCAATAGAGGATATCAAAGGCCTTAGCCCTGCATTGTGTATGCATCACATCAATCTGGAAGAGTCTACTAAGCCTCTGGCTCAACCCCAGAGAAAATTGAATCAGATGTTGAAAGAAGTAATCAAGTTGAGGGATGTTGGGATCATTTACCCGATCAGCGACAGTAACTGGGTGAGCCTGATCCACGTAGTACCCAAGAAGGGTGGTATAACTGTAGTAAAGGGAGATAAAGGTGATGAAGTGGCGGTTAGGACCATCACGGGATGGAGGATGTGCATTGACTACCGGAAGCTAAACCAAGCCACTAAAAAAGATCATTATCTGCTTCCTTTCATTGATCAAGTTCTTGAAAGATTAGCGCAGCATGACTATTTCTGTTTCTTGGATGGTTTTTTAGGATTTTATCAGGTCCCCATCCTGCCAGATGACTAAGAGAAAACAACTTTTACCTGTCTCTATGGCACCTATGCCTTTAGGAGAATGCCTTTCGGTCTGTGCAATGCTCCTGCTACGTTTCAACGTTGTATGATATCAATGTTCTCAGATTTCTTGGAGGATATCTTGGAAGTTTTCATGGACAACTTTTCTATCTATGGAAAAGACTTTGATACCTGCCTGAAAAACCTCTCTTTGGTTCTGCAACGATGCGAGGAGAAGAGTTTGGTTTTAAACTGGGAGAAGTGCCATTTTATGGTACAAGAAGGCATCGTTCTGGGACATAAAGTTTCAAGGCGTGGCATCGAGGTAGATGTTTGCAAGGTTGAAGCCATATCCAAGCTTCCTCCACCAAAGTCTGTGACGGGAATGAGGAGCTTCCTCGAGCACGTCGGCTACTACCGAAGATTTATAAAAGACTTCTCAAAGATTTCGAAACCGTTGTCCAACCTTCTGGTAAAAGATGTTGAATTCAATTTCTCTGACAATTGTCTAATTGCTTTTCAGGATTTAAAGGATGCTCTTGTCTCACCACCTATTCTCCAAGCTCCAGACTAGGAGTTACCTTTCGCGCTTATGTGTGACACCAACGACTATGCAGTAGGAGCGGTCCTGGGGCAGAAAAAGGATAAAAAGCACCATGTAATCTTCTACGCTAGTCGTACCCTGGACGAAGCCCAGGTAAAATATACAACTATAGAAAAAGAGATGCTCGCTATAGTCTTCGCTTTCAATAAGTTCAGATCTTACCTCATTGGAGCAAAGGTTAAAGTCTACACAGACCATGGGGCTATAAGATACCTCATGCAAAAGAAAGATACAAAGCCCAGGCTGTTGAGGTGGGCCTTATTACTACAAGAGTTCGACCATGAGATAGTCGATAAGAAGGGTGCAGAGAATGTGGTCACCGACCACTTATCAAGGATTGTGGTGGAAGAGCAGAAGGAACCACCTATTAATGACAGTTATGCTGACGAAGCTTTGATGATGATTGAAACCAAGGAAGAGAGTTTACCTTGGTTTGCAGATATCTGTATTTATCTCGCTTGCAGAGAACTACCCCCTGACATAACCTATAACCAAAAGAAGAAGCTCTTCGCAGATGTAAAGAATTACTATTGGGACGATCCTCTCCTTTTTAGAAGATGTGCAGATAACCTATACCGAAGATGCATTCCCGAAGAAGAGATCCCGAACATTTTGAAAGAGTGTCACGCCTCCCCTTATGGAGGACATCTGGGCAGTGAAAGGACCGCTGCCAAAGTACTACAATTAGGTTTTTACTGGCCCTCTTTATTCAAAGATGTTGCAAAGTATGTAAAAGTATGTAAAGAGTGCCAATTGATGGGAAATATTAGACGAAGAAACGAGATGCCTATGGAAAATTGGGTTGAACTGGAGATCTTTGATGTATGGGGGATTGACTACATGGGACCATTTCCCCCATCAAAGGGATATCAGTACATTCTAGTGGCAGTGGATTATGTATCCAAATGGGTAGAAGTTGTTGCAACTCAAACGTGTGACTCTAAGTCGGTGATCAAGTTGTTTGAAAAGATGATTTTCCCTCATTTCGGTGTACCTCGTACTGTAATAAGTGACGGTGGATCGCATTTCAGAGAAAGATAGTTTGAAGCGCTCCTGTGAAAATATGGAGTTAAACACAAGGTCGCTACGCCCTACCACCCACAAACTTCTGGGTAGGTAGAGGTTTCGAATAGACAAATCAAGAAGATTCTAGAGAAGACTGTCAACTGTATGAGGAAAGATTGGTCAATGAAGCTTGACGATGCACTTTTGGCCTACAGAACTGCCTATAAAGCGCCCATTGGAACCACTCCTTATAAGTTGATCTATGGGAAATCTTGTCATCTACCCCTTGAGCTGGAACACAAGGCCCTTTGGGCGATTAAGCTCTTGAACATGGATCTAGAGAAGGCAGGAGAGAAGAGATATCTGCAGTTGCAAGAACTCAAAGAATTGAGGATGCATGCTTATGAGAACGCAAAAATCTATAAACAGAGGACAAAGGTGTGGCATGATGCCCACCTGAGGAGGAAGGACATAAGTGAAGGTGACAAAGTTTTATTATTTAAATCTTCCATTCATCTTTTTCCAGGTAAGTTACAAAAAAGATGGTCCAGACCGTTCACCGTATCAAAGATATACCCATCCGGAATAATGGAGCTATATGACAAAGATGATCCATCCAAGGTTTTTCAAGTGAACGGGCATAGGGTGAAAAGGTTCTATGAAGATGAAGCTTTCGTTAGAAGGATAGAGATCAACTTGCAAGATATGGATACCACTGAAGGTGAAAAGTGAAGGACATGGAGTTGTCGAGCTGGCGACGCAAACTACAATGCTTCTCGGGAGGCAGCCCGAGCTTTTACTTTTCCTAGAATATGATGTTATTTACTTTCTTGCAAGAAAAACACTATGAACATTTGGACTATAATAAGGCCCGAGTCAGTGCATGCGTCACGTGCGCCGACTCTTCTATTTTATGGGCCACCGCTCTGTTTTATGAGCATTGATGAGTAATACTATATGAGGTCAGAAACTTAACCTTAGGCCAATGATGTTTTACCCATCAATCGCTTTTTCCTTTGCTTTGTTTTTAAGTTTTTCATCTAGATTTTGTTCTGAAGACTTTGTATCGGGCAAGTGTCCCCTTTTTCCTGATCGTATCGGGCAAAAACTCAGTCGGCGCGCAGAACGCACTCGTATCGGGCGATGGTATATTGGGCATCGCATAAGACATGTCGGACGACACATCCTGGCAGTGAGCATCTGTATCGGGCAAGATGAGTAATTACCCTTGATTAGACGGATGGGACTGCTCGTCTCGGGAATGACTTGTCTCAACGGCCGACGCGCGTCTCGAATTTACCCATTTTACCCCCGGCTAAGGTTGCTATATATAGTACAAAGGTTTTATTGTGTCGGGCTAATGCTTTTACTTTTCACCTACCCGTATCGTGCAGTAATTTCTCCCTCTGCTCCCGTGTCGCGCAGCTTAGCTTCTGCTCTCGTATCATGCAGAAAACTTAAGAAAGCAAAGGTATAGCCCGACAGCCCTATCATCCTTGCTTGCCTGACATAAACTTCATATCGCGCACAGCGTATCGGGCTGGCGACATTAGCTGATTTCCTTGTACCGCCCGACGCATGTGTCGCGCGACACGTCTCTAACCCGCGCTTACCCGACACCCTATATCGGGCGATAACCATGTCGCCCATCCTTGTGTCGTCTCGCTTGTTCTTGCTGTCGGGCGACATGATTTTATATCGGGGAAGACCCTATCGGGCACTTTGTTTCACGCGACCGTATCACCCGACACACGTGTATCGGGCAACGGGTATGACGCGCAGCTTTTCTCCATATCGTCCAAGTTTTATATCACCTAGATCTTCTTTCGACGGACGACGCAGTATCTCGTATCGGGCATGAGCTTGAAACTTTCGTATCGCCCAACACTGGTGTAGCGGGCAAGCTTCGTTTTGTTCAGTTTTGAAGCCAATACGGTGGTATCGGGTAGCTTTTGTATCGAGCCAAATTTTTATCGTGCAATCAGTCTTTCTCTTAAACGCCGGTATCGATTTTAAGTTTTTCCTACCTAATATCGGAACATTTAAATGATCGATGAACTTGTTTAATGATAACATAGATGGCCCGTACAAAGCAAACCGTCGTTCGAGTTGACGAACACGGCAGGAGGATCGACACTGAGGCCACAACTGAAGCAACAACGATCGGGCAGAAACGCCCAAATCCCGAGATAGTTGGGCCATCAACTGCTAAGAAGAGAGCAATGACAGAAGAAGTAACGACTCCATATTATGACGATGCAGTCGGAACAAGTGCAAAGCTCTCAAGAAGGAAACACAAGGCTCGTGCATATTATGATGATGATGACCGACCTATGGTAGACAGAGAGCTCTTAAAAGCACTTGTGGATACTATATCCAAAGATGATGCCCCCCATGAAGAAGGTGGCTTCATGACTGATGAACCCAAAATACCCACATTCAATCCAGAAGCCACTGGAGAAAGACTTCCACTGATTTTCTCTTTTGGAGATGGTCCTAAACCACCGCAGAAGACAGACTATGATAAGGAAATGGATAAATTATGGGATTAATATAACTTATCCTTGAGGTCCATTGATATTTGCTCATACGACAGTGAAAAGGATGAAGAAAAGCAATCTGGAAAAAAATCATTCTATCCATTGTACTCAAGAGAAGCATTCATATATCCTTGATGATGAGTTCGGAATAGTATGTAAATTCTGCTCTGCCATATTGCTGGAAATGAGGAATATACTTCCGACTTCTCTTGGGGGCTACCAAATCAAGAAAAAGTATTAGAAGAGATAAATGGACTTATCTGACTAGTTTAATAGATGATGAAAGTTTAAAGAAACTGAGATTGATGATCAGTCCTTTTGTTCATGTTCACAATGGAAGTATCTTAAAAATTTTACCTGGTAATCTTGCAATTCTGAACCCAGATTACCTTTTGGTACAAAATTTCTTTGGTAGCCATCCACCCAGCACTCTGTGCGGCTGGCAAAGCGACTGTGGCATCTTCGTCTTAGAATGGAAATCGAATAAAGAGACGACTGACCAACTCCACCACATCGACTACCACAGCAAATGAGGAGAATATGTGTGGGAGCTTCTATCTGGCGTAGGCGCGCTCACCAGCTAACCCTCACTGGGTTAACATTATCCTACCTTATCTACCTCACAACTCTGGGACAGAGTGTGGAGTAATTTGGGGGGGTACCATGTACAAGTGATGGAGGTATAAAAAAAATTCTTTCTTCAAACTCCACCCCTTTTGTTCTTTCTCTATAACATGTGTACATATACATATACATGCTCATATAAAAAATTTGCTAAAATTTTTTCTTATTTTGTCTCCACATATATGTACAAAGATACTATATAGTAAAAACCTGATACGACTTCTTGCCAGTTTGTTTTCTATGTGTCCAAGGAGATGTAGGCTTTGTTATATCTTTCTGATAATGCAGCCTCAAACAACAAAAGACTACGACTTTCCATGCCAAAAATTTCGAAAAATAATCTCGCAACAGCTAAGAGACGTGTATGCAGAAGGAAAAAGCTACCCAAACAGCAAAAAAAAATCTTCTTGTTTTCCCTTACCCGACAAAAATCCCAAAAAGAGAGAATAGCCTTCTGAGAGTGAATAAAAGCATGAGAGTTGTGCTAAATAAAAAGAAAGAAAAAAATATATATACACACTCGTATTCCAAAAGAACCCATCTTTAGGCATGGTAGATCTGGGGTAGTGGTACGTAGGATGTGAAATCACTGCTCTAAAGCCAACTGGCTTGGACTGCAGGGACCACTTGCCCACTAACGGACCCTTACCTGGATGGACTAATGGGAAACAAGAAAACCCCAAAAAGCCTTAAGCCTACCCAAACACACAACTTTATGTTCCCAAAAGCTATTTGGTGTGAAAGCTAACTTCAAAATCATGCACCCAAGTCTCATTGAAGCTGTGGAGAAATTTTTTGCTTAAATAAGGCAGGAGAAGTAAAGTCTGTTGTTCGTGGTCGGGCCGTATTCTCTGTAAGACATCTCAATGCTCGCTCAAACCCATGGTCTGAAAACTATACCGGTCAAGAAGAAGCGTCACAAAACATAGTTTAAAGATTGATTGAGGACAATCAAAATGCTAAGTTTGGGGGAGTTGATAACACCAAATTTTGTGATGTTTTGACCCTTATTTTGTTATCAAATCTTCCCTTTTAAACTGTTTTACTCTCCTTTTTGTCATGTTTTTGAATAAACAGGCCATGCTACGCTCTTAACTCAATTTTATCATCTTTTGCAGAGTTTTCCTCGCTTTTTGACTCATTTATTAGCAAAAAGGCTCGTCCCGATCCACGAACATGTTCCACCTGCATCGACCTTCTTACCAACCAGCCGGCCGATACGCTCACTGCCCGATACACTACCGCGCGACACGAGGGTTCCGTGCAAGAAGGAGTTGACAGGTGATACCCCGCTTACCCGACAGGGAGCCAGACTCACCATGGTTGTTGAAGTGTGTCGCGTGATACATGCCACCCACCAGCAGGCGCCACTCGTCATGATGACCGACACGCTCACAGCCCGACATCCTTGTATCGGGTGACACACATATCGGGCATCCCTTAATCTGTGATGATGGTGCTAATGGAAGACATGTGGCGCCCAGAGGACCCCAACTTCTCCCATCTGCTGCCTATAAATAGCAGCTACAGGACTCCGATGGGACGGGTCAGAAAAAGGTCGGAATCTCTCGAAAGCCAACTTGGGAAAGTATCTGGAGCCAGCGTGTCGTGCCTCAGAGGTGTACCGGGTGATACTAGGTGAGCACTTCCCCAACCCGAAAGGGAGGGAATGGTTCACTTAGGATCAGCCCTGGGCACCGCTGCAGACCGATATCGTCCAACAAGGACACCCGATATGAGTACCTAATACTCTAAGCAAAACTCTGGCCCGACACGATACCAAACCCGATACGCATCACCGGTCACGACATGTCACCCGAGAGGATGCCGTCCGACACAACCGTATCGGGCATGAGCGCCCCTCATGATACGTCAGTCCGTCATGAGCGTGTCGCCCGAGAGGGTGTGCCGCCCGACACGGACGTATCGGGCAAGGCTCCCGCCGGGTATCAGGCTGGAGGATCTGATGTTGCCTGTCGCCCTTCTAAATCAAGAAGGCGGCATTTATCTTTACTTATTTCACTCATTTACTTTCTTTACTTATGCAATGTAACCAGACCTTTTTATGCTAATAGAATTAGAAGAGTTTTAATTAACTGCTGCTTTATGTTTGGTCCCTTTTTGTTGGAAGATTGTTTTGTTTAGCATTCGAACTCTAGTTTGTACGCTTGGATCACATTTTGACTAGCTACCGAATCGTGTTTTCCCATTGCAGTAGCCTCGAGAGAGGTGTTGTGGCTCTAGTGTTTCGTCCAATACGGGAGTATGAGAGTGCCCAGGATCGGAGTTGCTTTAGTAACCTTTCCACTCTAACTTAAGACCAGCAACCTCGAGAGAGGTGTTGATGTTTAGTTAGAGGTACCCGCTTTGAGAGAAGGGGTACATGATGTTTCTGCTGTCGCTTGTTTTACCGAAGCTTTCTCCTTCGTTCCTTACTAAAAGCAATAGTACTATCCTCTCTGTTTTAGTTGCGCGAAAACCGTAAAAACTGATAAACCTTTAAAACCTTAATTTTCCTCGTAGCTCCAGTTGGAGATAGTTTTCTTTTATTTTATCGATCTTAGCATGTTGTTCCCTTGGGGAACTTTATCTTCTCCTTACCCATATCATAGTGTAACGTGTCGATTCCGCGTTCCCAACACTACCACCCTTGTCCCTGTGTTCGACGCCGTATATCTACTTCGACCCCGTAATAAAGTTGTGGGGGCCTAGAAGGTTTCGGGTTATAATTTAAAAGTCTGACTACTTCAAATCCGCTCCCTTTTCGGACGCACGATTTAGGCTGGTCAGTGTTGTTCCAAAAACAACCCAGGTGAGGATCACATGGAGGGGGAGATCAATGGAGGGATTATTTATAGATAATATCATTGAAGACAACTTGATAAGGCCATGTTTTACTCTACAACTTGTTCTTCTTATCTAATTTCATAATTTGTTTTCTTCTAGTTATGCATCCAATGTAGGCAAGGAACAATCATGAAGTTTGAATGTTAATACTTTTTTTTTCTATACCTATGTTTCAATATTTATACATACCTGGATATAGAATGCCATCCCTTTGTAAAATATTAATGGACATTCAAAATGTGGGATATATCATACATCAATTAATCAATGAGAAGTGCCCATCTTGGGTCCACTCATTACATCAAAGATTTATGTGTTTGTGAAGATAATTGACTTGATGTTCTTTCAGTCTGTGTATTTGGAATTTTCTACAAAGATATGACTTTGTAATTATTCAAATGCCTCCCATGATCTCATAAAAATGTATTTCTCATTAGATCATTGTCCTCTGTATATATAAAGTTAGGCTAGAATACACTCGAATATATCAATCACATTGTATACTCAAGTGTTGTTTACATATCAGGACTCACAATTTGAAAAATCCAAATGGTAGATCTTAATTATGACTATAATTATAGGCAATACATAAATTTGAGCTCATGTGGATGCTTATAATAAGCTCAACTAAGAACAACAAAATCAACACACATAAAATTGTTCAAATGCATATTTTAGTGGTCTCCATGACAGTTTATTTTTTAAGACAACTGGTTATTATTTATCCCAAGTGTATTATAGACTATATCTCTCTTTCTCTCTCTCTCTCTCTCTCGCTCGCTTTGTATATATATGTATGTATATATATATGGATATATATCATATACATACACACATATATATATATATGTATATATATGGATATATATCATACACACAAATATATATATACATACAAACAGACACACACACACATACACACACACATATATATATATATATATATGTATATATATATATATATATATGAGTCTATGTGTGTGGTCGTATACACAGAGACACTCATGGGACACATTCTCCTACACTCCTCCACATATGTCATTCATGTGCACACATGAATAAATGCATACACTATTGTGCGAGCGCGCGCTCGCACACACACACATACATACACCATACACAGTGGATAATACACATATTTATATGAGTAAATATAATGATATGTACCCATGTTTATTTAACATTTATCTTATAATGAATAGTATAATCCATCCAAATATATTTAATGTAAAATCTATTTTTTTGCATGAATACATAAGTAATCTCAATTCTTCATTTACGGATCATCAAAATGAGACATGATGCATTTTTGTAATCAAAATTAATTTAGAAAGACATAGAAAACATTATATTCCATTCAAATTTATCTCATAAAATAATCTTAACATATATGGCATATGATAATTCAAATCCTACGTATCTAATCTAGACAATGTTGACTAAATCTGTATAATAGATTCCCCAAATCCTAACCTAGTTGCTAATTCAACTCCTAGTTATATGATCATATTTGATTGATTCATATTATTCATTCAACATGTTTCTAATTCAGTTTAGTAGTTACATGTGTTTATATGCTTAGTAAGGGTTTAGGTTAGTATAAATTCTAGTTTGGGAATGAAATTAGGGTTGTACGTGTTTTTGGGATAATCATAATACATGAATTTAAATGTTTGTGAAAGTAACTTTGATAGACTTTGATATAAAAAACGTGATTCATTTCTATGTTATTTAAGTTAGGATACAAGCACCTAAAACCTACATCCATTAATGCTATTTTAAGAGGTTGTAATTGTAAGTTTGAAAGAGATATTAGTTGAAATTCCACCTATAAACTAAGTGATTCAGTTGAATTTTCTATTGGAAAACTCTATTCATGGAGGGTTGAATTTATTTATTAGTCTATCACACAATATATGAAAATAAAAAGGACTATATTGGGTTAAAGATAATTGTCTTAAGCATGCAAAATGATATATATGAACCCCTAATGATCCGAGAATCTTTCATACTTAGTACTACCATATAAAACATGATATTCATGAGAGAAAGGGAGAAAGAAGGATATTAAAGTGAGATTTCACTTCTATGACCTAAAGCTATGGTTTTTGCCTCAATAATGCTTCATACTTAGTACTACAATATATAACAAGAAATTCATGGGTGAAAGAGAGAAAGAATGATGTATCCCAATTTTCCTTGTTTACACAAATTTTTTAACTTTATCGTCCTTATACTAGTATGTCTAGAACGTATGAGAAACCATGGTGTCTATCATATTTAATTAAATTTTCTTCCTATGATCTGTGCTAAGATTCTTATTGAAGATTCTATGGTGATTTCAAAACCTACAAGATCTTGATGAGAGATTTTGATTAAATCTGTGTTTCACTTACTTCAAATAGGAGGCGAGTGTTCCAAACCCATTTCAGACATTTAAACATGATAAATCTTAATCATATAAAATAAAGAACTATCAAATAAATTGGTTGGCATTTTGAGGGCCTATGTGTAGTTGATTTGAACAATGTTGGGAATTTTTTTACCTTACTTTCTAGAGTTATGCTTTAACAATTAATGGATTCTTTTATGTAAATTTGGATATAGGAAGTGTATATTATAATTTATCATCCATGTTTCACGTTATTTATCTCTAAATTACCCCAAATGGGCAAATTTCTTTGGGATTGAGTAATCAAGAATGAATTGTAGTGAATTTGAGTGAATAGTGATGTAATGTAGTTCACTAGTAGATTTTACTAAATCCTTTATGAATTTGAACCAATTTTGTTCATGTGAGTCAATTTGAAGGTTTCAAATGTGGTTTTGGGATTAAAGTAGAAGAACTAGCTTATATAAATGAAATTGATGATACTTGTATACAACTAAATGAATGATTAAATTTAAATGTAAAATAGAAATCCCAAGTGAAGATAGTAACCTAAACTAACTTCTAAAATCACCTTAATAAGGTTAATGCATAAGCTGATGTTCATAATGATGATAATGATGTAAATAGCTAAAATGATAACATCGAAAACCCTATAATCCATTTTTGGGATGAAAAATGAGAGGTAAATCTCTAAACCTAGATTAGATATAATAAATAAAATAAGCATTCATAATTAGGAATTATTAGTAACTCTAGAAATAATAAATATTATTTGGGTATTCTAACCTAATATCCTTCTGATGATGTATTTTTTGCTTAACTAGAAAACCTCTTTTAGAATGAAATACTTTCTTATCAATAATATATAATATGAGGTAAATTATTATAACATGAATAAAGGTAATCTTAATCAACTCTAATCCTTGAATTAAATAGTTTAACAAGATGTGTAAGGTTACAATATTAACTAATTAAATGTCTCTAGAGATAAAACTATCTATAATGTGAATACTTCAATGTTAGAAAGGTTGAAGTAAAAGTGTATTCATTAAAAGACATGATAAGGAATATATAAATCTAATCCAAATAAATTCATACTAATTAATTAATATAATTAATTGAAGTAAATTTAATATGTGGTCCAAGGGAATGTCTAAGTAAATGTCCTAAGTAATTTAAAGAGGAAGCAATATCATCTAAGAATTAATTGATGTATATGGACCTAAAGTGTGACAAAAACTAATGGATGTACATGGAAAGATAAATAAATAGTGGATAAGAAAAATAATATTTAGTTTAGAAAATATGATGGTTAGTCCTTGTATCAAAAATGCATATGAATTCATTAAGAGAACAAATAATGATAATGGATGGTTGTTCTTATTATATCATGCTTTTCAAAAGGATGCTCAAAAAGATTTGGTGGTTCTTTCTAACAAATATTTATGACCTTGGTGCATAGTTTTCACTGAAAGAACCATGAAGATCAACCATTAAATTTGTATATAACTCAATCCATAAGAAATTATTGATAAGATCCAAGTATTTGAATTTTTTTCATATATTATAGTTATTTCTTTCTCACTTCTGGCATGTAACAAGTTTATCTATAGCATTTTATTATATAATTCTTACATTTCCATCTAAAGGTAGGTACCTTAAATTTGTAGGAGTTCCTACAAGTTATAGGCCAAATAAAGGGCTTCCCTTGAACTTTAAAAAGACAAATTGACCAATGAGGCTTCTCTTGATGGCCCACATTGAAACATTAGCAAGATAACTAACCAAGTGTGCATTTGTTGACATTAAATATTGATCACATTACTTTAATTACATCATCAACCCAAAGATAATGTTGACTAATGTCTCACAATTGCCAATCTAATAAATTATCTAATATGACACATTGTCCGAGCTTAGCACTAATCATAGTGCTCCATCAACCAACATGTTTTAGCCTTCAACCATCATCCAACGAGGATCGTTGCATGAAGGAGATCATTACCGTACATGTATCATTGTAGAACGCATCAATTAATGACACTACATCCATTGATGCTCTGGAGAATTATAAGCCTCGCTTCCCCATTAAAGAAACCAATGTGCTACCTCATGTAGGGCATCATAGAAAATCCAAGCATCAAGTGAGGACCATTAGTCCATGCATGATGCTCATACTAGATGAAATCAATGGTTGCCTCTGTCAAACTAGAAGTTATCCTTGACACCCCACCTATATTGAGGTACATGTTATGATAGTTGGTGCACAAGAAAAGTACCATTGTAGAGGGTACTAACATGTGCCTCAAACCCTAACACGTTCCTAGAAATAGGCACTGAGACCTCCATTAGGAAGCATCTCATTTCTAGAGCCACAGAAGTGCTTCCACTCACATGCATAATCCCAAAGAAGGAGAAAGTTGTCAAATTGATTGATTCCACTCACTATGCCACTATTAAGATTCAAATATGAACCTTAAAGGAGTAAAGGTCTACAAAGGTACTCCACCCACCTTAAAGCCCAAACGTGAAGAACATGAGTTTTTCAATGGCTCCTATTTTTGTTTCCATCTTCATCAATGTTCAAGTCAAGGTGAATCAAGGTTGATTCAGCTACAAGGGAGGGAGTACCATTTTTTGTAATAGTAGATATGATAGCATCTATTATACCTCATCCTTCTTGTTCATTCTTCCACGTTGCTTGGACTTTTTTACTTTACTTCTCAATTTTCCTTGGACATGTCCACTATGTGTTACAAATATATATTGTTCATCATTAACATGAAGGTCTAGTACATTAAAATTGAGTTGGGAGTAGCCATGAGGCCCTCCAAAACATGTAAAAAATGTATATCCATTGAATATATAAATTCTTAGCATGTTTTTCTCCATGATTTTTTATATTGCATTGCTTGTATGATTAGCTACCATAACGTGATATTTGATTTGGAAAGCCTCTAGATGGTGTTGTTTGGTTTTAATCTGGAGAAAGCAGTAGTTTGAAACCATAACATTGATGGATAACTAGATCAATGGTCATGTGTTTATGCTTATTTGGTTTTTTGTTTCTCATCTTGAGAGGGAGGCATGTTTCAATCCTTAGGTCTAACTCAATCTTGAGGGTACGAGGGGATGGAAACTAATGATGACTGATAGGATACTACACAAAGAGTATGGAACAAGTCCATCAGTGCTTGTATGTTTGGTGTGCGCACTTAGTAAGCAAAACCCAATCCAATTTCCCCTAATCATATCTTAACTCAAAATGTTACCAATCTTTATTTTGCTTGGTTGTTAGATTTGTTTGTTAATCTTTAGTTTGGTGTTTCTTAGTGCTTTAATAATAGAAATATCCCCTTTCAACCAACTTATCTAAGAAAAGGCTTAAAGTTACGATAAACTTCCAACCTTATCCTTGGTTTAAAGCCCGTTTACTACTCTAGTCCCCATCTTTTGGTAAACTCAAGGAGTCAGATTATAAATATTAATTCTGGCCAGGAGGAATCTTGCCTATTGTAATTTAACTTTGGACTCACATTCCAAGTCGGTCAAATTTGGCTTCATCATTGAAAACAAGGCTAACCAACAAATTTTATGAACCTAAGGTCTACTTAGATTAGGTTATCCACTTTCATTTCTTACTTCAAATAGATTGTTGGATACTTTCAACAATCTCATATATTTTTCTTGAATATCTCATTCATTTGATAGGTTTTAACTATTACGTAATTTGTTTTAGGTACTTATTTTCAATACATGTGTTATACTCCAAATTTTAGTGAACATGAGTTTGAATATAATCTCGATATAGAAAACACGATCTCCTATCAATGTCAAGCTATGAGAATATGTGCTCTTGAAGTGCAGTTACTGTTTTTGAAGAAAAGGAGGTCATGAGTTATCATGAAGATGAGATAGAGATGGTTCCACCTCACAGACCCTTCCATCACTTTCTATCAAGCTAAGCCAAGTGTTGTACCCACAATAGTGCTAAATCAAGTAATCTATTACAAAAACTTTTAGGTGAAAACTGGTTTCATCAGCTTATCTAACAAATAACCTTTTAGGGGGAATGCATTTGATGATAACCCTTTTATTACATACTTTCCTACAAGATATGACACCAAAAGATAAATTTAGTACTAGAGGCAATCTAAGATAGATTATATATTTTCTCTTTGAGATATAAGGTTCTCACCATGTATAACTCTATAAATCTTAGAAGTCTCTAGAACTCAAAAGAGTTGGCAGATAATGTTGTTATCAAATTATTTCCCTCTCCACAAACAACCACTATAAAAACAAAATAAGTGCAATCATAAAGAGAGCCAAAAATATATTTTTGATGCTTGAGAATGATTCTTGGGATATCAAAGACAATTCCCCAATTACCAATTTAATAATAACAACCTTATTAGGAACTTCTCTAATGGTATGACTCAAAGCAAAGACAATTCATTAACTTAGAAGCATGGAGAGAGACTTTTTAGAAATAGATTTAGAAGAATACAAGAACATAATAGAAACCATGGTGTCCTATTTGTCTAGGTGGACTATGAAAGAGGACCATCATTAGCAATTCCAAAATGGAATTCTACAAGAAAACAAGTTAGTCGATCTACTTGTGTCAAGAATAGAAAAGATAGCCACCAATATCACAACTTTGGGAACATGATGCCAAGGTGAAATCCCAAGTGGATACATGTATGGAGTGCATCATGCATGAGGGTGATAGATAGCATGCCAATCATTGTGTGTACTCCCTAAATCATATTGATTCCCAAGATGGGGATATCAAATCATCCTTCTTTGTCAACTACAAAAGGACATACCATTTGATATTCCTATGAAACACCTTTGCATCATAAATCTCACACCCTTAACATCCTAGGCCATATATTTATGAAAGAGGTCAAGCATCAGTAGGTTTCCTAAGGACAAGCAACAACCAAAAAGGCAACTTTCAATGGAATAGGAAATTTAACCAACAAGTCAACCCTCAACAACATGGTTAAAGAATACTAAACTTCTAAAGTCGGTAAAAGTATAATACATACACCCAAATCATGGATTTTGCAAAAAGACAATCCAATATGACTAAGATATTGAATCAATTTTTTTAAGAAATAGCATCATGATGAAATTTATGGATACCCAAGTGGGTACAATAATTTAAAGCCAAATCTTCAATATCAACAACAAAATTGGATGATGGATCTTTAGTTGGATACCCTCCATAAAATTATCAAGATACAAATTGGCCAAGTACTGTCTAATAAGGAACATAATCTTCGGAGTCATGGAAACATAACAATGACAACTCTCCCAAAAGGTTATAATGCTTGGCAAGCACAAAACTAGTGCCACATAGAAATCCTCCATCTACAACTAAGGAAATTGTTTTTGTTGAAGTTGAATTTAAAGAAACAAGACAACCTTTTATCAACATTATGTCAACATGCATAAGAAGGGTCAAGAAGAGATACATGGTTGTAAATTCATCCCAAGGAACAACTAAGAGTAAGATGGTGTTTCCAGATTTTGATCCATATGAACCTAGTGTACCTTTCCCCTACAGTCTTATCAAGGCACACATGGAAAAGAGGTACAACAAGTTCATAGTGGAGGTCAAAAATATCCATCTTGATTTACCATTTCTAGATACAATAGAAGAATTCCCACCTATGAAAATTTCTTCAAGTATATCATCACTAAAAAAGCAGAGGACATATGATATAGAATTGGTTAAGTTGAAAGATGTCTAGTGCCTTTATTTAGGAAACTGTGCCACAAAGCAAAAGGGTTCAGATGCCTTGTAATGGCTTTACATATAGGATAATATGCCAAAAGTCTTGATATAGATGACCTTAGCATAAGAATATGCTTGAAACGTCCATTGTTTCCCAAGTCTCTAGGCATACCCGACATGATAGAAACAAGGATGATCCTCCAAATAGTCTAACACATCATTGTAAGTCCTATTGGAATGGTGGGATGATGCATGAATGTAAGTTGGGAAATTCTTTATTTCTTTTGATATACTTATCATCAAAACCAATGAAGACCCATGTTGTGTGATACACTTCTGAGGATCGTCCTTTCAATAAGGTGAGAATTCCTCGATTGTGAAGGAGCAATTAAGAGTCTGGAATGAAAAGATATATTATGAATCCTCAATTCAAGGAATTCTCCTCACAAAAACAATATGTATACTTTGCCCAATGTTGAAGTATTCTTTATTAATACATCCAGGAACAACGCGTTTGGGTAGGCCCAATAAGGAGAGCACTAAAAAATTAAATATACCAACATCATGCATCCTAGAGTAGGTGAAGTCTTGGAATATCTGTATGCCAAGGAAGATAAAGAGGACAACAAGATCCTTGTAAAGGGATTATGAAGAATTTAATATTGAAACCATGAAGTAGATTACTATGCAGAGAATACCTACTAGTTAATGCTCTAGATCCCCCGATTTGAAGCAAGTCTGTTTTCAACATATGTATCTACTACTTTCTAAAATAAAGTTGAGTAAGAAATCCCTTGGTTACTGTAAGATCCTCAAATTTGGTAGATTTGAATTATGTGTATATAAGACTTGATTTGATAAGAAAATCCTCTAATTCAATAACTGATAGAATAAAAATGTTATCTTTGTGGCATGGGTTCAACCCAGGCCTAGGGGAGACCCAAGAGATTATTTTGATTGCATCCTAGTGGAAAAAGTTTAAGAAATAAAGGAATTCATGAATAAATAAAGAATAATTACTTTGTGCTTTGTTATATAATCAAAATATTGAATATGCAGAAGATAGATTTGATAAAATATGCTACGCCAAGAGATCAGAGAAAAAATTCAATAAGTTTTGTGAGGCTTTGAAAAAAATAAAGTGATTAAATTTCTAGATGACATAACTATATGCATCATTAAAGGCAATGGACCCCAATGCAGGTCATACCTAAAAAGGTGGGCATCATTATAGTCAAAGTCAAGAAGTGAGAAGATATTACTTTGAGGATGGTCATGGGGTGGAAAATGTCCATAGATTATAGAAAAACATACACTATGACAAAAAATATCATTTTCCACTTCCCTTGATTGACCTTTTGGGATTCGTGCATGAGACAGTTGCATTGGAACTTAAAAGAATTAATTTTCATGTTCCCATGAACAGATCCGATCAACAACAATATATCAATAAGGAAGGATGTGAGATAACCTATGTCACATGGTATATCCAATGACGATGCTCATAAGAATATATAGGGAAGAACATACATTCTCCCAACATAGTCACCAAGGTGACTAAGTCTCTATATTGTCCACACCGATGAATGGGAACTCCACTTCATGTTCCAAGACCCAATAGGAAGGAGCACCATTTAAGTTCACTCTGTGTTAATGTTGCACAATCTCTACTTCTCGCTTTCTCCTTGTAGGTAATGACAGATAGGGTTCATGTGTTGAAAAGGTGTTATAAAATCTTGGTTGTAGTTCTCCCATATATAAGAGAGACAAGGAGTCATGGTTTCTAATGAAAAACTAGAAAACAAAAAGGCACTGGCCACTTTTTAGCAGTCCACTTATGGATAGTTGGTTGAGTGACTAGCTTAGTCGTTGGGTCAGGATGCTTTCTAGCAGCCCAATCGAGACCATGATCTCGGGCGAGTGGATTGGGTAAAAATATTTGAGATTAATCAGATGATTCACTAATCTAGTACAAATGGGCGACTAGACTAGCCAGTCAATTGGGCTTAGTCAGACAACCGATTGGGCAGATCTTGACCAAGTAAATCCATTGTACCTTCCAGTTGAGTGATAGGTCTATCTAGACCGCTGACTAGACTTTCCAATCGAGAGAATGGTCTTTCAATTAATCCATCAATGATCTGATTGATTGCCTAAACATTTTAGTGACCTATAAATCTTGTGTGAATGATCAACGCATCCTATGTGGGTGATGCTATAGTCTCCAAATTACATTGGTAGTGATATTTATAATCAATTTATGCTTTCACAAACAATGATTGGTATCTAGAAAGAATTTATTGCCACCCAAGTAATAAGAGAAGTTGGAGAACAAATTTAAATTTGGTATTGTAACCAGTTTTACAAGGATTGTATAATCCATTTGTCTCTAATACCAAGATAGAATTTGAGTCATAGAAATGTCATCCCCTTAATGATAAATCTTTGTTCCTTGATCTATATTAGATTATTTGAAATACATATGAGTTCAACATTATATACTAACTCACATGAGCATGTACATGCATTTCATAGTCTCACTCATAATGTGGTTGGGATAGCACTCCAAAAGGAGGGACAAAGTCCATCTACATCACTCAAAATATTCCATCTGTATCACAACCACTGAACAACATGTGATCATTGTAGTGACTTGTAATAGCCTGGAATTTCACACCTTGAATGTGGATTCTAAACTTTGCCTCACTCTTTTTACACTAAAATTTCCGTGTATGTATGTGGTTTGAATTACAATCTATCCATCTAGTATGCTTTGACCACCTTGGTGATAGTCATTTTGATAAAAATGAAGTTTCCATTGATATCACACACCCTCACTCTTCTCTTAAACTTTAATGATATCCCTATAAGATTTTGTACTCCATTCTTGTTATCATGTTGTATACATTCAAATTATCTTTCCAGCGACATAAAAATCACTTCAATCCGAGTTCTGAAGCACAAGATATGACCTTTACAATTTGACTTGATGTGCAATTGTTTTAGTCAATTTCATTTCAGTTTTAGCCTTAATGGGCCTTATGGGATGTGCAGCCCAGCTAGTGGGTGCCCCTCTCGTCATGCCAGCGATCCAACTCTCTCGGCCTCATCCAATCACAAGTTACCACTCATTCAATGGCCAATCTGCGCCCTTTGTTTTGATGGCCGCGGATCAAAGGATGGTCCAAGGGTCAGGAAGATGTCCCTTTCCTCCGTACCGGTGTCAGTGTCGATGGCGCTACAGCAGCTTCACCCACTCCCGTTGGCGCCCACATGAGGCCTCAATTTCCTGCCACTTTGGCATCCTTTTACTCACTCTTTGCCTATAAAAACTCTCCCCGAGATCGTTCCCCTCTCTTTTCGGCTCATTCCGCATTTCCGCTAGCCTTATAACCATTGTTTCGCCCTTCTTCGTCCTCCTTCCCCATGGGCGCCGCCCACTTCCGGTGACGTATAATCGGGCTCCTCCTTCACCCCACATCATGCTTAGGCGGCCAAAGAGTCGGCATTGAGGATCTAGGCATCGAAGGCCGGTCCTCTTAGCCTAGATCCCCTTCCCTCATGGTCCGGCTAAGTTCCGGCGACAAGCTCCACTGTGCGATGGTGGCTTACGCAGGTTGTGCCACGCGAGGGTGTAGTTTAGATCCCATATTGCCGGTGGGGAACTGTGGGCGGTGGGCGGCAGCTGGAAAACGGTGTTGGGCTGCCTCTGAGCAGTTCGCGGGCCCGGGGTAGTTTAGATCAGTGCCCACCAAGCCCAGGTCTGTGGGGCGCCATCGCGCAGTCCATCTCAATACTAAGGCCCTGTTTGGTAGGGTGTAATTTGTAGAAGTGATGTTCAAATGTTACTTTTTTCAGATTGCCAAAGTATTTGGTAGGGTGTATATTAGTGAATTGTAACTGCATGCAAGTACTTGATTGCCCTCCAATTCCTGGAAATTGTACCGCGCCCGAAAAGGGTGCGGTCGGGTGCAGTTCCGCTGGTTTACGATGTGAGCTGTCTGTTCGTATTTGTTGTCTTAAAAATTCAACTGGTCAGTTAAGAAAAAAAAGCCGGCAGATTAGTATGCTGGCACAGCAGCGGTGTTCTAATGGGAATGAGCGCTCACTCTATCTCTCCTACGTTCAAAGCACGCTTTAATTATCCCTTTCAAGCGTAATTGGCAAGTATAAGAAAGTAGCAGTTGTTGCTACCAAATAGTCGCAGATCAAAACAAAGAATTTATTTTACACCTAACCAAATAAAAACAAAGCAGTATGAAATATATGATTATGATTGATGTAATTTTCAATTCATCAAACTACATCCGGTCACATCCTACCAAACAAGCCCTAAGATCAATATTTGACGATCCATATTTGATCTTTTTGAGGTAATCTTCCAAAAATCATATCTCCTTATTCCCTTATCCAAATCAACCAAATGATATATGGTTTTTCATCAAAAAATCGTGATTTTTTCAATGAAAATAGCTTCAGAAACCAATTGTACTCGTAGTTCCTATGTTTTTGCTAAATGTAACACTTTTACACTCTTGTAATAATCCTTATGCTCTATTATGCTTTCATTGAAATTTTAATGATCAAAGGTTTCCCTAATACCTTATATCAGTAAATTTGATCTATTAGAACTTGTATAACACCTTGGATCATCTTGATGTACCTAAAATGCGTACCTTGCTCTATCATGACTAGCTTCGGTTTAAAAATGGATCTTTTAGTGCTTATGTGATACAACTTGCCCATAGATGCAATCTCTAGCATGTTTTACTATCTCATTATCACCTAACATTGAAATTAGTAATACTTATGAGTCTATATGCCATGTTTGACTAATATCTCATGCCTCTTTGACTTAAGTATATATTGTGATCTTAAAGGACCCACCTTTATACTAATGTGCCCAAAGTATGTTGTTTAAGTACTTATGTGAATGGATCCTTATTCTTGTGCCAAAGTGGATCCTTGTTATTCAAATCTTTGTGTTCACTTTTAAATCAGTCCTTAAATGACTTGTTTCACAAAAATGTCATGTTTCACACTCATGTACTCTCTTAACTACATGTAACACCTAGTATGACCTAAATGCATATGCTGCTTGTTTGAGATCTAACCTTATTAAGAACATGCTATAATGTTACACATGTATCTTGAGACTTCAGATCAATTGAATTATCTTGATATTACTCTATAATCCTAACTTTATCTACTTAGCGCTTTGATGGTTTGGAAATGTACAATATTGCATGAATGAACCTCGTATGACTAGTAATGTATCTTGCATGTTTAAGCGATGATGATAACCTAATATAATGCTTCCCTTAATCCTAAATCAGACCTTATCCTTATCTAGTAGTACTCATAATGTGTATGTATCACCTAGACCTAAGGTGTTAGTATGACTTTTGGTCTATGATTGAATACTTGCATACTTGTTTGGAACTAAGATTGAAAAACCTGAAACCTAGGTCTAGGGGAACATCCACATATATCATAAGATGTTTAGTTTATCAATGCCTACTCATCTAAGACCCAATATTATTTCTTTTTACATCTTAGGTCCATGTTGGCTTGGGCCTTCCCTAGGGATCTCACTCATGAATCATAACTTGTACTCTACTCACAAGCTGCACTTAATCTCTTGACCCTACTATGGTATTGGCTTGTTTGTATGTATGCTCATATGAATGCTTCACTAGTTAATTACTTGTTTGCGCTACTTGTTCTTTATGATTAGTATGTTCGTTTTGCTTAAAATATGTTGAACAAACCTTGAACATAATTGAACTTTTCCATTATACAAGCCTAGTGTATTTGCATGTATTCTCGGGGTAAGGGCACAAGGTTGAGAGTCTTACTTGACATGTCATGCTAAGGCAGACCATGTCGATAAAAGGGTTGGCTATTCTTGAGCACCCTTACGGACTCTTCCAATGGGAAGTTGATCAATGGCCATAATATGTTGTTAAGTATAATGGAAATGCACTTAAAACATAGTTTGTATAAAACAATGTTGTTAACTGTCCTCGCCTTATTTCTAATTCTTGCTTTATATGATGTTTTTAGCCAAGCAACTTTTATTATACTCTTAAAGTGTTTACTTGCCTCTTTCATAGCATACTTTATGCTTTAGCATTAATATGTTTTGCTTATTGAATTTGTAGTTGTCAAATGAAGATCCGCTGCACTCAAGACTCTAAGATCTCAAATGAAACACCTATGAGTATACTTGAAAATATAAATTGGTACATGTTTCTCTATCTCCTACAGTATCGTGTTATATCTTGTATTACTACTTTTACATATATATTGCCTGCGTGAAATATGTTATGAGATCCATTCTAGGGTCGGACGCCTAGGTTCACTCACCTTTGCATTGTAGCCATTACGAGCGTGGACTTAGGCGGATTTGTGAGAAATGGTATCAGAGCCATATACACATGCCTCTATATATGTTTAAGGCATGACACATCTTAAGAACCCAAGGAGGACTAAAAATCCTTTGCTCAAAGTTTAGATAGTATTTTAGCATCTCACCTCTTCTTTAAGGACCACCTAAGCCACCCAAGTAGATGATGAATAGGTAGTCTTCTCATCTCCTCATGTGATCCTTCTCTCATGACCATTAATAACATGAATTCTCAATTTGGGTAGCTTATGCATAGGAAAAGCTAAAATTCATTTGAAATCATGAAAGTTTACTTGAGATGTTAATGCCATGATCTGATCTTAAATTTGAAAACCCTATTTGATGTAAGAAAGTACTTTGGAAAGTGATGTACTAATGAAAACTCAATGTTATCTGCTCAGAAATGAGTGCTTTTTATGTTTGAGGTAAACTATTGATATGGTGGAATAAGGTGGAACTCATGTTTTATACCTCATGTTTGATGATGCCCGTGTTGATTAAACCTATGTTGTCCCTATTTTTACCAAATCACAAACATATCTAAGTAAAACTTGCTCTATAGATATGTATCATGCCACATAATTTGATGTGACCATGTCTTTGAACTCGTAGATCACAATATGATGACTTGTATACAAGAGGCATTTCCCTATTGACTTCTATGCCTCTTTGTAATCCCCTTTTTTTATAAACAAGATGTACATGGATATCACTTTTGTACTACTAGGCTCAAACTCTTCAATTCTCAATTTGACTTCTCAATTTCTAAGATATACCCTTACCTTGACCTTCAAAGGGAGGGAACACAATTATGACCTTGACCTTGCAAAATCTTGAATATGGTTGTCCTACTATGGCTTTGAACTTTGAATGCATGACCCTATGGAGTACGATTTGACAATTGTTACTCACTATTTTTAGATATGATTGAAAACTCATGTCCAATATAGACTAGCATGCTAGATTAGAGTGATGGTTGAATCATCACTCCCTTAACCTAGGTTACATCCCCATTATGACTGCCTCTAAATTTTTCATCTTGTTGATTATTTAGAGTTTGGAAAGGTAACCACTTCCACCCGATTGTGATTTCTTGGATGATGTCTCTAATAGGTCAAACCTATGATGATATTGATACTCAGTCTTAAATCTCAATTTGATGATGATATTAAAATATGATGATGTCAACTGTAGTTATTGGTTAAGTTCCTATAAAGACCTAGATCTAGATCATTCATCAACCTTAATCATCATGAAAATGAACTCGATAATGATGCCATGAAATGTTGAATAATTCTTGAAATGTTGCTCGATTATTGCTCGATTGTTGTATGCAGATGAATGATCACCCTAAGGTCTAGATAGGAATCTAAACCTAGCTTAGACATGTTTGAACCTATGACTTTGATTTCCAAACTTGACTCTCGATATTGATATATGAAATTTTGACTCGTGATTATCGATCCTGATTTTGACTCGACTCCTATGATCACCCTATTTGGATCTTGTGATCACCCACAATATATGATTGATGACTTTCATGTTCCCAAATCTCAAAATTAAAATGATGATTATGATGATTTGCCCAATTTATCAATTAGGGGTGAGCTCCATGTAGACTAGGGTGGTGCCTTCCATCGATTTAGAGCACAAAATCACGATGTTGAAATATGAATTCTTGATCATGGATGTATAATCCCACATTGGCCAATGTAGAAGCTAGAACCCTAAATGTTGGGAATGAAAGTCATGCCTTACTCTTAAACTTTATTTGTTTGACCGAAATGTGATCTCTTCAAATTGGTGATCTATAGGTTGATATCCCCCAATTTGTACCTCATATGACGACCTTCCCAATTCGATGATCAATGTGACTATGCTTTGACTATGATGCTTGATTTCTCAATAGTATTGATGTTGAAGGAATTCCAAGTTGATTTTGATTTGGAGTATGAAAACTCAATCTCGATTAACAACTTGATTTAAATTTCAGGACAAAATTTCTTTTAAGGTGGGGAAGATGTAATAACTTGAATTCCACACCTTAAATGTGACTTCTAAACTCTTTCTCACTCTTTTTACACCATAATTTCCATGTATGTATGTGTTTTAATTACAATTGATCCATCTAGTATGCTTTTACCACCTTGGTGATACTCATTTTGATAAAAATGAAGTTTCCATTGATATCACACACCCTCACTATTCTCTTAAATTTTTATCATATCCATGTAAGATTTTGTAGCCCATTCTTGTGCTTGTGTTGTAGATATTCAAATTATCTTTCCAATGACACAAAAATTACCTCAATTCAAGATCTAAAGCTCAAGATATGACCTATACAATTTGACTCAATTTGTAATTATTTTAATGAATTTCATTTTAGTTTTAGCCTTAATGGGTCTTATGGGATGCGCAACCTAGCTAGTGGATGTCCCACTCTCCATGCTAGCGATCCAACTCTCTCGACCTCATCCAATCACGAGTTACACCCATTTGATGGCCAATTTGGGCCCTTCATTTTGATGTTCGTGGACCAAAGGATGATCCAAGATGTCCCTTTCCTCTGTACCGGTGTCCAGTGCCAATGGTGCTATAGTAGATTCACCCACTCCCACTGGCCCCCACTCGAGGCCTCAATTTCCTACCACTTTGGCATCCTTTCTCATGTTTGGCTATAAAATCTCTCCTTGAGATTGTTCCCCCTCTTTTCGGCTTGTTCCGCTAGCCCTAGCACCATTGTTTCTCCCTTCTTTGTCCTCCTTCACCATGGATGCCGCCCACCTCCAGTGAGATATAGATGGGCTCCTCTTCTTCCCCACATCATGTTGAGGCATCCTTAGAGTCAGCGTTGAGGAGTCAGGCATCAACGACCGGTCCTCTTAGCCTAGATCCCCTTCCCTCCATGGTCCGGCTAAGTTTCGACAACAAGACCGAAAGTGTGATGATGGCTTACACGGGTTGTGTCATGCGAGGGTGTAGCGGTGAGTGGCGGTTATGAGCGATGTATAGGGTTCCTAGATCATTGGTGGGGGACTATGGGTAGTGGGCGGCAGTTGGAAAATGGTGTCGGGCCGCCTCAGAGTTGTTAACAAGCTTGGGGTAGTTTAGATCAGTGCCTGCCAAGCCTAGGTCGGAGGGGCGCCATTGCCCAGTCCATCTCAACACTTTGATTGCTATCTGATGATCCAGAATTGATCTTTTTGAGGTAATATTCCAAAAATCATATCTCCTTACTCCATTGCCCAAAATAAACAAATATATGGTTTTTCATCAAAAAACCATGATGTGTCCAATGAAAATAGCTTCAGAAACCAATTGTACTTGTAGTTCCTATGTTTTTGCTAAATGTAACACCTTTGTACTCTTGAAATGATTTATATGCTCTATTATGCTTTCCTTGACATTTTAATGAGCAAATGTTTCCCTAATACCTTATATCAGTAAATTTGATATATTAGAACTTGTCTTCACCTTGGATCATCTTAATGTACCTAAAATGCCTACCTTGATCTATCATGACTAGCTATGGTTTAAAAATGGCTCTTATGTGCTTATGTGATACAACTTGCCCATAGATGCAATCTCTAACATGTTTTACTATCTCATGATCACCTAACATTGAAATGAGAAATACATATGATTATGTATGCCGTGTTTGACTAATATCTTATGCCTCTTTTCCTTAAGTATATCTTGTGATCTTATTGGACCCACCTTTACACTAATGTGCCCAAAGTATGATATTCAAGTACTTATGTGATTGTATTCTTATTCTTGTGCAAAAGTGGATCCTTGTTATTCAAATCTTTATGTTCACTTTTAAACAGTCCTTAAATGACTTATTTCATAAAAATGTCATGTAGTACACTCATGTACTCTCTTAACTACATGTAACACCTAGTATGACATGAATGCATGTGATGCTTGTTTGAGATCTAACCTTGCTAAGAACATTCTGACTTATTTCATAAAAATGTCATGTAGTACACTCATGTACTCTCTTAACTACATGTAACACCTAGTATGACATGAATGCATGCGATGCTTGTTTGAGATCTAACCTTGCTAAGAACATTCTCTAATGTTACACATGTATCTTGAGACTTCAGGTCAATAGAATTATCAAGATATTACTCTATAGTCATAACTTGATCTACTTAGTGCTTTGATGGTTTGGAAATGTACAATATTGCATGAATGAACCTTGTATGACTAGTAATGTATCTTACATGTTTAACCGATAATGATAAACTAATCTCACGATTGCCTTACTCCTAAATTGGACATTATCTTTATCTAGTAGTACTCATAATGTGGATGTATCACCTAGACCTAAGGTGTTAGTATGACCTTTGGTCTATGATTGAATACTTGCATGTTTTTGGAACCAAGATTGAAAAACTAGAAACATTGGTCTAGGGGAATATCCACATGTATCATATGATGTTTAGCTTATCAAATGCCTACTCATCTAAGACCCAATATTATGTCTTTTTACATCTTAGGTCCATGTTGTCTTTGGCCTTCCTTAGGGATCTCACTCATGAATCATAACTTGTACTCTACTCACAAGGTAAGCTAATTTCTTGACCCTACTATGGTATTGATTTGTTTGTATGTATGCCCGTATGAATGCTTGGATAGTTAATTACTTGTTTGAGATACTTGTTCCCTATGATTAGTATGTTTGTTTTGCTTGAAATATGTTGAATAAACCTTGAACATAATTGAACTTGTCCATTATACAAGCCTAGTGTACTTGCTTGTATTCTCAGGGTAAGGGCACAAGGTTGGGTGTCTTACTTGAGATGTCAAGCTAAGGCGGACCATGTCGATAAAAGGATTGGCTAATCTTGAGCACCCTTACAGACCTTCCAATGGGAAGTTGGTAAATGGTCATAATATGTTGTTAAGTATAATGGAAGTGCACTTAAAACACACTTTGTATAAAATAATATCGTTAAGTGTCATCACCTTGTTTCTAATTTTTTTTCTATATATGATGCTTTTAGCCAAGCACCTTCTATTATACTCTTAGATTGTTTATTTGCCTCTTTCATAGAGTATTTAATGCTTTAGCATTAATATATTTTATCTATCGAATTTGTAGTTTCCAAATGAAGATCCACCGCACTCAAGACTATAAGATCTAAAATGAAACACATATGGGAATACTTGAAAATACAAATGGGTACATGTTTCTATATCTCCTTTAGTATCTTGTTATATATTGTGTTACTACTTTTACATATATACTTCCTGTGTGAAATATGTTATGAGATCCATTCTAGGGACGGACGCCCAGGTCCACTCGCCTTTGGCTTAGTAGCCATTAGGAGTGTGGACTTAGGGTAACAAATAGTTCCATGACATGACTTCAGGTCTAAGGACCACAATCACCATGGCCACATGAGATATGATTTTGACTTCCATTTATGTCTTCCATGTATCATACTCAAGTTGGGTATGTCCAATACAATTGTTCATGACAAATACCTATGTGCTTGACTTGATATCCATTATAATGACTAATGAGACATAGTCATTAGTCAACACACATACCAGTCTTAATGTATTATCATTGTCCTAATTTCTACAATCTGACTAGGGACCTAGACAAGAATGGATTCCCTTAGAATATACATGATCCAATGTGTACGTCCTCAACTTGAAACCACATGTCATTGAGTCATTCATCCTTATAATTTATCATATATATCTTTGAACACAAATTGAAGAAAACATAATAATTGGGATTTCCTTAATGATAATCAAATCAATTATAAAGTTTTGCATTACAATCATCATATGACTAGCTCTGAGGTCATGCTACCAGAAATATCCCAATTGAACTATTGACAATCACTCAGAAATCTAAGTCCAAGTGATCTAACATGATTGTCATGCTTTTGTTGTGAAAGTGCTTTTCTTAGAGGATCAACAATGTTGTTTTTGGTTGATAGTCTATAAATGTTCACATCCTCTCAATGCATGATCCTTCATATGAAATGGTAGCATTATAATGTATGCTTGGAACACTAAAGTGATTTGGGTTCCTTATATTGTGCGGTTGCTTCATTGTTGTCACACTATAGCTCTACTACATCGTCAATGGATGGGACCACTCATAGTTCACCAATGAACATCCTTATCTATACAATTTCTTTTGATACACTGAAGGTAGAAATGTATTTGGCTTATATTATTGAATGAGCTAGTATCTCTTGCTTGCAACTTTTATAGCTCATATCTCTACTGATGAGGAAAACACAAAACTTGATTGCATTGGTAGTCATTCTTGTTGGTTTGGAAGCTTGCATCAGTGTAAACTTTTACAACCAACTCTTCTTCAACATTATAACTAAGGAATTGATCCTTAGTTCTTATCACATACTTAAGTATGTTTTATAGAAGTCCAGTGACCTTCGTTGGGATTTGACTGGTACCTACTCATCATGCTTAAAGAACATGAGACGTAGAGACGTGTGTATAAGATTATGTACACAATGAATATAATAGAATATGCATATGGAATTTATTCATGTGTGCCCTTTCTTCAGTTCCTCTAGGTAGAGTTATAATTATGATGCATATGGAATCTTATAACATTGCATAAATGATCGATCCAATTGAAGATATTATAGGTTCCTATAATAGAGAAAGAAAATCTTTCTCCGTCTATAGCATGTAGTTTCACCTCCGATGTAGTCAAGGATCTAATTTTTTTTTAGATCATGTATATCTGAACATGTTTAAGATCTACATTTGTATCTAATACACATGCTTAAGAAATAGATAACTCTATGACATATATACTTAAAGTGGATATCTCTAACCCCTACTCCTTCTTTAGTTCCTTTAGGTAGAGAGGACAATGCCCTTCAAATGTTCAATTTGGGGACAATTGTGACAATCTCCTTCTTTAGCCACTCCTCCTTATGTCTTAAGTGTAGAAGACTTGGACTTTTGGTAAACCTTATAACTTTTCTTGGATTTGCCTTTGTCCTTGGACTTTACTATTCCTTTATTTATCATCAACATAGATTTGGGTTGGTCTTTAATTATCCCTTTTTTGTCCTTAACATGTCAAGTAGCTATGTATATGGTTTAACAAAACTATTTGTGTTGTAATTCATGAAAAATTGTTTACATGAATCTTGAAATTATCACAGGATCACATACATAGCCAACTCTTGACCTAAAGAGAATCCTAGTTTATCCAAACTTTTTGCATATCCAATTAGCTTTGAGTGCATAGGGTCCAACTAGATCATTCTGACATTTTTCACTAAAATAATGCCTTGGAGAATCCATGCCTTTCTTTCTTAGCTTGTTCTTGGTACATGTTCTTGATATGTGTCATCTCAACAACTCCCATGTTCTCATGTTGATTCTGAAGTTCATGATTCATCAAGCATAGTATAACACACTTAATGTTTATGGTATCATTGGAATTCATATGATAAGCCAACCTTTGGCCCTAGGTGTTGGTATGTATGCCCATAGAGCAAGTCATGTCATGATTGTAATGGGATACTCTGTAAATGATTTGAATAATAAACGCAATTTCCAATCTATATGTTTTAACGATTTCTGAGATGATAGTGTACCATGATAGATGTCTAGAGAATTGTTTTTACTCAATGACGTATGGTTTTAGGTTAAGGACCTAAATGATGAGATCATACAGATGTTAAGAGTATACATTCTTATTTAGTCCCTAGTCGGTTGTTATTGTGGAAATAACCATAGACACCAATAACACTAAACTAGATTGTGTGTTGGTTGATGACATAATCTCATTAGTCATGATGTAGTGATATCAAACCAAGCACATAGGTACTTGTTAGAGAACAAGTGTACCAGACAGACCCACCGTGAGAGTGACACATGGAACCATGATTTGGTAGTCATAGTCAGCTCTCACAGTAATGGTGGTGAGTGTGATTCTTCGACCTAAAATCACTACACTCAACACATGTCGTTGGGTACACTTTGACATCATCAAACGCAGTCCTGAAACATGGATTGTTATAAAGGTGATGATTGGGTGACTTTGACACATGGGGCTTTTGAGGGTGAGTGACAAATATGGGATTTGTCCCTCCTAAGGGAGTTTGATGTCCATAGCCACTTGATGAGTAGGATTGAGAAAGGCATGCGCATGCATGTGTGAATCAATATGTGATATTGATGTCACACACATCTCACCCAGTCTGATCTGAGATCAAGGAAATGGATGAACGTTGAAAGGATGACTGTACCATGCCTTGAGTTCATTCAGGAGATTAGTGATAAAGGAATTATACATTCAATGTGACACCATTCACGGATTGTAGGATTGAAAGTTGTTCTCCAACTTTCTATTTCACTTGGGTAGCACTGATGTGTGACTAGGCACCACTCTTTGCTTGTGAAGTCATATGTGTTATGGACTTTCACTGCCAACGTGAAATGGACCTGTAGGGTCACACACACTAGGACATGTTCCTGGAATAGGAGTTTCTCCATAAATCTTGTTTGGATTGATTACTAAAGGAGTTTAGTAGTTCAATTAAACACCCAATCGATTGATAGCTCAAAATCGTAGTGTTCAAGGTGTTGGATCAAATGATTAGAGTATCAGATTGTTTGAAACTATGATTGACTGATCTGCTGCCCCAACCGATCGGCTCATGCAGATGAACCGATCGGCTCAGGATGGTGAGCCGAGTGGCTCAGGTCAATGAACCAATCGGTTCAAATAGTTGAACTGGTCGGGTGACCAACTGAGTTTGTTTCACTTGTCAAATTTGATTTGGACAAGGACTAATATATGATTAATTGGAAACGAACATGGAAAGTCAATTCGAGTTGGACCAGGAGCATGAACCGATCGGCTTAATCATGAACCGATCAGATCAGATGCCCCCAAATGACCGGTTCAGGTGTGAACCGATCGGCTGAGGTCACCAACTGACCGTTTCTTGCTTGAAATGATCGGTTCAACTGGCGCAGTTTGTCAGATTTTATGGAAAATCTCAAACTCTTCTACTCCTGATTTAATCCCGCATTGCCTGGGGTAGAGAACCATGTCCCATGACCCTCCTATATATAGGGGTATTGGGGGCTTCTCTGACAATACAACTCAGAATACCACTTGCTCTGTAAAGTTGTCATTCTCTCTAGTTGTGGTAACCAGGAGAGCCCGAGCAAGTGCTACCCAATAAGGGAGGCACATCAAGGGAAAGACAACTATAGAAAAGCGGTTGGTGGCAGGAGAGTGTGTCAGTGACTAGTACGCCGACAGGAGGGTGCGACTCCTTCTGGTGCCTTGTGTGACAAGGCGATCAGAGTTCCAGGTGGTCCGTGTGGACTACTTCAGAGGCGGGAGACTTCTTTCGCTCGGAGGACAATTGTCAATCCCGACAATCCCGGTGAGACCAGGAGCTGCACAGACACTGTCCAAGACCAGAGGTGAAGACCGTGCAAGCCACGAGGTAATGTCGCCGAGCAAGCCTCGGGACAAGGTATGTCTCTACAAACCATCCTTCCTACTGTATAGATGTTGATGTGATTCCTTTATACTGGGTTCGAGGAGAAGAAATTTTTTGTTTCTGCTGCCCTCTCTGTCTCCCTATAATCCAACAGTGGTATCAGAGCCACGTCAACTGCTCTATACTTTATGATTATCGATATGATTGATTTTGGTTTGTCACCTTTATTTATTGCATACGATGCGAATAAAATTGGCTTTATGCATGTCCAATCCTAAATCCACAAATCCTAATATACATATATGATATGTAATATGAATGCACTCGATACACGTCGCCCTTAAACGAGTTTTGCGGTGGATGTATAGTGTGGTTATGGCCAATAAACCCTATGTCTGTGTATGGTTGCATGTGGATGCTTACATATCAGTTTGCGCACCAATTCCCTATCTCCTATTCATGATGTAACTTAAGATAACTCGAGATTTTTTTCCTACCTTTGCTCCCCCTAAATGTAACTCGGGGTTTCCTTTTTCAAATGTAAAATATGATAGATATTTTATTTCCTATTATGTCAAAGAACGGAGGACAATCTGACGACAACTGAGACGATCGGTTCAAGGTGTGAACCTATCGGTTGGTGATCCAGACGATCGTCTCGAGGAGCGAGACGAGCGGGTGGCGACCTGAGGAGATGCATGATGACCAGTGAACCGATCGGATGGAGGCGCCAGTTGATCGACTGGTGGCACCCAACCGACCGGTCTGATGATGAGTCGATCAATCAGGGAGATGAGTTGATCAAATCCAGAAAGGCAAATCACAGAGTTCATCTTGTACAGGTTGCATGTGATGTGGACCTAGATGACTGTGATTCCTCTTGGCTCGAAGAATCACATTAGGATGGCCATAATCATTGCTTTTATTGTTTCACATGTTTTCTGTGGAATATAGCATGTATATGACACTCAGTGTTTCAAAAAGCAGTATGCGTTATGCGTTCGGAGAGGTCACCTTGTAGAGTATATGCGGTATGCGGGAGTATATGCGGAATTATATGCGGTTTTGGATTTTTTAATTAATTAATTATTATTATATATATATATATATTAATCATGATTTACATAATTAATTTGTGCAATTGTGTATCTAAATAGTACAATTACAAGAATAATGGATGCAATTATGCAAATATGCAATCATCACAACTTAAATAAATACAAACATGCACTATAATCTAAATTTAAACAAACATAAATGAATGTAAATGTATAAAAGAAGAAATCAGAATATCTCTAACTAAAAATAGGGGTATAATCGGCCTTGTATGTGGACGTACAACCGATTATGCGGCTTGGACCGCTTTTTGGACCGATTTTCATTATGCACTTTTTTGGAGGACCGCACCTTGTATGCGGCCGCTTATGCGGGCGCATACACTGATTTTTGAAACACTGATGACACTTACTATATTGTGGTGATTGGATATGTATATGTACCTATAAAAACCAAATCCCTCATCTAAATATTAAGTCTTTCACACCTTCTATTAGCAACACACATGAAAAACCTGATCGACCAAGCGTAGGTTATGTCAAAGCATGGTGCGCTGTCTATCTCACAGAAGTGTGAAGGGTGAACATGTAGGTTCTGCCAAAGCAGGGTGCATGTTTACCATGTCGACTTTTGGGATAGACTTAACTGGTGATTCTTAGAGCATCTAAGCCCAGAGGTACAAAATGTTCATGGTAAGGTGTTGCACATGTTCATTCATCAAGAGTTGCATATGATGAAATTGGCATGATGGCCTACTTAAATAGTCAAGTTGTGGGCAATTAGCCAAAGCTGACTCATGACTTGATGAAATACAGATCTTGCCCACTAGAAGATTGTGCGCTGCAATCTTACGAATTGATGGTGAGGGTTGTCAATTTGAATCAAAATAGTGGGAGCGGTAATTAATTAAAGGCCTAATTAACTATCGTCAAATTTTATTCAAATCAAATCAAATCAAAAGAGTTTTGACAAATGCAATTTTCTCTTATAGAATGGCAAAAGAATCATCTTTTAAAATGGGCAAATTAATTGAGAATAAATTCCATAACTGGTTGGGGATGATGAGAAATGTTCTGCACCATCCAAATACACCGATGACTTTTGAGTCCACTCTATGTACGCTTAAGGCGTTGTCTGAGACAAGTGAGAAGAAGGATAGTTCATTGATAGAGATCAATGGAACGAAGTCTAAGGACATAGGTAAGGGAGAGAAGGGTTCTCTCGCCAAACCAAATTCTTCTACACTCAAAACATAGAGAGGATGTAAGGAACGATGGAAGAAGAAGCGAGAGATAGAGATCTCTACTTCTGGTGTATACATGATAGAGATTGACTTTACTACTTCTTTGTTATGGGTACTTGATACCGGATGTGGATCTCACATTTGTTCAAATGTGAAGGATCTTAAGAGAAGTAGGCCTTTAGGGAAAGGCGAGATTGAACTACGTGTTGCCAATGGGGCAAGAGTTGCCGCCAGTGTCGTAGGAACCTATGAGTTAACTCTACCTAGTAGGATAATAATAGAGTTGAAGAACTGCTATTATGTACCTTCCATAAATAGGAATATCATTTCCGTCTCTTGTTTGGACAAGGATGTTTTTGAATTTCTTATTAAGAATGGAAAGTGTTCCATTTCAAAAGATGGAATCTTTTATGGCAGTGCCCCAATGTCTTATGGTCTATACTTGATAGATCTAGAGACAAGTGTATACAACCTAAACACCAAAAGGCAAAAACTCAACAACTCAAATAAAACGTATCTTTGGCATTGTCGTCTATGACACATAAATGAGAAGCGCATTTATAGACTCCATAAAGATGGTTATCTAGACTCTTTTGATTATGAATCAATAGAGACATGTGAATCTTGTTTGTTGGGAAAGATGACCAATTCAGGTAAAAGTGAGAGAGCTAGTGATCTATTAGGACTCATACATACTGATGTATGTGGGCCTTTTAGAACTAATGCCAGAAATGGGTATCAATACTTCATTACCTTCACTGATGACTTCAGTAGGTATGGCTATGTGTACCTGATGAAACATAAGTCAGAAACCCTTGAAAGGTTCAAGGATTTCATGTATGAAGTACATAACCAACTTGGTAAAAGTATTAAAGCACTTCAATCCGATTGAGGTGGAGAATATTTAAGCCAGAAGTTTGAGGACCTTCTGTGAGCTCGTGGTATTGTATCACAATGGACTCCGCCTGGAACACCACAACATAACGGTGTGTCTGAAAGAAGGAATCACACTTTACTGGATATGGTGCGATCAATGATGAGTTTTACTGATCTTCCGATTTCCTTCTGGGGTCGTTCTCTTGAAACCACCGTGTTTACACTTAACCGAGTACCATCTAAATCGGTTCAAAAGACACCATATGAGATATGGACTGGGAAGCATCCCAATATGTCTTTTATGAGGATTTGGGGGTGTGTGGCATATGTCAAGAAAATGTTTCCTGACAAGCTAGGCCCTAGATCTGATAAATGTTATTTTGTTGGATATCCTAAGGAGACCAAGGGATATTACTTATACCACCCAACTGACAACAAAGTGTTTGTTGACAAGGATGATGTGTTCCTAGAAAAGGAATTTATTTCCAAAGGAAGCTGTGGGAGGAAAATAGAGCTTGAAGAGGTTCAAGCCCAACAAGAAAACATTGAACCAGTAGATGTACAAGAGGAACATAGAGATTCACAAGGTGTTGTGGAATCTCAGTCTCCTCAAGTAATACAAGGACCTCGTAGATCTAGTAGGACACGCCTTGAACCTGAGAGGTTTGGATACCTTGTGACTCAGGAAGGCAGTGAGTTGATCATAGATGATGATCCAACTACCTATCTAAAGGCTATGGAGGGACCAGATTCTGAGAAATGGCTTGAGGCCATGAAATCTGAGATGGAATCCATGTATTCCAACAAATTATGGACTTTGGTGGAACCACCCAAAGGGGTAAAACCCATAGGGTGCAAGTGGGTCTTCAAGAAGAAGATCGACATGGATGGCAATGTGCAAACTTATAAAGGTAGATTGGTTGTGAAGGGTTTCCGACAAGTTCAAGGTGTTGACTATGACGAAACTTTTTCTCCAGTTGCCATGATTAAGTCCATCAAGATCATGCTTGCTATTGCGGCTTACTATGACTACGAGATTTGGCGAATGGATGTTAAAACTACATTCCTTAATGGGAATATAAATGAGGATGTATGCATGACACAACCTGAAGGTTTTGTAGATCCAACGAATGCCAATAAAGTCTGTAAGCTACAAAGGTCAATCTATGGATTGAAGCAAGCATCTCGGAGTTGGAATTTTTGATTTGATGAGGACGTCAAAGTGTTTGGCTTTATTCAAAATGAAGATGAACCTTGTGTGTACAAGAAGGTTAGTGGGAGCACGACCACATTTCTCATATTGTATGTGGATGGCATACTATTGATGGGGAATGATGTCACAGCCTTAGAGAAGGTAAAGACTTGGCTTGGGAATACTTTCTCAATGAAGGACTTAGGAGAAACATCCTACATTCTAGGTATTAAGATTTATAGAGATAGATCTAAAAGGCTTCTCGAACTAAGTCAAAGCACGTACATTGACAAAGTGTTGAAGCGGTTCAGCATGGAGAACTCAAAGAGAGGCAACATCCCCATGCTACATGGAGTCACCATCTTTAGAGCTCAATGTCCCCAATCTTGTGAAAAGAGGGAGCGTATGAATGGGATCCCATATGCATCAGCCATCATATCCATCATGTACACTATGTTGTACACATGCCTAGATGTCTCGTATGCCCTCAGCATGACGAGCAGGTACCAGTCAGATCCTGGGGATGCTCACTAGACAGTCATAAAGAACATCCTCAAGTACTTGCGAAGGACTAAGGATTAGTTCCTTGTATACAACGGTGAGGAAGAACTGGTTGTAAGAGGTTACATCGATGCAAGCTTCCAAACTGACAAAGATGATTATAGATCGCAATAAGGATTTGTATTTTGCCTAAACAATGGAGTTGTGAATTGGAAGAGTTCCAAGCAAGAAACAATTGCCGATTCTACTATAGATGCCGAGTATATTGTTGCTTCACATGCAGCAAAGGAGGCTGTGTGGATCAGGAAGTTCATCAATGAACTTGGTGTAATTCCCAGTAGATGTGATGCAATAGAGCTTTATTGTGACAATAATGGAGATATTTCTCAAGCTAAGGAGCCCTGATCACATCAACGGTCCAAGCACATACTGCAGTGCTTCCATCTCATACGAGAGATCGTACAACGAGGAGATGTGAAGATTTGTAAAGTACCAATTGAAGACAACATAGTTGATCCACTGACAAAGGCCCTTTCTCAGCAGAAGCATGATGGTCATGCTAGGTCACAAGGACTCAGGTTCCTATGTGACTGGCTCTAAGTGCAAGTGGGAGTCTGTTGGTATGTATGCCCATAGAGAAAGTCATGTGATGATTGTAATGGGATACTCTGTAAATGATTTGAATAATAAAGGCAATTTCCAATCTATATGTTTTAACTATTCTGAGATGATAGTGTACCATGATATATGTCTAAAGAATTGTTTTTACTCAATGACGTATGCTTTTAGGTTAAGGACCTAAACGATGAGATCATATGGATGTTAAGAGTATACATTCTTGTTTAGTACCTAGTCGGTTGTTATTGTGGAAATAACCATAGACACCAATAACACTAAAGACTAGATTGTGTGTTGGTTGATGACAGAATCTCATTAGTCATGATATAGTGATATCAAACCAAGCACATAGGTACTTGTTAGAGAACAAGTGTACCAGACAGACCCACCATGAGAGTGACACACGGAACCATGATTTAGTAGTCACAGTCAGCTCTCACAGTGATGGTGGTGAGTGTGATTCTTTGACCTAAAATCACTACACTCAACACATTGGGTACACTTTGACATCATCAAACGCAGTCCTAAAACATGGATTGTTATAAAGGTGATGATTGGGTGACTTTGACACATGGGGCTTTTGAGGGTGAGTGATAGATATGGGATTTGTCCCTCCTAAGGGAGTTTGATGTCCATGGCCACTTGATGAGTAGGATTGAGAAAGGCATGTGCATGCATGTGTGAATCAATATGTGATATTGATGTCACACACATCTCGCCCAGTATGCTCTGAGATCAAGGAAATGGATGAACGTTGAAAGGATGACTGTACCATGCCTTGAGTTCATTCAGGACATTAGTGACAAAGGAATTATACATTCAATGTAACACCATTCACTGATTGTAGGATTGAAAGTTGTTCTCCAACTTTCTATTTCACTTGGGTAGCACTGATGTGTGACTAGGCACCGCTCTTTGCTTGTGAAGTCATAAGTGTTATGGACTTTCACTGCCAACGTGAAATGGCCTTGTAGGGTCACACACACTAGGACATGTTCTTGGAAGAGGAGTTTCTCCATAAATCTTATTTGGACTGATTACTAAAGGAGTTTAGTAATTCAATTAAACACCCAATCGATTGATAGCTCAAAATCATAGTGTTCAAGGTGTTGGATCAAATGATTAGAATATCATATTGATTGAAACTATGATTGACTGATCTGCTGCCCCAACCGATCGGCTCATGCAAATGAACCAATCGGCTCAGGCTGGTGAGACGAGCGGCTCAGGTCAATGAACTGATCGGTTCAAATAGTTGAACTGGTCGGGTGACCAACCGAGTTCGTTTCACTTGTCAAATTTGATTTGGACAAGGACTAATATATGATTAGTTGGAAATGAACATGGAAAGTCAATTCGAGTTGGACTAGGAGCATGAACCGATCGGCTCAATCATGAACCAATCGGCTCAGATGCCCCAAACGATTGGTTCATGTGTGAACCGATCGGCTGAGGTCACCAACCGGCCGTTTCGTGCTTGAAACGATCGGTTCAACTGGCGCAGTTTGTCAGATTTTCTAGAAAATCTCAAACCCTTCTACTCCTGCTTTAATCCCGCATTGCCCGGGGTAGAGAACCCTGTCCCATGACCCTCCTATATATAGGGGTATTGGGGGCTTCTCTGACAATACAACTCAGAACACTAGTTGCTCTGTAAAGTTGTCGTTCTCTCTGGTTGTGGTAACCAGGAGAGACCGAGCAAGTGCTACCCGATAAGGGAGGCACAACAAGGGAAAGATAACTACAGAAAAGCGAATGGTGGCATGAGAGTGTGTCGGTGACTAGTACATCGACATGAGGGTGGGACTCCTTCCGGTGCCTTACGCGACAAGGCGATCAGAGTTCCAGGTGGTCCGTGTGGACTACTTCAAAGTCGGGAGACTTCTGCCACTCGGAGGACAACTGTCAATCCCGACAATCCCGGTGAGACCATGAACTGCACAGACACCGTCCAAGACCGGAGGTGAAGACCGTGCAAGTCGTGAGGTAACATCTCCGAGGAAGCCTCGGGACAAGGTATGTCTCTACAAACCATCCTTCCTACTGTATAGACGTTGGTGCGATTCATTTATACTGGGTACGGGGAGGAGAAAATTTTTGTTTCCGCTGCCCTCTCTATCTCCCTATAACTCAACACTAGGTTCATTTGAAACAGGTGAATTTGATACATGTGTATCTAGGACATAGAGCTTATGCTCATGTGTGAACAATTCTCAAGGTCCTGGACCAGTCATCGAAGTTGTTTCCATTTAGTTTTTCCTTCTTGGGGATATATAGCAGTTAAAAGTTGATGTTGTTGGTTTCCATTTGACCTAGAAGAAGTAGTTGCATGAGTTGATATTTAATTTGAAAAAGTTCTATTATTATTAAATTGGTCGTTAATTAATACTTATCCCACTATTTTATTTTAAATTAATAAGCTTCACTGTTAGTTTGGAAGATTTGTGTAACAACTTGGACTTTCTCTCTCTTCCAATCATGCACATATTGACTATCTAAATGTTCAATTTTAATTAACAACGTCCCTTTCCATCAATTATATAACTTTGAGTCACATAATGCTCAAATGAGGAATAAAATTTCACATTGATCTTTTTTATAGATGGACTAATTTCATTGTGGAGGAGCCATACGACATCTACATGAGAAGAAAGACAAACTAACAAACCACACAATGGTCAAGAGCATATACAAACCACCACAAAAAGTCATATGGAAATTTGATAAGAAAAATGAAGCACATATCCATCTACTATTTTTTGTATAGTGTAGATTTCCATGAGGGATGCCTTCACCTTGATCATGTATTTGTGGTAGAGTAACTGCACCAAACCGGTGTTCCAAAAAGATTTCACCTCCACACTTGTTGCCATACAAAAATGCAATAAAGTTGACTGATAAAAAGTAACCTACTAAGAAGAGAGAAAAGAGTGTTGATCAACGAAGAGCAACAAAACAAAAAAGATACCTAGTTTAAAAAGAAAATAAGGAGAAAGAGGGTAGGAAACTCATCGCATTTGGGCTCAACAACATGTAGGAAGGAGACTGCTGCCTCCTAAGGCACCACACACAAGCCACCAAGCAAGTTTAGACAGTAAGGATGCATCCCAAGAGACGAGAAGCCTTTGAGCTGCCCAAGATCCAAAGCCATAAACCTAGAAAAATGCCTCTTCCACCAACACTAGTAAGCCATAGGAGAAAACAACCACACCTCATGGAGGAAAGACCATGTCGAGGTCAAGTGAGAAGGGGTTGAGGGGGAGTATGGTGCCACTTTGCATCAGCCACATCCCCTTCCCTCATCCAACCTCCATCAAAGAAGAAACCCTAGCCTCTCTAGAGAGAGGGGGCAAAAGGGGCTGCTAATTCACAAATGTCATAATAAGCTTAATTTACCAAAGTTGAGTGTATTATTAGACTTTTAAACATGAATTTTAATTATTGAGTCCATAAGTATCTTTCAAAATATTTCTTTAAGTAAAATAAATTCATGAACTAATAGTGAAAAATTTACCTCAATGAGATATATAGTTCGAAAGTTATGTATTTTGAATACAATCAAAGAAACCAAATCTTGTATCCTTCTCTTTCTAGATTCATGCCACACCAAAAATTCATGGGTGCTCCACTCAACCAATAAGAGAACCGAAATGGAAGACATGGATCTGGCCCATTTGAAAACACTTATGATCCATCTTGTTTCCTCTCAACCAATGACACACCTTAGATCAAGTGGCCACAGATCCAACCTTAATCCAATGGGTGTGGAGGTGTCTTTCCCACCTACTCCCAAGGAGAAGAATAGATGGACATATCATCTTATAATGTGCACATACATGCCCTCTTTGTCCCAATTGGATGTTCCTTTGATCTCACTCAAACTCCCTATTCCTTTACACTCTCTTTCCCCTCTATTTTGACCAAATAACTCAGTCATTTACCCATTTTCTTCTCATCAGGTTGTTGATGCTGAAATGTAGTGTTGTCGTGTCAAGATTGTGTTTCATTTGTTGTTTCTCCTTTGACCACTTTGAGTGGTCTTATGTCTTTGTGCAGCCATAAAAAGGCATAACGACATTTGGAGGCATTGAATCCCTAATTTGAATACATAAAATATCATGGAAGATCATTAGGGTGAGATTTGTCCAAGACTAGATATCCTCGAGTTAAGGACACAAAGTCTGGTGTCCTTCTTAATTTATCAAGCAAGGTCTTACCATGTTGATAAAAGGGTTAGCACTTTACATATAGTCTTGTAGTCCCTCATATTCAAACAAGGTACATACTTAGCTTTGTATTAAATTTCCCTCAAGTACCCCTTCCATTGAGAAGTGCTCAAAGGCCTGATGGTAATTGTTGGTATAATGGTTTTACACCTAACATATGTTTGCTTGATAAAAGGAAAATCATGAATGTTGTTTTTCCTTCTTGTCATTATATTATGTTTCGACCAAGAAATTAATTCTCTTAGACCTATGGTTTTAGATGTTCCATAGCGTACTTGACTAATGCATATTCATCCTAGTCCTAGTCACATTATAAGTATTGTTGTGGATATAAATCTCTCAATTTTCCCTAGGAATAGCTTCAATTAGTTCCATTTAGGCTTTATGTCAACTCATAAGGATTTTGTTACTTTATTGACTCCCTTTGCAAGTTTGAAGTTTTATCTCTTCATACCATCCGTACAATTACGGCCTAAGGGGGTGATCAACCTCTATGGATTGATTCTTTTGATCAAATTCCCACTTATCCATGTCATTCCATCGACCTGCACTAATCAATCTGCTGAGGATTGGGATCTAAGTGATGGAGTTCCTTGATCTTGTCCGGTGGGTCGACTGGGATTAGTTAGTTGGTTGATTGAGCAGATCTCGTCCTACTCAATCCACTAGACCTTCTAAACAGACGAGTTTGTTTAATCGGGAGAACAGATCTTCTAGTCAACTGATTGGGCTTACAAATCATATATCTAATTGATTACCTAAAATTTTTAGTAACCATAAATTGTGTGCCCATGACTATACTCATCTTACCAATGAATTTGGTGTGTATGACCCTATAGGATCCAAATTATGTTGGTAGCGATATTGATAATCATAATAGGATTTCACAAACAATGATTGGTATCTATCAAGACTTCATTGCCACCCAATTAATTTGAGGAAGTTAAAGAAAAACTTCAACCTAATATTGTGATTGGTGTTACATTAGTTATGTTATCCCTTTGTCTCTAATATCCAAATTAAATCTAAGGCACGGAAATGTCATCCATTTAATGTTCAAACTTTTCTTTGATCTATAGTATACTATTTGAGATATATATAAGTTCAATATCATATATTGACTTACATGAGAATTTCCATGCATCTCATAGTTTCACTCATCAAGTGGATGGAAAATCACTCCAAAAGGAGGGACAAATTCTGTCTACATCACCCACAATAATTTATATGTGTAACAATGCCGCCAAGCACTACCTATATGGAACCCTTATTTGAGCTCATGTTGATTAGTGTTAAATTACACCGAACAACATTTGTCATTTTAGTGACTTCAGGTCTAAGGATCACAATCATCACTGCCACATGAGATATGATTTGGACTATCATTTATGGCTTCCATATAACACACTCAACTTGGCTCTATCGAGTACACTTGATATCTAATATCATGACTAGTCATTCGTACTCATCAATCAACACACATACTAGTCTAAATGTATTGTCATTTTCCTAAATTCTACAAATATGACTAGTGACCTTGACAAGAATGGATACTCTTAGCATATAGATGACCTTGTGTTTAGATTCCCAACCCAAAATCACGTTTCATTGATTCATTCATTCTTAGGAAATCATTATATTAATTCATTATCTCATTTTAAAGAAAACATAATAATTGGAATTGCCATTATAAAATACTAAATGAGTTACAAAGGGTGCCTTTACAATCAACATATGACTAGCTCTCATGACATACTACCCATAGGACCAAGTCTTGAAGCAGTTAGCACATCACTCTTATTTTGTTGCCTTGATGAATGCAATTCCAGATTCTATCAAGTTTTAATCTATCTTGAGGACCACAATAACATGTCGCTTACCAATATATACATGACACATACTTTTTTAGGGATGACCTTCATCTTATGTAATGCACAAAAAAGTTCTAATTGTTTATTCCAACCATATTATCAGACTTCGTTAAAGATATTTTGAAGTATTAATGGATGTTATCATTATAGACCTTAATTTGAGGATTGCCTTCAAAACCTACCCCTATTGCTATAGATATGCAAAAGAGAAGCACCTTATTCTGAATTGGTAAAATGTCATTCATGGTGCAAGAAGGGATACTTCTGGGACATAAGGTTTTTGATAAAGGGGTTGAAGTAAATGATATAAAATCAAAACTACATCAAATATACAAGATATCCAAGACTTTGTGAAAATATATAGTGAATGCAATCCATGTCAAATTTAATAGTGAATGACAATCCATTCAACTTTAGTGAGAACTGCTTGAAAGAGTTCCATCCACTCAAACTTCATTTTATAGTGAATGACAATCCATTTAATTTTGATGATAATTGCTTGAAAAGTTCCACCACTCTTACTTATTTCCAATCATACAGTCCTAGACTAGAGATGCTTTTTGAGTTGATGTGCGCTTTTAGTGATTATGACATTGGCATTGTGCATGGGTAGGAGAAAGGAAAAAATCACCATGACATATATTATGAAAATAAAACTTTAGATGAAGAAAAAGTCAAGTACACCACCACTGAAAAGGAAATTCTAGAGATAATACATGATTTCACTAAGTTCAAATTACACCTTATTGTTTCTAAAGTAACACTATACACTATTAATGGCACAATCAAATACATGACAAAAAGAAGGACAATGAGCTTAGACTTCTGAGATACGCACTGTCACATTCTAACTTTTAGATGATATCTAAGTCAATGAGAATTGTATTCATGAAAACCTTAACAATTTGAGATTGAGACATATGAGCCCAAATGTATTATCTTCCAGTCCAATTTGAGCCCATATGAGTGTTTATTGCACCTTAGGGGTCAAGTTGTAATTTGACCATCTTATAATGCTAGGATGGTTCAATTAAAACTAAGTTTTAATTTGTCTATTCATAATAAAGTTCCATCCAACCTTGGGAACATTTGGATGAATAAGGAAATATACATTATACATAAAGGTGTTTAGACATTCCTTAATTGAGGTGCTCAAATAGGTGAGCAAGTAAAAAAATTTGCTTGACATTTGTTTATTATCTGATGGAAGGATTATGTTTGAATTTAATAAAGATTAGAGTCTGACTTGATCTTTCAAAGTTGAAGGTATACTTAATTTAAATGATCTTACCACAATAACATATATAAGATTTAGTTTGAATACTTAAGTGAAAATTATGAATGTGCGTTTAGATTTGAGAACATTTTTTTCATATGAAGAATTAGAGGAGACAGATCCTATGTTTAAGTTGTTAATATATGGAGTTGTTCAGTAGTATAGATAATACAAGAAAGGATAATGTGATGAGTTGAATAATTTTAAATGATTGAGGATAAACGAGGAGTGATATATCCACATAACGATCTAATTAATCTATGATTAGAATATATAAATAAACAAGACCCGATGAGGATCTAAGTAAAAGAAGTGATGTGTTTGATTATAAGAAATTGAGTTAGAAGGTGTATCGTATTCCATTTTGTTTCGTTTGACGTTTTATATGGAACAAACTTTACACTAGCTCTTTATTTAATTTACAAGCTAGACTCTCATCGCGAGTGAAACGGAACAGAATAGAAAGTAGATAAGGTGGAGACTTCCGAAGAAGAGGCCTTTCTCTCGGGACTTCTTATCTTGAGTCGAGGAACATCCTACCCTCAATGCACATACGTAGGAATCCAAGATGATCCAGAAGTCCCGATCGGCATGGGAACCAATAGGGATATGGCTGCTGCCTATAAATATGACGAGGGGTTGGAGGAGGTTTCGCACATTGACTTTAGGTGAACCGAGAAGAGAACGGCAATGGATATGAATACCTTAGTAGCGGGTCACGTTCCCGGAAGGATGGCAACCACACCTATTCACCCCTCATCATGACGTCCTTGCCAATGAAAGAAGCTCAGAAGCATGAGGACGAGTTTAGACGTGATGAAGGGCCTCGTCGGAATCACAGTCTTGATGTAGTGCAAAGAACAACAGCAACACTGGCATATGTCACAGTCGGGCAAACTAGAACCAAGGCGGAGAAGATTTTGTCCAGCGTAGGCCAAGCGGCAATCCTGGTCAGCAGCCTACCGACTGCCTTCCTAAGGTGCAGATTATGCTGCAGTCAAGAGATGTGCACACAAGAACGTGAAGGAGAAAAGAACAAGGAAAGGAGAGGAAGCATCGGTGTCCGCGAGGGACATGGCATTACCTCGACTACTGGCGATGAGGAGGCTTCCAGAGGGGACCCTCAGAATTTTAGTTCCTTCACAGCCGGTGTCGCACGAGAAAGGAAAAGAACAAAGATGATGGCAGTTAGGCAGTTGTGGCTATAGTAAGTCTTCAAGGCAATGAGAACAAGAGGGAGAGAAAGCTCCTCGGCCTTGTAGGAGCATGCTAGAAGCAAGGTAGGACCGTCGAGCAGCTTGTTTCATTAAAGATGTGGGTTCTCTTGGGATAGAGTGGGCCGGGAGTCTAGGATGCATGTCACACAGCGTGAACCAGATGTGTAGCAGAGGAAGGAGACGAGCGTCGGGTAGTTTTGGGTTGCCAGTCAGGCGGATCCAAGGAGAGATCCGTGAGCGAAGAAAAATAAAAGTAAGTGGTTCATGCCCATGAGTATTCATATTTTAAGCTCAGTATATTTACATGTTTCTTAAGTTAGATTTTTATGATTTATGTGATTCAATGTTCTAAGATTTTAAAGTTAAGATATGCAAGAAAGATTTTCCCGTACTTCTATAATTATGTAAGTTTATATGCTCAATATCTCAAGTAGAGATATGTTGCTCAATATGATTGGAACTCATAGACCATGTCTATGAGAAAATTTAAAGGGTCATGTTTCTATAAGGTTTCTTACTACTGATTCATATTAATGAATAAGACTACAAAATAAGATATATAGTCATACTTAATAGATAATTTGGGATAACTTTAGATTGAGATTTGAAGTATAACTATGTTGTCAAGATTTCTCATATATATATATATATATATATATATATATATATATATATATATATAGATACAAACATGTATTAAGATTTCCATTTAGAATCATGTTTTCTTATATATATAGAGATCCAAGAACTAGGTAGTTAATCAAGTTCTATAGAATGAGTAATATCTAGAAGTTAAGTACAAAGTGAGAATACAAGTTTTGAACATATTAAGGCATGATCTAATTTTCAAGATAAATGTACTACATGGATTAGAATGTGTTTTAATTGAATTATGATGATAATAGGAATTATGATGTATTAAGTTTCAAGATAAGATTATATAAGATTATTATTTTAAGGTTTAAGTTGTAACATGTAAGCTTATATGTAAACATTAAGATTCATGGTAAGATGAGATTCAATAAGATCTTATAAAGGTTAGATCATCTTGTCAGAATTCATATTTTTAGATATTTTGTACTTGAGCTACTTTCATAAAATTGACTAAAGATAATTTGTATACTTAGTATTTCTATATCCAGTTCAGATCCTTTTTTTGAGCCTTTATACTCTTTAGTCATATTCAGTATCAATAAAGTCATCTCTAATACATTATAGTTTCAAATTAAGGTTTATCTAAATAATAAGCACATCAGATTTAGATTCAAACTTGGACTACTCATTGTATGGGTAGGCAGATATAGAATAAAGGTACATGATAAGGGTTTCAGACCTAAAACTCAGTTACATAGTAATTGAGATGTATATTCATGTTCAAATGTAGATTCAGTTCAGAACTTAAGAATAAAAGATTTAGATTTAGAATTCAATACATGCTCAGTACTCAGTAATCAATTTCAGATAAGTTCAATTATTAGTATTCAGTTTTAATATAAGATAAGTTCAGATTCAGAATTCAGTAAAGCAATCAGTATTCAGCTTCAGGTTAGGTTAAGAATTAAGTAAGTTTAGACTTCAGATAAATAAGTCAAAACCTTCACATAATACATTATATGATAAGTCCTCATTCAGGGAGTCCTGAGACGATTCAGAGGCATTTGTTGCCAACTCAGAGGCATTTGTTGCCAATTCAGAGGAGTGTTTACTCCAATTCAGAGGTGTTGTGACACCAATTCAGGGCGTAGCCACGCCAATTCAGAGACACCTCAGTGTCATTCAGAGGCATGTAGTGTCAATTCAGGGTACTTCGGTACCAATTCAGGATGTAGATACGTCAATTCAGGAGGACTTATTGTATAATGGTGACCACAATCAGATAAAAATTGTAAGTAAAAGATACCTTAGGCTAGAGTATGCCCATAATCTCATCCATAAGTATGATGAGAGGGAATTAGATAAAATAAGTATGACCCATGCACTGTGGTGCACGTCTTGAGATCCATGTACCCGGGTACATGTCTCCAGAGAAAGATAAGGTAGAAAGATAAGAATTTAGATTAAGTAATAAGACAGAATATGTTACAGATTTTACTCAGAGTTTGATGTTAGCTTTATGTTTATAAAATCCAATTTCAGTTCTTTAGCAATGTATATTTTAGAATACTCATGCCACTTACTCTAATGACTGTTATTTTCCCAATGCATGGTTGGGGACGCGATGTCCGTAGGTTTTGGAGAAATTGAAGAACAAAAAGACAAGCAAAGGACTAGGGGATTTCAAGCTTGCCTAGTGGGGTGCCATCTACCGTGACGATCTAGAGTTTAGACATCTTTTATTATGTATAGTCTTGTTATCATGGTAGATTAGATGACTTGTTTTTCTTTGTCATACTATGTATGAATCAGTTTTCCAGTTATGCAAAGTGTTTTATTTTCTTTAATTGCAATGATCATCATGTTTGTGACACTCCCAGATGAAGAAAAAAATATATAGCTTCCGCTCATGTGTTATGAAAATTTGGGTGTTACACACACAAATATTACAAGAACTTGACCACAAAATTGTAGATAAGAAAGTTTTAAAGAATACAGTTCTGGACCAGCTATATGTGATTCTCCTCAGAGAAGATAATTTGGTGTTGATGAACAAATTGTATCATGATGAATCACTAGTTCAATGACTTCAATCTATGCAAATAATCTTATATCCATGTGATCGAGATATCTGCAACTATTTAGCATGCCAAAAACATGCTTTAGACAAGATTAACCAAAATGGAAACTCTTCAGTGTGCTAAAAAATTATTATTAGAATGATGGAATCTTGTTTAGAAGATGCACAAAAAGCCTCTATAGAAGGTATATCCCAGAAGAGGATGCCCCACTCATCCTCCAAAAAAAATTACGTCTATGCTTTTAGGGCATTTTGGAGATAAATGGGCGAATGCAAAGGTTCTCTTATTGATATTTTACTTTCCCTCCATATTTAAAGACTCTCAATCATATGTGAAGTCATGTGATTCTTGTCGAAGAATTGGAAATATATATCATGGCACAATGAAATGCATCTTGCCTCTTGGATAGAGGTAGAGATACTTGATGTATGGGGGCATTATTGGGGTCATTTCCATCTTCATAAATAGTTAATTAATTCAAGAAATGTCTAATGATGTATCCAAGTTAATAGAAATAATGACCACCTCATCATGTGACTTGAAGTATATGATGAATATATTCAACAACATCATTTTTCCTAGGTTTGGAGTTCCCAAATCTATGTATGTGACGTGGGGCTCCCACATTGCAGAAAGACAATTTGAATCGCTCTTCAGAAGTATCGGAGGCATAAGGTTTCTTTCCCATATCACCCACAAATATTTGGGAACGTAGAGGTATTGAACCATCAAATTTAAAAAGATTTTGGAGGACCAATGGAAAAGACTAGGAGGTCGAGTTGGATGATGATATGTGGGTGTACATAATTGCCTATAAAACACCCACACACACCACTACATGCTTCCTAATCTATGGGAAGCTGTGCCATTTGACTCTACATCTGGAACACAAGGATTTTTGGGTTATTAAGTCTGTTAACATGGACCCTGGTCTGGCTAGAAGAATAGATTCCTACAAATATAAGAAGTTGAAGAACTCAGCCTAAATGCCAATGAGAATTCAAGAATTTATAAATAAATAATCAAAGTTTGGAATGATACACATTTGTGGAGGAAGGATATAGATGGAGGAGATAAAGGTCTAATGTTTGATTTGGTCATGAGTTGATTCCAAGTAAATTGATGTCAAGGTGGTTTGGAGATTTCACAACTATCAATATATGCCCATTTGGAGTTATGGAAATTCATATAAAAAATCTTCACCTTCCATATCAATGGACAAAGGTTAAAGAGGTATTATGAAGATTATGAATTCACATGAAAAGATGACCTACAATCTTTGACCCATGATATCAAAGGGTCAAGCTAATGACCATAAATTATAGCTTATTGGGAGGCAACCCAAGCCCTTTATAAAGTATCATTTTCTCTCTCTAGTATGTCTTACCTTTAACTTTGACTAATTTCATTTGATTTCTAGTCTTACAACATCCTTTTTGGTTATACTTTCAAAAATGAATAGAAATTAGCAACTGGGATAAGATAAGCAATTTGATTTAGAATTTTTTGAAATTCATTTCATTTTTGTAAGAATCCTATGTGATATATTGGGCCTTGATCCAATCTATATCAAATCTAGACACTACATTCTTGGAATTGGGATCTCTAGTTTGATGCCTCACATAAATCCAAAAACATTATTAGGCATAAAGGCTTCAAGGGACCTGTTCACTAGTTAAGACATGCAACCTAACACAATGCATTGTGTCCCAACCCACAACACATCAGGGACCGTCTTTGATACCTCACAATATCCTCCGCATGAAAATGCCACATTAAGATCCACCCACATTGTATAAGGAAAAAAACACATTGGGCATCGACCTTAGATTTTCTTATGTGGGTTCTGATATAAAGGGGGAGAAGTTGTGTCTCAGACCCTAGAATAACCAAAAACCATAGAACACACTTGAGGGATAAATTCTCCTTCTCCTCTATGCTCCTATAAGAGAAACCACATTGATCTTCTCCACTACCATCAATGATGAAGAAAAGCTTCCTCATCCTCCAAGAGAAGCCATGATCATCAAGCAATGCCTTCTACCTTAGCACTGACAATCTCTACTTCCCTATCCATGATTGTAGTCTACTATCATGAGCCAAAACCCTATCTTTAAACTTTACTTGATTAAGCGAATATCATCTAAAATTGGTCATAGAATATCAAAGTTCATCCATAAAAAAAGGATATGTTTTGGTTGACACCACTACCTTCTATATCAACGATGAGATGAAACCCTACACGACAAAGATAAACCCTAATATTATCAAACCCTTCATTGAAGAACTAGTATGCCTTTTTCTATCCCTAATTAAACACATCTTTCCACGTACATTTTTCATTATCTAGTGATAAAACAGGAGCATCCAAAGCCAATAATAATCTACAAAATTTTATTTTAGATTATACGACATGAAAGTTGACCATGTTCTCATGCTTTTCTCACCTCCTTTTGTAATTCAGACAAAGGCGTCAATCCATCAACACACAATAGAGGTGCTTTTTGGGAGGTAAATTGATCGTTATTTCCATTGATCTTTTCAAATGACCTACTTTCTGATTTTAGCATCATCTATAGACTCGTTATTTAGTGCATATCATGGCAACGTCATAAATTATATAAATTTTAATTGTAGGTATAGCATGGTTCTTCCCCACCATCACAAGTTTAATTTTTTATTAAGGACGAGAAAATTTTAAGTTCATTGTGTAGGTTGTATGTATTCTACTTTTCACCCACACTTGTTTGTTATTGAGTTAGATCTCAACATTGCATTCACACACTACATATAGCTAATTAATTTCAAACTTTTACAATAATGTATACCACTGCCTATCCAGTTTAGATTCAAATTTTATGTTCACATCCTTGCATTGCATTTATGGTTCATCGTTATTCTAAAAACACCTCATACTGACCCCTTTTTTAAACAAACCAAAGGTTGGAACACTATATTTTCCCTAGGAACCCAACACTATGCTTTCCTAGAAATGATAGCAACTCATTGAGAAATTTAGAGTGATGGAAACCTATTTTTCTTACTAACTACTTAAATGAATTCATGAAATCATCACTTTTCTCATAAAATATCACTATTTGAGCATAATGGGACTAGGAGAACATCCTCAAACACTAGTTTGTAAATCAAGTTGCATGCTAATCAAACGTCTCCTCTACACCTCTTCCTCCATCTTCATAACTACCATCCACATGAAAATATCCACATATAGTTTCAAATCCTAAGTTTGTGGTGGATCACCCTCCTTCCTACTATAGCCACTTGTTTCATGCCCATGTATATGTAATAGGGGTGTACCATAGAAAACTAAGAAATTATGTGAATGTGCACAATACAAAACCGTGTATATCATTTGATGGAAGAATATAAAAAAAAGTGCAATCTCAAGTTGAATAGATGAGAGATCCACATCCAATTTCCACACCCACCTTCTCTCAACTTTCCACCAAGGGAAACAATGAATGTCTCATCTTGATACCCCTTGACATACCATAGTGTCAGACACATGCATAATTGTTGTTGTGGGGGTTGTTTTGAACTCTCATGAAACCATTACATATATTTGGAATTGGGGAGAGTGGCAAGGATATGTTTTTTAGAAACAAAATTGGAACCAAACACATAGTTATAGGTGTTCTATGATCCCAATTTGTTGGGAATCTTAGCCATATCAGGTGGTAGAAAACCAACATGATGTGAAGTTTTGCCAATGTCATGGGGGGGATATTCATTTGGAGATTGCTTTACATTTAGTGTTACTCGAGGATGAAAAAATATCAAGCTTAGAGTTATTTCACAAATGCACATTCATCCAAGTTTTAGTTGATCTTTATCTTCATTTTGCATTTACATTTGTATTTTTTCTTGTGAATAGTTTCCATCAGTTTTCTCTTAATTTTTTAGGCTTTTGATGTGATCTATTGATTTTCAAGCAAGCTCGAGCACCAATTCCTACATACCATCATAGGATGATGGTCCCTATGATCGATCATTGGGCTCAAATAATATTTTGACCAAGCCAAGAGAAAACAACCACAATACCGTGTTGACTAGTGGACCACAAAGGATTTGATAGAACCCCTATGCCACACACCAATCACACCCTTGAGGCCCTTAATGCATTAAGATAATCAAAACATTGGGGTCCTCAATACAATCAGACCCTCAACTCATTGGGTCCACACCCATCAATATTTAGTATTTGAATCAACCATTGACAACCCTACACCTTGTCAACCAATAACCAAAAAATGATGTTATCCTAGTCATAGATGGATCATGCCATCAACCACTCCATTCCTGCATTGCAACAACCCATTAACATGAAGTAAGTTGTAGAGTACGTTCTTATGCCAACCAATGATGCATATTCTACCATGTATCTATCAACTCCTTAACTACTGAGCGGCTTGCATTTTAGGCCCCATAATAGTGTGATTGCCTACAACTACAAGGCATCAGCCTCCTTTGTGATGTATCCCTTCTATGTTACAAGGTTTCCTAACTCCATTCTCAAGCACAAGAGAGAAAATCCACCAAAAACCTCTCACATATCCATAGACCACCTCCACCTAAGCTTGTTTTAGCTTTCTTTCGAAAGAGCCAAGTCAACAAACTTAATCTTCGAGTCCATAAACCCACCTCCACATGGCTCTATTGGGGCAAGGAAGAAGATGAGAAATAAGGAATGCTAAATTGTTGAATTTCAAGGGTGTGCCTTGATGTTGCTTCATAGTATTACCATATCCAAGATTAAAGACTACTATCACACACCACAATTGCACATCCCCCATCTAGTGAATATGGGTATATCTTCTAAATGCTTAGTTGATCTTGTTACTAATATGATAAGAAGTAGTCCCCTCCCTAGGGTATAGGAGTAGCCTTGCAATCTAATTTTTCTTTTTCTCTTACATGAAATGTAGTATGAACACGGATACATTTTGAATCAATCATTTATTGCCTTACTTTGGTGTTTGTGCAACATGTTTGCATGTATATTGGGGCTTGGGTTTCAAGAACTTAGAACTCGAGCCCCAATGATTTATTTGATTCTTTATAAACCCTTTATGAGAATTTTGGATGTGTGTTATGTGAGAAAATAGATGTAAAGAGTGGGATCCCAGAGGGGAATCACTCCCTACTAGAAATAAAAAGGCAACATCCCTTGAACCAAACACCACATAATTTTTTTTACCAAAGGGACGAAGACCAATTCATTCAACCTATATGTATCATAACACAGTGAGTAGCAGTGGAAAAGATCATTATCTAATAATTTACAAAGCTTGTAAACATTATACATCACTTCACCACACATGGGTGTCAAAAGGGAAAACTAAACATATAAGCCAAAGATCAAGTCGAGGGTCATCTAACCACCTCTTCAAAGTCTCCCAAAATGTCAACTACATGGTTGAAGTCCAAGTCCCCCTTTCTCTACCTAGGGTTAAAAGCATACCCCATAAAAGAAGAGAAGAAAGAGAAACATCAGAAAAATCTGGTATGTGCATACTAAAAGAATATTGAACGATATATGAATTAAGGACATAAAGAATAAATGCTTCCCATGCAAGAGATAAGGACTATCCACAAGGGCATAAAATATAGGAATTGCCATCACATAATAAAAGAAGATACTTGACATAAAAAAACATTAAAGATTGTACAATATTGGCACATAAAGAAAGTAGGGCACACCCCATACAATCATTATCATAACCTGCATGCATGTGAGATAAACATAGCCCTAGAACAATATAAATAACAATGGCGGCCAAGGCTTCACATCCTTGAAACCTGATAGAGAATGATGTACTGCCAAACTCCTAATATATAAAGTTGAGCCAAGGCTTCACATCGTTGAAACTCAGGTATGAGGCACCACCACCCAAAAGCATAAAGGGGCACACACCCAAAAACCAATGCAATTACACTACTCTAGTTCTACTGAATCACGTAGCATGTAAAATATAGAGGCAAGTAGAAAAATATAGTCAGAATTATACAATGATGTCATCACACAATGGACAACACAAACATATAAACTTCCACTTCAAAGTGGGCACATAACATTATATAAAACCAACATGCTCCAAGGCACAAGATAAGATATCAAGAAAATATCCAAGACCACAATAAGTAAGATGGTTCACATGAACTACGATATCAAGAGATAAGAGCAATGTGTAGGCCAAAATCAAAAGAATGATAAGATAGGTTAATTGCTCAACATAGAGGAATAGGGGATACAACATACCTCTAACTTTAGAGTCCAAAGTCCAAAGCACAATCTAGGTCCAAGCCTAACATTCCAAAGAACCTATTAAACACATAGGTAGATTTTATGCCAATTTCATGTACATTATCAGAACCCTCAAAATCACCTTTTTATCATTATGTGAATTCGGTTATGAAAATCATTCCATATTTTAGTTTATTTTATTAGGAGTCTAAAACATATTTTACTATATTTTTTTACTTATAAATAATTAGTTATGATTTTTACAAGTTAATTCCTTAATAAATTAGATTCATGAATAGAAGCACGCTTAATGATAAAATAAATAAATAAATTAGATTCATGAAAACATATGGTATTAATCATTGTATTTAGTTATCAAAACTTATACCATTATTGAGATCTTATTTTTCTGATTCCAACAAATATTTTTCCATATTTTTCAGATCATCAATTAATTAGTTATGAATTTTTAAAAGTTCGACCAATCAGGAAACTACAAATAAGCAAAAGCATTTGACATAGGGAAGAGAGAGAGGGAGAGGGTCACGACTCCGAGTTGGCCCAATCAGATCCGGACAACTCAACTGGCCACTCATCCACCTTAGCAAGGCTAAGCGTGAGAGAAAGAAACAAAACCAGGGCGAAGTTATGAAAATTCCCTTGAGAGAAAAATGTTGCAAAATAGAACGACAGAGGGTAGAGAAGAGAAATCATAGGATAGAACCCTCCTTCAAACCCGACCCCGCACTCCATGGCCAGAGCCTAGAGCTACGGTGAGGGAAAAAGGGAGGCGCTGGAAACGTGGCTCCTCATGACCCAGAAACCATCGCGAGGAGTAGCCGATGAAGCAAAGCTCTGTCCGAAGCAAAAACGTCAAGCAACAGAGAATAACACACATGATCACTGAGATAAGAACAAACAAAACCAAAAATGAAAACGGCGAAACAATGTGACCAACCAATGATGTCGAAAGCACTGCAAGGTAAAACCAATGCTAAGCGAGTACTTACCAAGGTTAGGGTGTCACCTGAGACCACTGGATCACAAGCTGACGGTGGCAACAACTCCTGGAGTAGGGGAGGCCAAACCAGCATGAACGAGGTGAGGGGAAAATTTCCAATGGCTCTGGGGAGGCCCGTAGGTTATGCAAGCATGAAGAATTGACTGAAGGTGAGACCAACATAGGGTTTCAGTTGTCAGAGCAGGAGGAAGAAGACGAAGTTGGTTGGGGAGATAAGATGGTTGTCAGGTGAAATTGAGGGCAGAGGAGAATCGGTTTGGGGTCCACGATGCTTCGTGCACACCCATATATATAGGAGGGAGAGTAGAACGAGTAGGGGAAATTAGGGCTGACGAATAGGTTTTGAGGTTTCTCGATTGGGAAAGGGAAAGGTATGGAAAGTAGGTATCAAAGGGTTCGAAATCATCTCTCGATCACACTGGAAGAAAAATCACGAGAAAAGGTTGAGTAGAGAGGGAGATATAGAAAATCAAAAACTGAAGCATTGTTCATGGCCTGGTTGGACTCCTACTGAAGGTAGGAGATGACTCCAGAGCCGTCAGGTCAAAAATTGAATGGTCCAGATCAAGTGTATAATTGAAATAGAAATCAAGGCATGACAAAATCAATATAATTTAATAAAGTGACATTATAATAATTTCTGTTTTCTCTTTCTTCATTTTAGGGTTCAAACATTATCCAAATTAAGTAAAATTTGCATAGAGGGTAATTAAGGCATGTAGATTCTGATTATGCACTTAGTTTTGCCTTTTAGAAACTTTTAATGAGTTAAATAAATCAAATCTTATTTTCTCTTTCCTCCTTCATTAATGACATTAGGATTATCCAAATTTTATGAACTTGACCCAAAAGTCATATTTAATGTGTTGGATATGAATTTGCCATTGATTTTATATTTTGGAGTCTTTTATATATTTATTTAATATTTTGAAGGTTCTACACACTTTCTCTCTCCTAATTTCACCTTTTAAGCAAACTTTCTCCAAATTGGATGAAAATTCACCCAAGACTATATTTATTATGTAGATTATGAATCTAAGATTATTTTCCTATTTTGGAGTTTTTTATTATTTTATTTAATATTTTGGGGGAAAACACACATCTTCTTTTCCAATTTGAATTAAATGAATTATTATTATGTGAATAATGTGAAACTTAACTCCCAATGCTACTGGGACCCAAGGAACACGATTTTAAACTTAGATTTTAATTTTGGAACTTATTTTTATGATATAGGTCATATGGCCCATTAGTGGCCCATTAGTTCATTACGCAACCAATTATATTCTTATTATCTCCTTATATGTATGATTGTTAAGCATGGTTTGTTATTTTACACTTCTTGTGACACATTTTAGATTTCATTATTGGCTCAATTACATGTATTAGCTTATCCTTGTTTGGCTAAGTCAAAGGGATCAAACTTCTAAGGTAGGGTTCTACTTCTGGTACATTACAATAGATACATGACATTTAGGAAGTGTGATGATTAATGCATTTTATCCCACTTTTGTTGCATGTTTATATTAGATTTTCAAGTTTTCTCTACTTATGTCCCCAGTTTCAACATGAACTAGACCAAATTTCTTTTATCCTCAAATTTAGTTTTCTAATGGAAATTCTTACTCTTTTGTAGGAAAATACACTCTTCTATCCCAAGGGGGTCATCTTCACCCATTCCACATCTCAAATTCCATGTTTGGAAGTGGTTGAAGTCTCAAAGATGCACTAGTACTAATTAAGAATATCAATCAACTGGTTGGATGTGAATAGAAGGAGTCCGACAAGATGAAGGTGAGACGATCGAATCACCTATTGAACCAATCAACCGGTTTAGGATAAATGTTCAAAGAGAGCCACATGCTTCCCTATGAGCCATGAGTCAATCGGATGGTCATCCCAGTCATGTAAACCAAACTATAGAAATTCTTCACCGAGCCAAGGCTAGTTGACTGACTGGCCCAGTGGGTTGGACGGCTGAGAAATCTCCAAATGCCCTTATCAGTGGCCACCAGACTGGCTGGCTATACCAATCGATAGATTATCACTTCATAAAAGAGCAAGCGTCAAGAAGTGAGTTGATCAACTCAAGTGACGAGTTGGTTGTCTAGAGTTCCAACGATGCACCCACTTAAAGGCCACAAGATCAACCCAAAAATTGTAGTCGACCGATTAGCGTAGCATAGGAATATTTGTAAGGGCATAGATGGACCATCCAAACTTGTAGTTTGTAGGTTTGGTGGATCCACATAAAAGGAAATTTCACCCTAATGTCAAGGGAAAATATCTTTTCCTAATCTATTGTTGGAGAAATAAGACAAGAAGAGAGGGAGGAATGTCGTCTTCTTCATCGAGTTCATCGAACATGTTGTTGCAGAAGCAAGGATCTAATTTCTGGAGACCACTGTCCTTGTATTATCCCATCTCATGTGACATGACTCTTTCTTATTCTCCATGTCTCTATGTTATTCCCATGGACATGAGCGAGTAGTTCCCTCATTGGGGCATGGTGAGGAGGTCAGTTGCACATATTTCATTCTAGTTGTTATCAAAATTGTCTCTTTAGGGTATTTATCTTGGTTCATAATCATTTATTTCTTGTTCTTTGACTTCTCAACTCAATTTTCATGTTTAGTACAATTCTACACATAAAGACCACAAAATCTAGTATTCAATTGTTGATTGGATGTGTTAAACCCTGAATGAGATCACTGAATTGGTTCTCTAGAATGATTAGTCAATGATATGTGGGTAATGAGACCTCGAGCCCACGTCAAAACTAACTCTATATTCTGAAAGGATGCAAATTCACTTGGTTCTAAATAAATTAGCCCTAATATAGTGAGTTGTAATGATTACATGTATTATGTAGGCAGTGATGATGAATTTCATAGTTCCCTAGTGTCTTTATCCTTGATTCAATCATCTTTTTACTCCCTTTTAAATTTGTTGCAATTAGTTTTAATTAATCAATCATTTTCTATAAGATAGATCACAATTATTTGAATTTAGTAATGATTTCTTAAAAAGGTTGTCTCTTGAGTTTGACCCTATAGTGATACTACAATAATAATTGTCCTATTTGGGTGAGTGCTATTGCACGTAGAAATTGGATACACCTGAGGTTATTTACCTTAGGATAATTTCTCATGTGGTGAAAGTTGCGATCAAATTTTGGCACCATTATTGGTTTGAACCCAGGTCACTTACGTGATAGACGGGAATGGTCATGCACAACCCTCTACCCATCTTGTTTTGTGATAACATAGATCAAAATTTGATGTGAGAAACTACAACACAAGAAATTCACCTAGGGAAAAGTCACTAGGTTTTTAGTTAATCTAACATGCAATAACCATTATCGTAAGTTGCTTGGTTGTATAGCAGTAAACCAAAGGACAACTTTTTTAAGAACTATTTAGATATTTAGTCCAACTCAGAGAAATAAATTAGCAAGGATAGATTGATGGGTGATTTGTTTGATTTTCTGATTAAAGTAAGCAAGCAATAAAAAAATCAACAACTGAAACTAAGATATATGAATGATAAAAGAACCAGGGACATAAGTTCACCACCATTGCATGTATATCTGTCACAACCTCCTTTATGATATTAACACAACCTAAGTGAAAGAATATTTATACATAGGAGATCATGACAAATCATGAAATAATATCATTAAACCAAGAAAAATCCATAGAATAAGATAAACCACATGGTACTTTATTGCATGCCATAAACAAGGGACTCTAAGTCCAACATAAAAGAGTTCAATAATTTAAACCCCAGAATAACATAGCTAAAAATAAAAGATACTATCTAGAATGGCATCCCACCAAGTAGGATTCGATCATTGTCCTTGAGCTAACTTTTGTGGATCTACTTCTTCTCTTTCTCCTTCCCTGCACACATCTCATCCCCAGCCATGCATAACAATGTAAAATCTTGTGAGTGGCACTGAATAGTTATACATGAAAATAACTTATAATTGAAATAGCATGTAAATAACTTGATCATAATTTTCTTAACATGAGAACTTTATTAACTTAAAATCATTCCTTAATAAGTTATATTTTTACTTGAGTTGTTATAGTCACTCTCTGGAATGTGCCACGGTGCTCATAAGGCTGGATAAAGCTCACATGAGTCTAATGAAGGCTCACATAATGCTCCCACAAATCTCATAAGGTCGGTTAAGGCTCATTAAACATAATTGTGAGGACTATATCAACATAACATGACTTTTTAATCTTAAACATGATTTTCATAAATTCTTAAGTCAGTGAACATGATTATCCTGATTTCTTGAGTCATTGACATGGAAGTAATTGATGAATGCATATTCATCCCAGTTTTAGTTGCATTTTTAGTCTATTTTAGCATTCATATAGCTTAGTTTTTATTAGGAATGGATTTATTTTGATCTGTTTAGGTTTTTATGTTAATTTGTAAGAATTTGATACTTTTCTTGACTCGTTGTAGGTTTTGAATTCTATCACTCTGTAACAAGTTTTCCCTAGGGTTTTGAATTTTGGGGATAGAACACGCTAAAAGATTGCCTCTGAGATCAGAGAAAGGATGAGGCCTATAGACCAAGCTAGTTCTATATACCTAGCTTGGCAACATCTATCAACCTCCAACATTGATCGACAAATCTCTTTCATCAGCAACTCCAGGTTGTCGATCTCCCTCTCTGGGCGACCGATCTCTCCTCCGAGCCATTGTCGATCCACTTGCTTCTGCTGCAAGTTAGGGTTAATACCTAAAGGAGAAAGAAGGAAGGAAGTTTGTCATCACACACCACACCGAGCTGCTTTTGTTACCATCATGACCGTGATGGTGTCCTCTTCCTCTTCTAGTGATATTAATCTCGCCATGTCGAGGGAGTAGTCTTTTCACTAGGGTGTGAGGACAAGCCCCACTACCCATTTCTTGCAACTTCTTTCTTATTCCAACTCTTGAGTCTCCAAAGTTGTGGATAGAGGATCCGTAAGTAATGAGACATCAAGCTTGTAGGGATATCTACTCATGCAAGTTTCTGACGTTGAAAGGGGAGACTTGCATAACTCTAGTTATATCTTCATAATGGTTTAGAATTGAATGAATGTGCAGATCTGACTAGTAGCAGTGAAATCCAATTCCACCCTAATGTTTCCATTCATTGATAACTAAAACTTTAATCTAGATCTTTTAATTCTTCCAACCTTAGTTAAACAAACCAATCTCAACTCTTGCGATAAATATTAGTTCTTGCTAAGTTACTTTGATCGGATAATTCTTAAACAAGTTGTCCCTTAGGATTCGATCTTTAAATGTACTGCAATAAGATATGTATGCTTGTGGGTGGCATTATTGCACTTTGATTTTGGTAAACTCTAGAAATTCTAGTCCTAGTAAATTTGTAGTGTGATAAAACCTACATCACTTATACATAATATTTCACTTGACATCATAAGTATAAAAATAATAGAAAACTTGATTTCTTTGCATGAGTATCATTTTCCATAAGCATATAATGAGGAGTAGCATAAGTGTACTTTAAATGAATCATCATAACTAAATATGTGAATAATAAAACCCTGAACCCTAAATTAATACTCAGTTTGCATGACCACTCACCTAGTACTGAGGAGAATACTAACTTTAGATGATTCATGTTCAACTCCTAATTTCCTATATATAGAATAATCATGATTTAATTTCACTTTTGATGACATAGGTTTGTAGTTATCAATTGAAATATGGCAACCCAATTTGGATTCAAGGTATGAATATGGGTCAAGTAGATTCCTTGTCTCAAGACCTTTCCATTGAGTATTTGTACAAAATTTTCGTAGGCTAGAATAACAAGATATGGATTTCCTAAGGTTTGAAAATATTGAGCCAATCAGGAGCGAGATAAATGTTTTACTGGAAACAAAAGAAATCGAAATAAAAATCTCTACTGGAAGACTGATATGCCCTCACATTGTCATGGACAATATTAGGTGCATGATAGGGAAGTGTGAGTCATTTGCCTTGACATAAATCTCACGACTAAAATAAAAAGAGGCAGTTGAAAAGGCCAAAAGGACCAGTATGGGTGTGACACATCAACATGATTCCAAGGGTAAGCTGGTGAAAGCATTGTATGTGTTGTTTGTTTGTCAATCTGTTGAAATACAAGAAACCATTGTTGTGATCCAGAACACCAACTCAAGATCAGTTGAAAATCGGTGCCTGCAACCCTCACAACATGCTTCCTTGAGGTTAGTCAAACTCATGGACCTATGACTTGGGTCTGGGGCGGCCAAAAACATTGGTTAATGCCCTTCTGCCATGGTTGGAGTAAGGAGGGATAAACATTGATACACTTTAGAAACTCAAGTCTGAAGGTTATATGAAGTTTGTGAGTATTAAGTGATGATGTGAGGATGAACCATAGGGTGATAGGATGCATGTACCCTAAATCTAGCCCTTAGGTCATTGAAAAATAGAGCAAATGGGCTCAACACTGGGATTTAAGATTAGAGGATGGAAAAGAGAAAATTGGGGATATAGAAAGCTTCATACATAATGATTTGGTAAAAATTTTGCAAGAAAGTCATGGAAGGAAGGCACAACCAACACTAAGTTTCTTGGGCATGAAATTAGATTTATGCGCAGAGAGTTTAGTACAGACCCATAGACTAAGGGCTTGAGGAAAAGCATGGGTGGAAGCTGAGGAAGCTTACTGGAGATGTAATTCTTAGTAGATGGTCGGAGCTGTCGGTTAGAGTCGTCGTTGACTTGAGCACAAAATTGGGTTGCATTGGTTCCTTGAGGGGCTTCTCCTAAAATTGGCAGTGGAGGAGGATCTCCTAGGGATCAAGGAAGATTTTTGGGCTGCTTGGAGTAGGCGCGACAGGACCTTGTCTCCTGGGGATGGTGGTCGCATCGATTGGAAGAAGGTGAAGTTGGGTGTTTTCATGAAAGATCGATATAGGGTTAAAGTGGGGTCTCATTTGACATGCAATGATGTCCTAAATCTATTCATGGCAAGATCTTGAGGAGATGTGGATTGTGGAGGGAGAAAGGAATTGTTGAGTTTTTTGCAGTTCATTGCCCCTCACACACGTGTTTAGCACGAGGAAGGGGACTGTCCCCTTCATTAAATTTTGATCTAACATTCATCAATGAACCAGTACAAATAGATGGACTAAAATAGTGTGTGACATGCTAAAACTTAGGAGAAGGCTGTGACCTGGGTATATTTGCATAAATTGACCGAATTAAGCAATAATTAGGTCAAGTAATAGGATTTTCTATCATTTTCTCTCTAATTATTTGATTTATCTAGGCTTATTCAAACTTAATCAACTTAGGCAGGATGGCTAAGTTGATAATGTGGAATCTAAATATCCAATTAGATTTGATGTTTGAGCTAAGTAATTATATGATTTACAATGTTAGGCACTTAGGGTATAAGATGCATTAATAATGATTGGAGAGGGATTATATCACCAAAATTTGAAGGAATCCTTAATATCATGTTATATACTCATATGAAAATAGAGAGAGAATTTTATTCACATATGCAAGGTAAATTTTATATAAATCCTAGCTAATCATAATTGCAAAACCAGGGCTAGGTTTTGTATATTATTAAATTAAAATTTGATAAATGGTTAAATCATCGTGTCTCATACTTATCTTAGGGTTTTACACCATTATAATAAATTAAGGTTTTAGTCTAGTATTATTAATCATGCTTATTCTAGACAAAAATTTTAGGGATGTTACAATCCTACCCACCTTACAGAAATTTTGTCCTTGAAATTTTTGCATGTCTTACTAAAGCACTGCATGTCAACCCACCTTAGAGATTCACATATATGTACACTAATACATGTATTGCCATAACTTTTCATAGGTTTCACTAACATGTCCATGATATACTAATGTATATCAATCATAAATAATAAAAGTAACAAGTGCATGAGTTACTAATTTGACTTGAAGCTAAACCATAACTTCGTCATCCACCATGGAAAAAAAACCCTAGCTTGCTTTTTCTATGGGGAGGTTAGATCAGGGTTTTGAACCACACCCTTCTTGGCGGATAACCTGGGTAAGCTATCTTTGTAGCTCCCTTCTCCACCATAGTAAAAGAAAATGCCTAATCCCAGTTTGTACAAACATGCATGGGTTTTTCCGCACTTAGGGCATGCGGATCTTGTTGGAGGATACTCAGAGCCTTACGCTTCCCTTGGTCATTGTGGAGGTGGTCTTGGTTGTTGTGACCATCATGACATTAGTGGTGGTAGTGCTATTTGCCATGGGGTTCATTCTTCCCATGTCTCCCTAGATGGTCTCAAGCTCCATAGCAACATCGAGGGTATTATGTATTGTCATATGGCCTCATGTAGTGAGGAAATAGTTGAGATCATCCTTGAGACCACAAATGAACTTCTTGGTAAGGTGTGGCTCATCAATCCCATTACCATATTTCTAAAGGATATAGAAATACATGGCATACTGTGTGATAGACATGTCTTCACATTGGTGGAGATTGAGCCACTCCTCCCCCTTCTTATCGATCATGGCCTCAGAAATATAGTGGTTCTTGAAAGTAGTCACAAACTCATCCCAAGTGAGAGGCTCATCATTTGGGCCTTTGACATCACAAAATTCGCCCACCATCCATATCATGTGTGTCCTAAACCTGACACGGGAGCCCTCATAGCAGTCTAGGTTGAGGAAGTAGTGATCCATGTTACAGATCCAAGCCTCGACCTTCCCCACAACATCAATCTCCTCCACTCCTATAAAGGACTCTAGCTTGATCTTGAGGAAGTCAATGGCAGTCACTTCATGCCTCCTTAAGTGGGTTTTACCCCCTACCTCCAATAGCATCGGTCAACAGTTGACCAACACATCATATGGAAATGATGGGTTAACCCTAGGAGGAATATCAACACACTCCTCCTTGCTGATAGAGAAACATGCCACATCAAAATCCAGATGGGTCTTTCCCTTGTCGGGATGAGCCTTAGAGAAACACTCCACATCAAAATCCATATGGGCCTTGGCCTTGCCGGGACGAGCCTTAGGGTCCATCTGAAAGGGAAGAGAGATGTCCATAAGCATACATCTTAAAAGGTGGGATCCTACTAAGTGGTCATTCTAGGACTTGCTATGATACCACTTTTATCACGACCTCCTTTATGAGATTAACACAACCTAAGTGGAAGCATCTTCATACATTAGAGATCATGACAAATCATGTAATGATATCATTAAACCAAATAAAATCCATAGAATAAGATAAACCACATGGTACTTTATTACATGCCATAAACAATGGACTCTAAGTCCAACATTAAAGAGTTCAACAATTAAGACTCTAAAATAACATAAGATAAAAAGGAAAATATACTATCTAGAATGGCACCCCACCAAGTAGGATCATGCCACTATCCTTGAGCTGCCGTCTGTGGATCAACTTCTTCTCTTTCTCCTCATCTACAGAAATCTTATCCCATCCATTCAAAGCAATGGAAAAACTTGTGAGTGGCATTGAGTAGTTATACATGAAAATAATGTATAATTGAAATAGCATCCAAATGACTTGATCATAATTTTATTAGCATGAGAGCTTGATTAGCTTGAAGTTGTTCCTTAATAAGTTAGATTTTTACTTGAGTTGATATAGTCACTCTCCTAAATGCACTGTAATGCTCATAAGGTTGGTTAAGGCTCACATAAGGCCGGTTGAGGCTCACATAATGCTCTAACAGAGCTCATAAGACTGGCTAAGTCTCACTTAAATATGACTGAGAGGACTATATCAACATAACATGATTTATTAATCTTAAACATGGTTTTCATAATATCTTAAGTCATTGAACATGATTATCCTAATTTATTGATTCATTAACATGGCAGTAATACATAATATTTCACTTGACATACATAAGTACAAAAATAGTAGAAAACTTGATTTTTTATCATGAGTATCTTTTTCCATAAGCATGTAATGAGGAGTACAATACGTGTACTTTAAATGCATCAAAATCACTAAATATGCAAATAATAAAACCTTGATCCCTAAATTAATACTCATTGTGCATGAACACACACTTGGGTCTAAGGAGAATACTAATTGTAGCATGATTCTGATTCAAATCCTAATTTCCTATATATAGCATAATCATAAATTAATTGCACTTTGATGACATAGGTTTATAGTTCTTAATTGAAACATGGTAATTGGGTTTGGATTTGAGGTATGAATATGGGTCAGATAGGTTTCTTATCTCAATACCTTTTGATCGAGTATTTGTACAAAATTTTGTGAGGTAAGAATAACAAGATATGGATTTCCTAATGTTTGGCAATACTAAGCCAATCAGGAGCAAGAAATTTTTTTAACTGGAAATAAAAGAAATCAAAACAAACATCTCAACTGGGAGACTGATATGCCCTCACATTGTCATGCACGATCTAAGGTGCATGATAGGGCAATGTGAGTCATTTGCTTGGACATAAATCTTGTGGCTAAAATTAAAAGGGGTGGTGGAAAAGACCAAAAGGATCATTATGGGTGTGACACATCAAGATGCTTCCAAGGGCAAGCTAGGGAAAGCTTTGCCTATGATGTTCATTTGTCCATATGTTAAAAGATGGGTAACCACTGTTGTGAACTAGAACACCAACTCAAGATCAATTAAAAATTGGATTCCTTGAGGTCACATAACTCATGGACCTCTAACATGGGTCTGCGACAGCCGGAAACATTGGCTAATGCCCTTCCTCCATGGTTGAAGGAGGAAGGATGGATATGTAGTGATACACTATAGAAACTCAATCCTGAAGGTTTTATAAAGTTCGTGAGTATCAAGTGATGATGTGAGGATGAACTAGATGGTGAGAGGACACATGTACCCTGAAGCTAGCCCTCAGGTCTCTGAAAAATAGAGAAACTACGATCAATAGTGGGTTTTGAGATTAGAGCGTGGAAAAGAGAATAAGTGGGGATATAGAAAATTTCATCGATAAATACATAATGATTTGGAAAAATTTCCACAAGAAAGTCATGGTTGGAAGGCATATCCAGCGTCAAGCTTCTTGGGCATGAAATATCATGTGTGCGCAGAGGGTTTAGGAAAAACCCATAGACTAAGTGTTGGGGGAAAAGCATAGGTTGAGGCTGAGGAAGCTTATTGGAGACACAATCCATTATAGGTGGTCAAAGTTGTCGGTTAGAAGTGCCATCGACTTGAGCACAAAATTGGATGTGTGATGGTTCCTCAAAGGGCTTCACCCAAAATTTGATGATGGATGAGGATCTCCTAGGGATCCAGGAAGCTTTTTGAGCTGCTTGGATAGGTGAGACGAGACATTATCATGTGGGGTTGGTGGTTGTGTAGACTCGAAGAAGGTGAAGTTGGGCATTTTTGTGATAGATGGATAGAGGGTTCAAGTGGGGTCTCATTTGATAGACAATGATCTCTTGAATCTATTTGTGGTGAGATCTTGGGGAGATGTGGATTTTGGAGGGAGCAAGGGATCGTCGAATTTGTTGCAATTTGTTGCCCCTCACATGGGCGTTTAGTGTGAGAAATTGGATGATGCCCCCTTCATTCGATCCTGATATGATGGTACTCAACAAACTAGTACAAATAGCTTGAAAAAAAATAGTGTGTGACACACTAAAACTTAGGAGAAGGTGGCTACCTAGGTATAATTACATAAATCGGCCGCATTAAGTAAATAACTAAGTCGATTAATAGGATATTCTATCCTTTTCTCTCTAATATAAATTGGTTTAGCTAGGGTATTCAAAATTAATGAAATTTGGAATACTGATTTAGTTGATGATGAGGAATCTAAATATCCACTTTGATTTGATTTTTGATCTAAGTACTTATATGATTTACAATGTTAGGCACTTTGGGTATTAGATGCATTAATAATGATTGGAGAGGGATTATATCACCAAAATTTGAAGGAAACCTTATATCGTGTTATATACTCATATGAAAATATAGAGAGCATTTTATTCACATATGCATGATAATTTTCTATTTAAATCCTATCTAATCATAATTGTAAAAAATAAAAGGGCTAGGTTTTGTATATTATTAAATTACAATGTGATCAATGGTTAAATCATGACGTGTCAGACTTATCTTAGAGTTTTACACCATTGTAAGAAATTAAGGTTTTAGTTTATTATTATTGATCATGCTTATTCTAGAATAAAATTTTAGGGATGTTACATTTACCACTCTCTTTCATTATATCATTCATATATGACTATTTAAATTGGGTATAAGGAATTTCATATCCTTTTAGAATACAAATTTACAAGGACAAATTTCTAAGCAGGCTCAACATCTCATTGATTATGGATCCTTCATATGTTTCCCTAAAGAGATTCCTTTTGCAAATTCATTATGGATTGAATGATATTGATTGATGTCTCTGATACTATATTTTCAGGTCCCTATGCCTAGGATTCAAACAATCATGCAAGATAGATAGCTAATATATAGATCATGCAATCAACCAATAAATAATCAATCCAAAAATCCATATGAATAGAAATTTATAACATGAGAGTACAAGATATGGGCAATGAGGCTAATATTGACACCCTAGTAAATAATTCACTCTCTATTCATGTTTGTGATACAAAAAGATAGAGGCAAGAATAAGCACATGGAGAAAGTAGAATTTTAGAGGAGAAGATCAGTAGTCTCATCACCACTTCTAAGTGATAGTTGTAATCCTCAGTCACATCCTCTAGCAGAGCATGTCTCCCCATCAAGCCATTGACTTCTGTCTCATGCTTTCCTCTTTGATGGCTAGGGTTGTGGATGGGAGAGATAGGTCATGAACTTTGTCATGGCTGATGATAGAGAGAAGGAACAAGTTTATGTAGTTGAATCAAAAGTTCCAGTCCACAAGCCAATACGTCAAAATCACTTGAAATGGACTAAGCTTGATACTAGGTTCCTATAATTCAAAGAAGCTATGAAGATGCTTCATGTGGACGCCCCATTCTTGGATCATCTTTCTGAGATCCTTTTTGGACCAAATACTTGAAGACTCTTCTGACCAAGAAGTTCACCATTGAAGAATATGAAATAGTCAAGCTAATAAAATAACTTCAAAACTTTACATGAACAAAATGCCAAAGAAGAAGGATCGTGGTTTCTTTGGTATAGTTTTCTACATTGGGGACAACATTTGAAGGAAAGGATTAGCAAATCTAGGAGATAGTACTTCCATTATGTTTTTTATTCCATGCCAGATATTGGGATTCACATATCAACTTCCTACATGTATTATAATCCTTCTAACATATTCATCTATGACAAAGCTAACAAGGATCATTGAATACATGTCATTCAAGGTGCACAAGGATTCCTATGTACCTCGTGACTTTGTGGTCATGAACATCAAGGAGGATCTTATCCTCTCATTTTCAGTCATCTTGTCTTAGACACTTCCTGGGCTTTGATAGATTTTGAGGTGGGAAAACTTCCTTTGAGGTTAAGAAAGGAGGAATTGGATTTTTGTGTGTTTGATAACCTAAAGGGACTTAGTATTCATGAAGAAGTCTTTCTACTCAACTGCATCAATAAGTTATCTTAGTTCAAGCAAGATAGTGAGATAGCCTTAACTTTCTCAAAAGGTTCATATTTTTATGACCCATAGGTGGAATATGTCGAGTGCATCTAGATACTTATGAAGAAGAAATTGATGTCGAGTGTGAAGATTTGAAGGATATATCCATTATCGAAGAGGAGGCATGCACCCAAAGGATCCAAAAATGAAGTTGTTGCCACAAGCACTTAAAATATGTTTTGTTGATTATTTTTAGGTATGTCCAATGATTATAAATGATGATCTTACACAATAATTGGAGGACATGTTGTTGGCAGGGCTCGTGAAACAAAATTATGACTTGGGTTACAAGATGACAGACTTTAAAGGTGTCAATCAGGATATATGTATGCACAAGATTCCCATGGTGGCAGACTACAGATCATCTAGGGACCCTTAGTGCAGATCAAACCCATACATGAATGAGGTCACCCAATTACAAGTGATTAAGATGCTTGTTTCTGTGGTCATCTATCAAATCTCATACTCTCTATGGGTGAGTCTCGTACAGGTGGTCCCCAATAAGGGTGGTACTATAGTGGTGTTGAATGACAAGAATGAGGTCATCCCCATCAGACAAATATACAGTGAAGAATGTGTATAGGTTACTACAAGTTGAACAAAGCCACCAGGAAGGATCTTTTCCCTCTTCCTTTCCTTGATCGTGTCTTGAAGTGGATAGAACATCAAAAGTTGTTCTGTTGTCTTGGTGGATATTTCATGTTTTTTGGAATCCCAATACACCCAAATGATCAAGATAAGACCAGTTTCATTTGTCCATTCAACACATATGCATCTAGAAGAATGTCGGTTGGACTCTATAATGCCCCTACTACATTTTAGTGTTGCATGGAACACATTTTTGCGGGATTAATAAAGACAGATATGGAGGTGTTTATGGATGATTTCTATCTCCATGGGGATTCATTTGATTCTTGTTTACATCATCTATCACTCATGTTGCTTGCATACGAAGAGGCACATGTTGTCAAGGTATTAACGAATGTCTATTCATCATATTTTTAGTTGCATTTTTATAATTAATTTTGTACATTTTATTGCATTTCTCTTCATATTTTACTTAATTTAGGTTTTTAGTAGTTCATGACATTAATTTGGTACTCAATGCATTTTTATGTTTGGTTTGAAGGGTTTATGCAATTTAAAGATAGAAGAAAACATCCCTCCATAAAATACCAAGAAAAGAGTAAAAATTGCATGTCCTCACTCCCCAACTCTAAAAATTTGAGTGAGGATCCCATCCACTAATTCAAGCCAAAGAATATGTTCTATGAAGATCTAGTGGACCATCTAGATTAACCAGTTATCTAGTTAGACAAGGAAGAATGAGGCCCTTCACATGGCAGATGAGCCACCCATCTCAACTATTGAATTATACGATCAGTTTGGGAAAACATCACAAGATAATCTAGGGCTAATGTGTTCCCTGGAAAACCTTTAGAAATTATCCACTAAAGAAAGATCAATCTCCTGTGGTTGACTTAAGTTTCTTCAGATGCGCTGATCATCGAAATATCCTCTTATCCACAAAATCCCAATGGAAAAAAGTCAGTCTGGTGATATCCACAAAGAGTTCTTGGTGCTTGCTCTAGTAAGTGGGTGTGTCATTGGAACTCCAGTTGACTAGCTTGTCGCATGAGTTGATTGACTCAATTCTTGGTGTTTGATCTTATATAGAATGTTGTTCGATAAACTAGTATAGCCAATCGGTCAATTTGACACTAATAAGGGACTTTTGTGATTTATTAATCAGTTGATCCACTAGGCAAATCAGTTGGCTGGCCTTGGGTTGATGAAGAACTTCTACGGTTTGGTCACCTGACTGGACATTTATTTGATCATCTGATGGCTTGTAGGGAAGTTTGTGACTCTCGATGACACTATGTCCCAAATTGATTGATTTTTTCACTAGGTGAGTCAACCCACTCACTTTTGGCTACAATGACTCCTTTTGTGCTAGGTCAATCAACTGACTAGTGAAACTAGTCAATAAAATGACCTTCTTAATAAGTGTTGAATGTATCTTTGAGCCTTAAATCACTTCCAAACATGAAAGGCGGCGTGAGGAATGGATCAATATGACTCCCTTGAGTTGCATGAGTGTATTATACTACAAAATAGTTTCCAATGAAAATTAAATTCAAGGACAAAAGTGATTCAACAAAGAACACCTTCTAGGAAAATCCAATTGGTTGATGAAATTTACCAAACATCCACTTGGGCCTAGGTAGAATGAGGCCCTCCGCATGTTATATGAGTCACCTAACCCTCCTAATGATTCGGTGAACCAGTTGGGGGAAAACATCATAGGAGAATCTAGAGCTCTTGTGTGCTACGAGTTGGATGACACGTCAAAGGAGTTGTTGGTGGGTCTCAGGGAACTCATATAAAAGGAAATTGTACACTAATGATAGGGTGATTAATATGTATTCTACTATGTCTTTGGAGCAAGGAGTTGAGAATTAATGGAGGAATATCATCTTCTTGGTGGAGATTATTAGACCTGATGTTGCTGTGATGAGGATATATTGTCAGAGACCAGTGGCCTCATATTCCTCCATCTTCTTTGGCATGACGCTTTCTTCTTTTCCTTGTATTTTTGTTATTTCCATGGACATGAGTGATTAGTTCCTTCTATGGGTCATGGGGAGTATCCCCATTTATCATATTTCACTCTAGTTGTTATCAAACTTGTCCCTTTGAAATATTTAGATTGATTCTTAGTTATTTATTTCTTGTTCTTTTACTTGATCAATAAATTTGCATATTTAATACAATACTAGACATAGGAAACATGAAATCTAGGATTAGATTATCAATTGGATGTGTTAAAACTGAGATGAGATCGTGTAACAAGTTCTCTAAGACAATTAGTTGATGATTAGTAGGTAAAGAGACCTCGAGCCCATGGGGAAACCAACCCTTATGCAATTATCAGTCTAAAGGATGAAAATTCATACAATCCTAATTTATAAAGTAATAATTTAGTGAGTTGTAATGATTATATTGATTATTTAGGAGGAAATGGTGCAATGCATATTGCCTTGATGTCTTTATTCTTGAATCGGTTATCTTTTTACTCCTTTTTAAATTGCTTGCAAATATATAATCAATCAATCAATTGGTCACTTTCTAAATATTGATCTTAATTCCTTGGATTTGATAAGGACCTTAAAAAGGTTCTCTTAGGTTCAGCCCTATAGATATACTATAATAAGGTTTGTCCTCTTGTGGGTGAGTGCAATTTCACATAGAAATAGGATAAATCTAAGGTTATTGCCTTGGGATAATTCTCATGTGGTAAAACTCTAAATCTAATTTTGGCATTGTTGTTGGGGACAACATAATAGCTTATGAATCCAACAGTTAAGATTAATTAGGATTTTTTTTCAATTTATATTAGTTCATATCTACAATAACTTTTCTTGCTCGTATTTAATCTTGCTCAACTTTTATTTCAGGTATTGGCTAGTGCTTGTGACACTTCACCAACATCAACTATGCATCTATAGATCTTAATTCGGAGATAGGATTTTCATCATTGAAAAAGAGCAGATAAAAGCAGGATGAATAAACAAGTAATCACCCAATGGGTGAATAAGGCTCTTGCAGCTTAGAGAGAGTAACTTTTGCAAGAAATAAGAGACGATATTGTAAAGGAGAACAGGACAAGAGAAGTTGTGAGTCTTGAATTTGAATGAAAAAGTAGTTTAGTAAATTTCTATCTCAAAAGCTACTACTAGCCACCACCTTGTGGTTCCTCTAACAATCACAGCCCCACAATTCAAGTATTCTTTGTAATGGGTCATGACGATGTAGAAAAACACCTTTATCAACAACAAAGGCAGTGATTTCCAAGGCCATTTGTAGTAGTTTCTATATATGTGCTTTGAACAGGCAATGCAGAGTCCCAGAAGATGCTATCAAACTCCACTTGTTCAAGTGCTCCCTAATGGACAAGGCAAATTGATGCTATGGAGGGTTACGTTATCTTGAGTAATACTTGCGGGTATGTATGCCTAGAGAGCTAATCATATGATGATTGTAACGGCATGTCTTGTAATTTATTTGACTAATAATAAAGGCATTTTTTTTGATATGTTTTTTTCAATTATGATATGATGATAAAACATGATAGATGTCTAAAGAATGGTATTGATTGATGACATACGTCTTCAGGTTGAGGACCCCCAACAATGAGATTATATATATGATAAGAGCAATTAGATTCTTGATTACATCCCTAGTCAAATATTATTGTGGAAGCTTATAGGCAATAGTAATACATAAGACTAGAGTGTGTATTGGTTAATGATAGAATCTCATAAGTTATGATATCTGATATCAAACCAAACACAAAGGTACTTGTTAGAGAACAGTGTATTGAGAAGACCCTCCCTGAGAAGTGATACATGGATAACAGTCATAACCACATCTCAAAGTGATAGTGGTGATTATGGAATTTAGATATGAAGCCGATACACTCACCACATGTTGATCCATGTATTTAACATCATACAACATGACCTTGAATAAGGGTTTCCATAAAGGTTATGCTTGGGTACATTGAGATAGATGAGGATTGATTGTGAGTGATGTTGATGGGATTTATCCCTCCTACTGGAGCTAATATCATGGCCACTTGATAGGTGAGACTAAGTAAATGTATGGCCATACTCGTGTGAGTCAATATATGGTATAAAGTTCATATGGTTCAAGGACCATGGATTGAATTAGAGGATGAGTTTCCATGCCTCAGGTTCAATCTTGATATTTGACACAAAGAAATTATACAATCACAGTAACACTAATCAAAGATCTAGGTTGAAGTTGTTCTCCAACTTTACAATTACTTGGGTAGCAATGATGTGTTGCTAGATACCGCTCATTTCTTGTGATGTCATAAATTAGTTATGGACATTCACTGGAAAAATAATTTCAGACCTACAGGGTCACACACATAGGATGCACCTGGAATAGGAGTTTACTCATGAATAAGGTTTGACTTGATTACTAAAGACTTTACATAATCAATTTAAACAACATTGGTTGATAATAGCCTGACTGGGAATGTGATTCGACCTACTCAAGTGTTAAGTTAATTGATTCAAGTGCCAAGTCGATCAACTCAAAATTCTAGTTGAATGACTAGATAATTAATAAGACTGAATCAAGGATAGATGTTGATGTCATTTTGTTACATTGAAAGCAAATATATTTGCAAATAGGAAATCATTTTAATCGACTGACTAGATGTTCCAGTCGATCAACTGGGAGTCGATCGACTTGTGATTCACAATAGCTAGAAGTTTTTGAAAATATGTCTCTTCGACACCCAATTGATCTAGAAACCCTGACCCTAATCCTCCTATAACTAGAGGGATAGTCAAGGTTTTTAAAAGACAAAATAAACAATGACAAACGTTGTCCTCTCACAGTTGTGATATTGTGAGAGAATAAGCAAGTTTTACCCATAAAAGGGAGAGACACCAAGGGAAGCACTAGCACGTTGACATCAAAGGGGCAAACTGCTTCCTGTGGGATTTGGTAAAGTGCAATGAGGAGTTCTCAGTGTTCTACATGGACTACAATAGAGGTGTAGATCTCATCGCCAACATGCAAGGAGGACTACATCAAATACTATCTATGGTGTCACACTAGGAGACTACCTCGACTGTTGTCAAGGTGTTGTCAAATTCTAGAAGAATCATGTTTTGAGGATTTGTGTACTTGCTTCAGGACCAGGTATATGCCTCACAAACCCACTTTACATCTTTGTTGATGTGATCTGCTTGTTTGGGATAGGGATAGAAAACTTTTATTTCTTCTTCCTTATCTTTTTTCTAAAGTCCCAACAATAATACCCTCCACCTCTCACTTATCAGATCAAAGGCTAAATGACATAGTGTTATATCCAAAAAAAATCAATGGTTTGCAAATAATTAATAAATTCTACCAAAGTCTAAGCTTAAAGCAGGATAAAAATTTACTTTTCACATACCTGTCAAAAATAGGATTGGAACTTTACCCAATGTATAGTTCTATCAAACTAAATCCTCCTTTATTTAATTATCTCTATTCTTCAAATATCACTTTATTGTTTGTCCTCTTTCAATTATTCCTGAAATGTCGACAAACAAAATGTCCGTCAGTATAAATAATATACTGGTATGTGGTGACAACCAATAACATGCATACATTTCATAACAACCTAATTACATCAAATAGTTGTCAACAATCCAAGATTACATTTTCAATATAACTTCCCAACCACTTTTTCTCATCCTCTGGGATACCCTCTCTTAGGGATTAGTCCTTGCAAGGGACTTTAGGCTACCTTCTCCATCCTGAGCTAGGTACCTTACAGTTCACCTCTCTGGATGCATTATGGTCTTCCCTCTGGGGCTTGACCACCTCTGACCTTCCCTCTAGGGCTTGGTCTTCTGAAATCTTACATCCAGAGAAGGTATGTAGGTTCGGACAAGTCATATGTATACTTAAATTGTGATAATCATATTCACTTTAAAGATTGCAAAAATAAAGTCATCCAAATAGTTATTTCCATGCAATCAATGAAACATCAAAAAATGTTGAGAAACTATAGTGAGTAATCATAAATAACCACATACCCGATTTGCTATCTCAAATATAAACACGATATCCAATTCAAATCAAGATGTCCAACCAATCAAGCAGATCCTAAAAACATGTATAAAGCCTAATTGTTACCATAATATCCCCAAACAACTTCTTATTGACTTGGGACACCTTTATAAGGTTTCAAAGTCTCATTAGGATGCATTAGGGTTTCTTAGATCAGTTCTCAACTGTTACCTTTTTAGGTCAACAAACCCTAAAATGGATTCTACATCATAAAACCCTAATTATTCAAGTTGTCCATTTTAAGGATTCCTTACTCTCACTTTGGCTTAGAATTATCATATCTCTGTCTTATACATGGATTTTTAAAATAAAAACCATTAAAAGTCATATTCACCAAACTTAGGGTTTCTAAGCCCATTAATGCACTTTATACATTAAATTAGCCAATCAAGCACATGGATCATCCTTTTAGGTTCAAACCGTTCCTTTTATTAACAACAAGTTAATATCCACTTAAAAAATCCCTACCACTTTACTCAATCTTAATAACATCAAAATTAGGGTGTCTTATTCATAAATGCATTAAAGGTGACAACTTTATATACTTTTCATATTACAAGAAGATCTAGGCTTTAATTCTATTTTTATTGAAGTCCTTGCATTTTTTTATCAATTTTCATATATAATATTATTCCATCTGAGTTACCAATCATTAGTTATGAATTTTGCAATATAATTACCTTTGGTCCAATAATCGAGTGCCACGTCATCTAGTTGGGGCCCTTTTCTTTTCCACTTCTTTTCCACACAATCCCGGCTTAGCGAACCAAGCTTCGCCATGTAGACACTTGCTTCACACGGGCAACGCCCTGACTCAGTTTGAAAGACATTCCTACCCCGAGAGTTCTTAAGCCTGGGACCAGATCACGTCGAGGCAAAGTGATAATTCACCACATCTTCATCTCCTACCTTTCGCTCGACTCCCATTCGTGAGTCAGGTCCTGAGGCAAGTCAACATGGTAGTTGACTTTGTGTTCCTCATCGCTTGGGTGTCAGGCGAAGATGGCTACACCTCCGCCATACCCCACCAGAGTTGAGAACTCCCTCAATTACTCGCATGGTGGTCAGGGTCGGTTGGATGGAGATGAGGTTGTCTGGCATGGTTCTCATGATGACAAGGCGGAATAACAAGGTATCTTGAGGAATTGAGAGCAGAGAATTGCTCGCGACATCTGAAAAAAGCCAAAGCACTTGTTTTCCACCTCAAAGGGGATCCAAGGCCCCATATTTATAGGTCCCCCTATGGCTACCGAGAAGCCTCTGAGTCCTGATTGGTAACAAGTTCTAGAGGCAATGAAACTCTGAGAAACTTGGGGTAGATCAACTCAGATTGACCCCCCGAATCTATTGGAAATGTTTCCTAAATCTGATGTGTCTTGGTTCACAAGAATTTAGATCGGGAAAACTCAGTTCCTTGCTCCTCTCTTCTACGGCTAGGAGATAAGTTCTCCATCATCAGATCCCTGATCAAACAACCAAGACTTTGTGTGACATCATCATGGGTCAGGCCCAAGATTCCCAAATCAAATGTAAATCGTTACATTTAATACTTTGCTCGGTTATCCCTCTCACTTTAGGAATTATTAAAAAAATCATATATCCTAAACCATGCATCTTTTTAATCCCAAATTTTAAAGGAAAGTCCATAATAACTTAAACTACTTATGTTCCAAGTTTGGAATCAAAATTAAAAAGTAAAAGAGAATTTTATTAATATACAAGTTATCTCTTAATAATGCATATTTTATTCACATTTTCTCTCTCTTGCTCTTTTATATCCTCTATTTGGATTCCTTTTACTATTAGAAACCATGTGGAATCGAAGTCTAATCCATGATGATCAATCATACAACTTTCCAGAGAATTCCACATATTTCTCATCACTGTCTTAGTTTCTCTTATTATTAGATCTCTTTCCATATTTATTCTCTTTTAAACATATTGGAATTATTACTTCAATAAGGCCCATGAAAATATTTATGCAAAAGGGAATATTATCAAAGAAATCCATTCAAGGAACTTAAATCGTACAATTTCATAATCATACATTTTATTGGAGAAATTGCATTTCAAGCCATATAAGCCCAAAAATTGGGGTTGTAACATCCTTCCCCTCTTATAGGAATTCTGCCCTCAAAATTCCATCATACATACAAATAATTCAGGATAAGACTTTTCAATGTCCATCATCAGCTCCCATGTAGCTTCATCCTCTCCACGGTGCTTCCAAAGAACCTTTATCATCTTCTATTCTTTACTCCAAAGCTCTCTCTCACCTTGGTATCTCGTACCCTCATAAGAGACTCAAGGTAAGTTAGCCTCCCTTGGAGTTCAATAGGTTCATTGCTTAGCACATGGGTCAGGGAAATCACTTAGTGCTCTAGATAGGACACATGGAACACATCATATATCATATTATCCTAAGGGGTAAGGCTAAACAACAATAGCTCCACCAATCTGTTTCAACACCTCAAGTGGACCCATGTATCAGGGACTCAACTTTCTTAACTAAAGCTCGGAGGGGTCGTATTTTCAAAAGAACATGCTCACCCACAATTAACTGTAAGTTAGTCTGCTTCACATCAACACATGACTCTTGTTGATCCTAGGATTTCTCAGCCATTGCTCGATCAAAGTGACTTCATCTACATACACTGTGGTTTCTCTGACCTTCACAAGGTCCTCTCATCGACATCATCCTAGTGAAGTGGTGACCAACACAGCCTCCCTTATAGAGCTTCATACATCCCGATACTTGCTTTGGTGGTTGTAATAACAAGCAAACTCTGCTAGGGGTAGGAACTGCTCCCATGAATCACTCTGAATGAGCACACATGCTCTCATCAGACCCTCTAAAGTCTAGATCATACTCTCTTGATTGTCCATCAGTCAGGGGTTGAGATGTTGTACTAAACTTCAATCTTGTATCTAGTTCTTCATGTACCTACTTCTACAACATGGAAGAGAACTTAAGGTCATGCTCAAGAATATACAAATTCATATCACTGTGCAGTTGAACCATTTCTCTCATATAGCTCAACTAGATCTTGTTATATTAGCAGTGGTACATAAGATAAGGACATGTACTGACTTGGTAAGGCAATCTACCATAACCCATATTGTATCATGACCTCTCTCGGTCCAGGGGAGACTCACCATAGTGTCTATGGTGATCTTCTCCCATTTCCTCTCAAGAACTCCTCATCATCTGTAGCCATCCACTGGGTTACTGGTGCTCAGTCTTTACCCTCTGGTATGTGTGGCAATTGACTACCTACACTTTTATATCTCTCTTTATTCCCAGTCTTTACGGTACCACTACAAACCTTAACCATCTTGTTAATACTAGGGTGTATAATGTACTTAGAATCATGAGCTTCTAGCATGACATGATTCTTCAAGGGTGAAAAGAAACTTTAAAACACTCTAGGAGTGGGTTTCACCACCAAATCTTCCTACGAGGTGCATCTGAGGTTTCCCTAACAAAACTTATATCTCCTCAAATTCTAGGCTAACCGAGAAACCATTATCTTGACCAACAGGTCTAATTGTATCTGGATGTTAGCCATACAGGATCGTCTTCTAAAGACTGTAGGATTCACCTAGCAACCTCTTCTAGCCTCTCTACTAGCTAAATAAGACAACTATACACCTGAGTTGTTTCTAACTGAGAACATCTTGTTACCGCATTAGCTTCCTTATGTACTAGGTGATGGTGAAAACATAAACCTTCATAAACTCCATTCATCATCCTTGTCTCGGGTTTAGGTCTATCTGAGTCAAGAAAACTTCGAGCTCTTACTCTCATCATCTCAGTTATCATACCCAAATTTATAACTCATAGATTCCAAACTACTCTAGATCGGTACGTCCTCATAGTACCCTTGTTCTCCTTATGCTTTCAAATGACCTATCCAATATATTCTCCAAAGGGTGTGGTACTTCCTTTAATCCTCAAATATCATAAAAAGGTTTCAACTCAATTATATACCTCTCATATTACTTTTATCCTTAGTATGGCATGTGTTTTTTCATGTCTCTCACACCCATAACAAGATGAAATAAGCATTTGGATATAGTCCAAATACATAGTTCATCCCATTCCAACAATAGAGATGGCGCATCACACCTTACCATTACCCTTTCTAGTCTAAGTTGAAACATACACATGTCTCCACACCATGAATATCTCAAATCTATGTTTACATCCATGGAAAGGATTTTCCCATCACCTTTGGGTCTTAACATCACTCTTATGTACAACCCTTAGTCATTCCCTCAAGGTCTCTAGGGTGTCGGTACTTTTGGGTGATCTTTCCCTTATGCATCTCGGGAGTGCCTCTCACATTTACCCCTTAGGCCCCATGAACTCATGAAGGTGGCCAACCTCCTAACCCATGGTCCTCTAACAAAGGTATTTGTTACCTCCCAACCCTATGGTCTTGTGCATCTAGGGAACAGACAACTCCTACTTCCATCGGTCTTATCCCTCCTTGACCTTGGTATTGATTTAGGATTCCATCATAGCTAGTAGCTCCTGTGTTTATACTCAAACACATCTCATCCTCAAATCCTCACATAAAATTCTATCATCTCTCTGGGCACTCATGGTTAACCTTACATCCCTTCATAGGAATCATGGTGACCTACCTATCTTAGTCTGGCTCCATACATGTTACCTCCATGGCAACATATCATCATGCCCCTTAGAGATGGTCACAACTAGGTCTATAGATTCATGCTCATATAATGTGCTATTACACTTAGCTCATCAAGTTCTTATAAGTGACCTCTTAAGGTTACCTCAAACCTAAACAAGAGCTGGTGCTTACCCCAGTAAGAAGGGTTCCTTCCCATTATGGGAGAAAACTATCTCTTGATAGTAACAAGGCTCACAAAACGTTCTTATCTCCAAGGTTTACATCATCATGTATATGCTTAGTCTGATCATGATACTCATGCTCATGGCTAGTAATAATACAACCTATTAAACCATTCTAAGTTCCTTGGTAATTCATACTTGTTCATCATTCCTCAAGGTGGGTCAATCTCATACATGCGTGTGTCACCAACATAAGTGAGGGGTTCATCAAACATATACCTTAGTTTAAGTGGGGTTTCCTTTTGCTCTAAAACATGGGGGGTGCCATACTCAAATCCTATGAACTCAGTCATCCTCTTGAGAATCATGTGCATCAGGTACTACTACTTCCCCTCTTTGGTCCAGGAACCCCAGGTTCACCCCTTACACCTCAGGTGTCTAAACTGCTTACTCAGTTGTTCAACCATGAACCAAACCTATACAAGATATGGCACATACTCCCTCACACTCTTCCATGTGAGCAACCCTTAGAGTCATATACAAGGACAATGTAAGACCTCACAACTTATTACCATACCTCTTTAGGGTCTATGGAACTCTCTTTCCTACACCTCAAAGGTAGGCACTCATATCATTTGTACGTTCATTCACAAAACCTCTATCTCTTTTCTAGGGTTTGGTTCCTATGAAGGCATCCAAGGTATGGAAAGCCTCCAAGGATCATGTATGAGCCAACCACATACTTCCACTTAGGGTCATCTTCTCTAGGCCATATCATATCGAACCTCTACATCATTGCTCATGTCTCAGAGTCTAGGTTTCCAGTATTCTTCATCGGGTCTCGCTCTCTCTCTAGAGCTAACCCCACAATTGATCCTACTACATGAGGTTCTCTCTCATAAAATGGGTCAAGCTCTTAAGGATACACATCTATCCCTATCTGGGTGAAATGTACTATCAAAACATACATCTAGCCAAGATCATCTAAATCTCTGCATGCATATCTAACAAAATATCAGGCATAACACCTCGTGTTGAAGTCTAAAACATGCTACCAACCTTGCTGCCACGCACTTTTACATAGGTGCATGCCTCTTTTCTGCTCATATATGTCTGTTAGGGTTCCTATGTGGTCTCCTCTAACCTTCTCAATGAGGGAGTGGTCCCTCACCCTTAACAGGCACGACCACCCAAGGTCAGGTCACCACAAGGTACCAGGGGTCAAACATCCACACATACTCTATGTTTCTCATGCATACTCAAAGCCTCTACATAAAGCATGCAGGTCAAACCCACGTACATGCAAGCATGATCAACTATGATATCCAACTCATCGTGTCTTCTCTTCCGCTATCCAATGCTTAAGGTTTTTGGATTGAGCATCATCCTCAGAGGATGTGTCAGGTCTCTTCCTCTTCCTAGAGGATTCTTCCTCCAAGTCTATCACTCTCCTCCTCATCGTACGGGATGGTCTAACTCAGTGTTCTCCTGAGGGTATGACAACACTGGCCATGCAACCTAAGCATGTAATTAAACTCACTTGGAGTTTCTAATTATCAAAACTTATGTCCATGACATCTTTCTTACATGATTTTATTATTTGGTGGAGGATTACTTAATCCTTATTACTCTTAACCCAAAAACTCAGGAGGGTGGAGGAGAGAGAGAAACCATGATCTCTTAAAGTTTATTCAATGAACGGGGCAGAGAAGGGACAAAGACAGATGAGAGAAGACCTAGAGGTATCTTATTTTGAGTCAAGTCCTCCAATTTTGGCCAGGAAGTCACACCAAATATGGGAGTCCTTGTAGACTGACTAGTGGGGCAGAGGAAAATCTTTCCATCCCCCAGATTGTGATCCTTTTCTAGACACCTCCATCATTGAAAAATTCTCTAATAACTCCCTTGGGTTTTAGAGAGCTTGTAAAATTTAATAACTATCAGAGATTAAATGGAAAACCAGGCTCTGATACCAATTGTAACGACTCCATCCCTCAGCAACCCCCATTTAAGGAAGGCTAAGAAGTTGGTGTCGTTATCCCAAAACAGGATCAATGGTTTTGCAAATTATCAAAAATAATTAATAAATTCTACCAAAGTCTAAGCTTAAAGCGGGATAAAAAATTACTTTTCACATACCTTTCAAAAATAAGATTGGAACTTTACCCAGAGTAGAGTTATATATAATTAAATCCTCCTTTATTTGATAAGCCCTATTATTTAAATATCACTTTACTATTTTCCTCTTTCCATTATTCCTAAAACGCCGACAAATAAAATGTCAATTGGTATAATGAATATATAGGTATGTGGTGACAACCAATAACATGCATATATTTCATAATAGCCTAATTACATCAAATAGTTGTTAACAATCCAAGATTACATTTTAATATAAATTCCCAACCTCTTTTACTCATCCTCTGGGATACCCTCTCTTAGGGTTTAGTCCTTGCAAGGGACTTTAGGCTACCTTCTCCATCCTGAGCTTGGTACCTTATGGGTCACCTCTCTTGGTGCCATGTGGTCTTCCCACCGGGGCTTGGCCACCTCTGACCTTCCCTCCAAGGCTTGGTATTCTCAAATCTTATATCCATAGATGGTATGTAGGTTCGGGCAAGTCATATGCATACTTAAATTGTGATAATCATATTTACTTTAAAGATTGTAGAAATAAAGTTATCCAAACAGTTATTTTACATGCAATCGATGAAACATCGGAAAACATCAAGAAACTAAAGCAAGTAATCATAAATAACCACGTACCTGATTTGCAGTCTCAAATATAAACAAGATATCCAATTCAGATCAAGATGTCCAACCAATCAAGTTAAGCAACCAATCAAGCAGCACCTGAAAACATGTATAAAGCCTAACTGTTACCATCATATCCCCAAACAACTTCTTATTGACTTGGGGCACCTTTCTAAGGTTTCCTAGTCTCATTAGGTTGCATTAGGGTTTCTTAGATCAGTTTCTCAACCTACTCTTTTAGGTCAACAAACCCTAAAATGGATTCTACATCATAAAACCATAATTATTCAAGTTGTCCATTTTAAGGATTCCCTACTCTCATTTTGTCTTAGGATTATCATATCTTTATTTTATACATGGATTTTCAAAATAAAAACCATTAAAGTCATATTCACCTAAATTAGGGTTTCTAAGCCCATTAATGCACTTTATACATTAAGTTATCCAATCAAGCACATGTATCATCCTTTTAGGTCTAAAACGCCCCTTTTATTAACAACAGGTTAATATCCACTTAAAACATCCCTACTCAATCTTAATAACATAAAAATTAGGGTTTCGTATTCATAAGTTCATTAAAGGTGACAACTTTATATAGTTTTCGAATTGCAAGCATATCTAGGCTTTAATTCTATATTTATTGAATTCCTTGCATTTTTTTTGATCAATTTCATATATAACATTATTCCATCCGAGTTACCAATCATTAGTTATGAATTTTGCAAGATAATTGCCTTTGAGCCAATAATCAAGTGCCACGTCAGCTAGCTGGGGCCCCTTTTCTTTTCCACACAATCCTGTCTCAACGAACCAAGCTTCACCATGTGGACACTTGCTTCACATGGGCAACGCCCTGACTCTGGTTGAAAGATTTTCCTACCCTGAGAGTTCTTAAGCCTAGGACCATATTGCATTGGGGCAAAGTGATAATTCACCACATCTTCATCTCTTGCCTCACGCTCAACTCCTATTCATTAGATAGGTCCTAGGGTAAGTCAACACGGTAGTCAACTTCACGTTCCTCATCACCTGGGCATCGGGAAAAGATGGCTACGCCTCCGTCAGACCCCACCGGAGTCGAAGACTCACTCAATTACTCGTATGGTGGTCAGGGTTGGCTGGACAAAGATGGGGTGGTTCGGGGTGGTTTTCATGATGACAGGGCTGAAGAACAAGGTACTTAAGGAATTGAGAGCAGAGAATCACTCACGACACCCGAACGAAGCCAAAGAACTTGTTTGTCACCTCAGAGGGGGTCCAAGGCCCCATATTTATAGGTCCCCCCTATGGATTCTGAGATGCCTTTGAGTCCTACATTCAGAAAAATTTCTAGAGGTAATGAAACTCTGAGAAACTCGGGGTAGATCAACTCGGATTGATCCCCCAAATCTATTGGAAATGTTTCCTAAATCTGATGTGTCTTGGTTGGCAAGAATTTCAATCGGGAAAACTCAGTTCCTTGCTCCTCTCTTCCGCGGCTAGGAGATAAGTTCTCCACCATCAGATCCTTGATCGAACAGCTAAGACTTCATGTGATGGCATCATGTATCGGGCCCAAGATTCCCAAATCAAATGTAAATTGTTACATTTAATACTTTTCTCGTTTATCCCTCTCACTTTAGGAATTCTTACAAAAATCATATCTCCTAAACCATGCATCCTTTTAATCCCAAATTTTAAAGGAAAGTCCATAATGTCTTAAACTACTTGTATGCCAAGTTTGGGATCGAAATTTGAAAGTAAAAGAGACTTTTCTTCATATACAATTTATCTCTTAATAAGTCATATTTTATTCACATTTTCTCTCTCTTACTCTTTTATATCCTCTATTTGGATTCCTTGTACCATTAGAAACCATGTGGAATCAAAATTTAATCCACGGTGATCAACCATACAACTTTCCAGAGAATTCCACATATTTCTCATCATTATCTTAATCTCTCTTATTATTAGATCTCTTTCCATATTTATTCTCTTTTAAACATATTGGACTTATTACTTCAATAAGGCCCACAAAAAAATTTATGCAAAAGGGAATATTACCAAAGAAAACCATCCAAGGTACTTAAATCATACAATTTCATAATCATACTTTTTATTGGAGAAATTGCATTTCAAACCATATAAGCCCAAAAATTGAGGTTGTAACAATCTCCCTACTTGATGGCAATAAGTTATGTAGGGAATATGAGGCGGTATTTCATCCCTCATCACTCTCTATCCAATCTAGTCATGCTCCTTATTAAATTAGAGGGGGTAAATCTACCTAGAAACCTAGATATGTCATCTAGGGTTAGTGGATTATATATATAAAAACTATTGTAGAGACAAACCAAGTCCATAAAAGACCACTTATATTTCCCACTATACATCTCCTTTCTATACCTTAAATGGAAAATTAGAAACATCCTAAGAAGAGTGAAATAGGTATGAATATAGATCTAGCAATGAATGGTTGAAGAAACATCAAACAAAATAAGTATGCCCAATCCCAAATTACATGGTAGTATCGACTAATAAGCCCAAAGTGCCCACTAGAAAGTTTAGTTGTTCATGATTACAATAGTCACTACTAACAAGGAGTAAGAGAAAGAAGGAAATGTGGTGAAGATTAGCATGATGTAGATAGATAGTCCTTCTCTTGTCTATTAGCCTTTACTTATTGTAGATCTAAGATTGTCCACCTTTGGTAAGGATGGTAACGGATATGGATGGAGGTTAGGGTTAGGGTTTTGTGGTGTCAGGATAATGTAAGGGTCACAAGGCCAGGAGTGGAAAGATGGCAAGTGGTCGTGAGTTGCCAGTGTTGGATGGGTTGTAGCCACCACCTTTAGTGTATATACATTACATATAGGTTTGGTATCTCAAACCTAATAATTTGAGGGTAATGTGGGCATTTCATTGAAAATTTGGGTGATGTATGCCCCCACCAAGGATGTTTTGAGTGAAAAATAGTTGTGATGTGAAGTGGCTAAAATGATCATGTTGGGTGTAATGCCTCAAACTCCTTAAGATCTAAATCTAATTCAAGAATTTCTTGAAGATCAAAGTGTGGTAATGAGTAAGACAAATGACTCTAGATGATGAATATCACATCTAGAACTAGTACAGGTCTTCAATTCAAATAAATAAAGTAATAGTGAATAAATACATTAATGAGACTTCAATTGAGATATTATTATGATAAAATCCCTATTGTGCAATTAAGAATTAATGAACCTTGTGGACCCATTCGAAGGCCTAGATTCAAATCATGGGCCCTAGGATTCAAGTCAAGCCCATTTATACTAGTATCTAGGTTACAAATAGGTCTTGGGATACAAAATTAGAAATTCAATAGTTCATGCTCATATTAAATATCAATGATAATTATAGTTGGTTGATAATCACATTATGAGATCGTAAATAATTCTCAAAAGATTTCAAGTTATCTTGTGATCTAGGTAATCAATTAAGTAATTATCTAAACTTCACTTGAGATCCAAGTTTAGTATATCAAATAATATTGCTTTGACCCAACCTTTAGCCCAAATCTACAAAATAGATAATCAAAGATAATACTAAAATTGAAGATAATTTCGAGTAATATTGTGTCATGCAGAAATATAATTTGAAATGGGATTTCTATTTTTAAATATTTTTAAAATTAGAAGGGACCCTGGTCGGATCTAGACTCTCTCAGCTGAGGCAGAGTTGCAACCAAGGAGGTCATTTCCTTTGCTCATACTCTCCCCAGAAGTCTTCCATGGGTAGGAAATCATCCTCCTACATACCTCTCTCTCTCTCCCTCACTAGGTGGTTTTTGTGCACAAAACTTGTACCATCGTCTCTAGTGTCAAGTTGTACATGTCTAACCCTCTTTGGGGCCTTTGGTCAATGCAAGCAATTAATCAAAACCATCTAGCCTTCTTCATCGAGACCCCACATCATGTGGTCATCCCTAATACCCCTATCTCCAGTTCATCCACCTTCATGGCAAGGTCATCACTAGCCAAGCTCCCCGATTAATCCCAAGTTGCAACAAGGAGATCATAGGCTTTTGGAGGATGTTTCATCTTCAACTGGCACATCTGAGGTGCCTACATAAGATCTTTGTCATCCTATTCCATCATGTACCCCTACTTTATTACCTTGAGACTGAGTACCTGGTTTACCTCAACTTTGACCACTACATGCCTTAGTAAACAACTACTTGTGTCTAGTAGGGTAGTATAGAGTGGTCTAAACCTTTGCTTGGGCCTCTGAACCCTAAAGGTGGAAGTCAACCATTGTGTTGACCCTCCCATGGAGGGATCATGCTCTTCTGCAATGACGAAGAAGGTCGAGTTCTGAAGGATCAAAATGACCCTCAAGTGTGTGATAATCCAAATTGAAACACGAGGGTAATCAGGTCTTTTTGACCATTCACAATGCATCGAACTTGAATTAATTAGATATAGTTTTGTATATTGGAGTGACATGTCCCTGTTGGTCCATATATTTTATCTTTCAATAATTGTACAATTGATTGTTAGCTCAGAACATAGTAAATTATGTCAGTTCGATCCTAAAAACACATAGTGTTCAAATAACACAGATTTAATACTTTATTATGCTTCTAGTTCAAAATGTATGCATTTAAATATAAGGTAATGACTAGTCATTATCCCCAACTTTGATAGTTAGTGTCAAAAATATGAAATATGTTTCTCCTGTGACATAATCTAATTTTATTGAATATAGTGGAATATCATGATAGATATAAGTTTAGAGTTACTTTGGTGTACATTTAGGGTTTCTAAAATCATTAGACCACATCATCCAATAAGGGTTTTAAGCCAAACCCTAATATCACCCTAAACCAAGACCCATAGGATCTGGGCCAAGACTAAACTCGAATTTGGTTCATATAAATACGATGGTGAACCATAGTATTATACAAACATGTATATTGATTGATTGAGTCTGTACATAATTGTTGGATTATATACAACTTGAAGTACATGTATTATAACTACATGGCTTCTGCATGGAAATCGTGTGTGTTTATTTTATGAATGATCGACCATATTGACTTTTGAAGGATTCGTAGTTTCCAAATGTTTGATTCTATGATTGAAATTTTTTGGTCTTTATTTCAATTCTAATTCAAATATAATGCTTTATCATATAAAGAAATACAAAGATATTCAGAATCTAGTATTACACCTAACATGGGTAGCTCATATAAGTCCATTGATGGATGAAGAAATGTTACCACCCAAGGTGGCATGACAATGGGGTTAGAATATAAAATAAAAATGCAAGTTCATATGTATAAAATTTGATTGATGAGTAACATATGTTGATACCCATATATGCACACTTTTGTATGTGCTCACGGATAGCTTATAGTAATATATTGATTGTCTATTTGTTTGTCATTGTCTAGGTGGCTGACTTACTTAAAGATATGAAGATAGGAGATCTAGATGAATCTGCTAAAGATCATCAAGTAACATCACAAGGAGGATTATATAGATAGTAATCTCTTTCCATGGAGTAATTTTTCTTCTTATAGTTTTTATTTTACTTGGGAAATTATGTAAACTCCTTTGAGAAGAAATATAGCATTCTATTTTTATCAAACAAATATTATGAATTAAATTATTGTTTATTGTTTGTTCTCTCTTAATTATGATCCTAAAATTTGAATGATGATCCTTGCCCTCTCGATCTTCCTTAAACGAGGGTTTAGTGGGGGAGGGGGTTGCCAAAATTGATATTAAAGCATAGATTTAAGTGAATAACTTATAATGATATATACTTTTAGTTATTGCATAGAGTCGAAGGGAATAATTAGAGAATTTTACAAGTAAAAAGGTGTCTAGAAAGGATTACAACTCGGGGGTAGATAAGATTTTTATCCACACTATCATAGGGTAAAGGACTCCCAAGCCCATGTGAATCTTACCTAGCCAAAGTTTGTGGTTTTTTTCCTATCCTCTTCTCATCTAGTTTCTCCTTTAACCTAGAATTTACTTCTATCCTCATCTTGAGTTAGAATTCGAGGGAGAAATATGATAAAGGCATTAGTGCAAATGTAATTCGGGATTAAAGACACAGATATGAAGGTGTTTCGTATTATACATGTTTGACTTGTGACTAGGTATGGGTTGGGGACCCAATCATTTAATTTATAAGTGAAAATGGGTTAGACAAAAAATAAGACCCTTTGATATAGAGGTTAATCCTCAATCCTATTCAAAAACCCTAATATGGGTAATATGTATATATGGAGAGTGAAGGAAAAACTATACCCCTAGCCAAGGTAACCTAGAGCTATGAATTTAAGTAATACAGTTTAATTACCAATACCGGATACTAGTGATATGAATATACGCAAGTATCACAATACAAATAGCCATGAAGGTACATAAGTTAGACATTAAAGATTGTTTTTATATTTACATAAAACATGGAAAATCGGTTGTTATATAAGGAAATAGGTAAGTAACTCAACTCACTTTTAGGAAATGGTTTTCATGTTTGTTGTGGGTCATCCCAAGTAAGTGAAAAGACCTATGAAGAAGTAATAGAGGTTAATTTGTGGTTGGAGAGTCAAACCTCATATTTAAATCCAAGAGAGAACCCTAGGTTACCTCCTCTAGTGATATGAGCTAAGCAACCTTGTATTTGGTTTTCAAACTTGAGATAACTTTGGACCTCCTAAAAGGGACATAACTTAGAGAATTAGACATAATAGATACAAGGGATGTAATCCCTACTAGCATCAAGTCTGAATGAGGAAGGTGTGTGTTTGGTTTAACATTTTGAATCTATATATAATTATGTGAAAACTTTGGTTAGATAAATTCCAAAATAAGTATGTAATGACAAGTAGAATGTTGAAAGGAATTCTATGATAGTTCATGTAAGGCATAGAAACCTCCTTGTCAGGATGAACTTGGGATCATGATGGTTTTACAGATCCTTATAATAAAACAAGACATAAATAATGTCTAAGACAAAATAATGTTATACCATCTCAGTTAACTCTATTCAGGGTAGAACCCAAGTCAACCCTAGTTACAAGTAGGGATGTTTAATGTTACATGAGACCCAAGGAGTCATGAGGTGATTGTACCCTAAGTACATAAGACTCATGAGGTCATAAGAAAGCCATCCATAAGTACATAAGGCCCGAGGGATCAAGAGAATGACCACTCTTTGAGTACATAAGTCCTGAGGGATCAAGGGATGGTCACTCTGTAAGTACATGAGGCCCTTGGGGTCATGAGAATATCACTTTAAATGTACTTATACCCTAAATACCTTAATGGAATGACTAAGGTCATTGATACACAAAAGATATTACGTAATAATATAAGAATTTATGTAATAATAACTAAAATGAAATCCTAAGGGGGGTTGTGCACCAACTCAATAGATCCAAGAAAAGCACTTTGCCCATTGGTTTAATGATATTTAAGAAAACTCATTGGAATTAAAAATGTATTTTTGTTTTGGATTTACTTTTGAGGAGTGACTCAACTGATTTTTTAATTATAAGATAATGTGTGGATGCACTTGTTCTATACACAAAAACAAGGTGAAGTTTGTATGTGGGTTGCAAAAAAATGTTTATTTCACCTTAGTATAGGTGTGAGAGATTGGATAGCCACCAATGATACATATAAAACCTACATGAGAATGAATATCATGAGTAAGAAAAGTTATAATCCAGGGTATGTAGGTGTCACCTCACCATCTCACATAAATATATGAAAAAAGTTAAGTATGCTTGATACCTAGGCAAAAATATAATTACCAAGTGATGTGCAATGCAATGGATGAGGATGTGGAACTATCATTTTTTTAAAATCCAAGTTATAGCCCTAGTTATATAAATTATATTCACTTTAATGAAAGTTATTAATGATGATCTAGCTAAATCATTTCTAAGATATGATGCTAACTCTATACAGCATGAGGATAAGGAACTAGATTCACCTTAACTTGATTGGGTCCGAGTTTGGGGAAATTTTGTTTTTAAGCGGGGTAAATGTAAAGAACTCAAACTTTGGAATTTCTAGATCTAATTCAAGAATATGTTATGAAGATCAACATGGAGTAACGAGTAAGATAAGATGACTCTAGTTGATGAATCTGACATTTAGACCTAGATTGAGTCTTTAATTAAAATCAATAAAGTATTGTTGAGTAAATGTATTGGTATGAGACTATAATTGAGATACTATGATGATGAAAGCCTAATTGTGTAATAAATAATATAATGAAGCTTGTGGATCCATTAGAAGGCCTCTATTTGAACCATGGGCCCTAGTATCCAAGCCAAACCCATTTGAACTACTATTTTTGTTACAAGTAGGTCAATGGGATACAAATTAGAAATTGAGTAGTTTTAGTTGGTTGAAAATCACATCATGAGATCATAAATGAACTCTCAATATATTCAAGTTATCTTGTATCCTAGGTAATTAATTGAGTAACTATATGAACTTTATTTGAGAACCAAATTTAGTATATCAAATAATCTTGTCTTGACTCAATCGTTAGCCTGATGCCAAAATAGCTAATTGAATAATCCTAAAATTGGAAATAGTTTAGTGATGTGGCATGGGAAAAATTAATTTGAAATTAGGACTTTTAGAATTTTGTTTTAATTAGTAGGAACCTCGATCGGATTCGGACTCTCCTAGGTCTGGCAAAGTTGCAAGCAAGGATGCCATGTCCTTTGCTTGGACTCTTCCAATGAGTCTCATATGGTTGATAAACCTCTCTCTCTAGGTGGTCATTCTACAAAACATTCACATCATCGACTTCAATGAATCAATTTGTACCTATCTAACCCTATTTATCATTATCTTCTTAGCTTTTAATAATCCTAAACCACGATTATCCTATTGGATATGGTTTCTTGTCATCATCCCCTTCCCATTTATCACAACATGTATAAGGCACTAGGATCCTTCAAAAAATGCATGGAAATCCTCTAGCCTTCTTAATCATGACCCCACTCATGTGGTCATCCCCGATAGCCCTATCTTTAATTTATCCACCTTCACGATAAGGCAAGCACTAGCTGAATTTCCCAAGTTGTTCCCTGGTTCGGGAAGGAGCTTCTGGGCTTCTGGAGGATGCATCTTCTTCAACTAATGCGCCTCAAGTGCCTATGTAAGATCTATATCCTCCTATTTTGTCTTGTACTCCTACTTTAGTACCTTGAGATTGAGGACCTAGTTTCCCTCATCTTCGGGCATTACAGGCCTCATGAAACAATTGGACATGTCTAGTAGGGAGTTATGGAGTGGTCTGTACCTTTGCATGGGCCTCTTACACCCAAGATAAGGAGGTCAACTATTTAATTGACCCTCCCATGGCAGGATCAGGCTCTTCCATGAAGAATAAGAAGTTTGAGGTCCGAAGGACCAAAATGACCCTCAAGTGCATGATAATCCAAAACATAGCATGAGGGTAGATAGATCTTTTCATCCCTTCATAAAGTGTCGGCCCTGGTCAATAGATATAGGATTGTATATCGTGGATCGCCCTATTGGTGTGCTTATGTTTATCATGAAATAATTGTAGAAATTAGATAGTGGCTCAAAACATATTGAAAATCAATGTCATAGATATTTAAAAAAAAGATTAGAGTTCAAATAATTAGATTCAATATCTAATTATGATCGTATCTCAAAAAGTATGCACAATTGCATGAATATAAGATAATGACTACGTATACACCCTACTTTTGATAATAAAGATGTTGAACTTATTAAATACATTTCTTGTGATTTAATCTTATTCTATTGAATGATAGTGAATATCGTGAAAAGTACATGTTTAAAGTTACTTTGATGTACATTTTGGGTTTTTTTAATCCTTAAACCATTTACATGAGAACTAGGAATTTAAACCTGACTTTATTATCACCATGATATCACCCTAAACCAGAATTTGTAGGATTTAGACCAAGACTAAACCCTAATACCAGTCATATATATATATATATATATATATATATATATATATATATATATATATATATATATATATATATATATATATATATATATATATATATATATATATATATATATATATATATATATATATATATATATATATATATATATATATATGATGATGATGATGATGATGACACCCTAGTGTTATGCATACTTGCGGATTGATAGATTTCTTAAATCTGCACATAACGTTTGGATTGCATACAACTTGAAGTACATGGATTATAACTACATGGCTTCTGCATAAAAGAGTTATGTGGTTATTTTTTGAATAATCAACCATATCAACTCTTGAAAAATTCTTGGAAGTTTTCATAATGTATGATTATATGATTAAGTTGTTTGGATCTTTATTTCAATTTCAGTTCAAATATAATGCATATTTACATCATATTAAAAAACTACTAAGTTTTTGTGGACCCGGTGATACACATACAAAGGTATAGTGTAACTCCTGGGCCCACTACCCAAGACTCTAGTAGAGTTTCAAGAATGACGATTGGCCCCAATTGGAGGCGAATTGGCTTTGATACCATTTGCAACGCCTGGGCCCACTGTCTAAGACTCTAGTAGAGTTTTAGGATAGAATATTGGCCCCACATACCACCACAAGCCTTAAATGTACACTTTGACCTCACTCGCTCTCAAGCCAGGATCAACTTCCCGACTGGTCACCCACCCTAGTACTACTCCAAGCTTAGCACCCTTAACTATGGAGTTCTTTCGTGATAGGTTCCCTAAAAAGGAGGTGCACCTTGGTGATATGGGTAGTCTAATCATTACGTATAAGATCATGTTATCTGAGGCCTCAAATTCTGGGACGTTACAAATAGCTAATCTAAGTTTTATGACAAACAAAGAAATATTTACACCCTATGTGGAATGATAAACATGGGTTAGAATCCAAAATACAAATGCAAGTTCAAATGTGTAATTATTTGATTGATGACTAATGTATTTTGATATCCATATATGCACACTTTTGTATGCACCCACATATACAACATAATAGTATATTGACATCGTATTTGTTTGTTGGCATTTTAGGTAGTTGACTTGCTTAAAGATATGAATATATAGAGAACCATATGAATGAATTAAAGATTAAAAAGCTAACATCACAAGTAGGATAAGATATATCGTAATCCCTTTTCACATTGTAATTTCTCTTTGTATAGTTTTATTTTACTTGGAAAATTATGTAAACTTCTTTGAGGAGAAATCTAGCATCCTTTTGTTATCAAAAAAAGATTAAGAATGAAATTATTTATTATGATTTGTTATTTATTACTAAAATTTTGGATGATGATCTTTGTCCTCTCAATATTCCTTCAATTGGGTACAATAGGGGGAGGGGTCACCACATTGGGTGTGTTTATTAATGGGAAATTGGGGTTAAGTTAGGGTTTTTTCTTCTTCTTCTTTTTTGGGTGGGGGTAAAGGGTGGGTACATGTCATGTGACCTTACTACAATCATTTGAGCATGGCTTGACAGTAGTCATGATAGACATAAAATGGCCACAGTGGACGGGCATATTTTCCTATGAAATACTAAAGTTGGGAGGTTGGAACCATAATATGGATAGTGACCATGGCCATATTGGAGAGGTTGAACCACGATTATGGTGATGGTAGGTCACCATGCCCATAATGAATTAGAACGGTCATCTTACCTATAGAATGACTTCATATTCATCTTGTACTCCATTCTTTCGTGCATGTTACATCGATAAGTCCTAACATGACTTTCGATTATTAGCAGGGTTGAGTTAAGTCAATTGAAGCCTCCACCAAGTTTTGATGAATGTTTTGGGTCTTCAATTCAAACTTTGTGTCACTACTTGTGTAAAACATGAAAAAGAATATATGAATGCAAATAGGTTACTTCTAAACACTCTTAAGAAAAAGTAAATGAGTAGATTGAAGATGAATGGATGCCTAGAATAGGGGTCCATAATCATTACTGTTTTGTGTTGTGTTCATTATTTTGTATGCTTCACTTAATATTTGTTTGACGGATTATTAATTGTTGGATGATCTTGTCAAGTTAGAGGACCCATGACACAATTTCATATTTATCGTGAGCTCTTTTTTGGCATTATCAGTTGTATCCAAATATATGAAGGATAATCAACATCATCGTGTATAATATCTTTCCTCTAACGGTCTTGAATGTACTTCTTAGAGTTTTTTCAAACTCTAAAATTTAATAAGAATACATAGTTTAGTGTAGCATATAACACAACTAGAATCAGAGCAACTAGATGAGCAATCAACATTCTTTAAATAACTCTCATAGATAATAATAAATTATTTCTCAATATAATGAGAAACAAGTAAACTACATTAATAGTAGTCAAGAATATAAACTTGCAATCATCTCTATCAGGATTTTTACTCGACATATCACACCATCCAATTGGTCCTAAAACTTATATAACATGATTGCATACATATCTCTAATTAGAAATGCAAACATATTTCCTAGGTTTTGTCTGAGTTTTTCTATACAATGCCTGAAAATCCCTTCTCACTAGTACAGAAACGGTCTATAGCGTCGGTTTTTTAAAGCCTATAGAGTCACTTTTCAGCCGACGCCTAAGTGGTCGTCGCTACAAAAATTACTCTATAGCGTCGGATTTTTTAACCCAAAAAAAAAACCGGCCTTGTATAGTAAAAAACCGGCCCTATAGGCCCTCAAAAACTAAACCCAAATGAGAAATGTATTTGTACATGAACCCTATAACGTCGGTTTTTAATAAATAACTGACTCTAAAGATTATTTCTAAGGATGGTTTTTTACTAAATAACCGACTCTAAAAAACCTATAGCGTCGGTTTTCTTAAAAAACTGACCTTATAGGTGTCTTGGTCGTTCCGCGTAGAACGGTCGTGTTGCATAAAATGATCGTGTTGGGATGAGGTAGAATGGTCGTGCCGCCTAGCACGGTCGTGTTGGTCTATATTAGCATGGTCGTGCTACACGGCACGGCCGTTCTACCTCATCCCAACACGGCCGTTTTATGCAGCACGACCGTTCTACGCGAAATGGCTAAGACACCTATAGCGTCGGTTTTTTAAGAAAACTGACGCTATAGGGTCGATTTTTTTTTAAATTTCTGCAGAAACTGAACAAAACAAAACAAAAGAACAAGAATAAGATATGGGATAGGGGAGCATTGATGCTCAACCGTCACCATTCCAAACCACACATTCATAACAAAAATGATTCATATATGGAGTTGGGTACACATAGTCACATCATAATTTATAAAATGATAGATTGCAAGTCTGAGATGATATTAAATGTCAGATACAAAAGTAAATATGAAAGAGTATTGAAACCACATACATAAATAGAACGTAACTGACATATTTATTCCAATGCTATATTGACTTCATTTAGAAAAACATCTGACCACTCTTCTCGGAATTCATTTAAGTCCTCACGTGTGTAAGGCTGAGTTGTAAAGATCTGTAACAGAAAATGCACATGTTAATATTTTATAAAAATGACTACAACGCACTTGTAAATTTATGATGTTATTCTTTAATACCTGATCTATAGTCTGAATGTCATTTTATGCTTGTTTGACAATAGCTTGCATATATTTCATTACATAGTAACCACAATCCCAGCCAATATTTTGTATAGGACACTACAAATAATGAATTATACTTAATGTTAGTAACTACTATAAATAGAAGACTATAAGAGTTGACATATAAGATTTGAAAATTAATACATATAAGACTAAGTAGTTGTCAAAGTAGCTACCTTGACATTTTTCAAAGTCAATGTCTTTAATTTTGTGGGTATTTGTCCTCCGCCTTCACGAAAAACTTTTATACCCCTATCAATTAAACGATAGTTTGTAAAATAAAAATTCTAAACAGAAATATCATGTTGAAGCATTGACTATATTTATGCTTACGCCATAGCTGGCAATTTCAGTTTGTGACCCCTTATTGTTTTTCCCATTGGGTCAAGATAATAAAGAGTCATCAATTTTGGGACAATCACCACTAATTCCCAATGTCTAGATCTGAGTAAGAATAAAATAAACATTAAAATAAATACATTTGTTAATTATTAAAATTATATTGAATAATAATACTTACTGGATGTTAAAAGGAATTAGGATAATTTCCTTTCCCACAGTAGCAAAATATTTGAATGCATCAGAGAAGTACTCACTCACTTCCTCAATGTGTGTCTCCACCTGACTAGTGGCCGAAGGAACTAAGAATCCAACATTCTTTATATCAAAGTTTGTGGCCTCGGTATATAAATGGCTGTTAAACATTTGTAATTATTTTCATATGTAGAAATAAGCTAAAAATGTGTATTGGAATTTTCTATATTGATAGATCCTTACCTTATCCATACTTCTAATATCAAAGTATTTAGCCAATCATAACGGAACAACTCTATAATATCATCAAGAAAAATATAATTGTCAAAGTCCCTCCCAGTTGCATCTTCCATTAAATTGATCAACATTTGTAGTCCAGAGCTTTGGTTGGCTAAGTATCGACACAAACATTTACATTTACTTCCTAACTCGTCGAATGTGGATTCTGGAATAATAGATGGCTTGGGCATAGGAGGACGACTAGTTGAATTTTTACTTTTTGGTTTGCAAACCTGTTAATTAAATTACATACTTCTATTACACAAGTTCATATATGCAGTCAAATATGAAAAACATGGTAGAATTCAAGTATACCTTGTCATTGATAACCAAGTGTCTAGGCCAACCCACCATAGCACCCTCTGCTTCTTCAACTGTACTATATTCAGGATTAGGTATGGGTAGTGGTTTGTCCCCCATTCCGTCATACACAAGATGGATGGACACATGGCAAATGTCATCAGTAATTTGTTGGCAATGCAATGTACCACCAAGGTTGTACACCTTGTCCGCTGCCACAATATTATATTATGGAACCTCTACAGCAAGTTTATAGTTCATACCAACCTAGATTGAAATAATGTAGGTTATATAAGAAGCAGTAGAACAAATACCTGTTAGAACTATATATATTATCATATATATATATCATACTAATAACACAACATATAGAACAAAAACTTACTGCATATTGTTGTGGTGGGTCATTGAGAGTGCTCCCATGACCTTCTACAACTGGAGCATGGCCAGCTTGTACCTCATCACTTGAGAGACGCACAGTATGAATAGGTTGAGAAGGTTGAGTAGGCTGAAATGAAGACATTATTTCTTGTACTTTCTTCACTACTAATGCTTCAACCTCCTCTTATGTAAGACCTCATGCACGACCTCTTTTAAATTGCGAAGGGCCAAAATAAGACTTGAATCATATGCCAGCTCCTAATCCCCTAACACGGCCAGAATGCTCCTTCGTACCAAGAGCAACTGATAGTTCATCCATGTGGCCAGTTGGGATGAACTTTCCTTCCTTCCTTTGCTCGTGGAGATCAATCTATTCATAGTTAATAAAATTATTAAATCACAATATCAATTAGATATAAATAAATCTAAGTTTGTGGGAGTTACTCTTTACTTAGTTGGGATAAACCTACCATCTTTTGTGTCACCTCCTTAGTTGCATGGTTGACAATTTCACCTGCTCGATTCTTTCTAGCATCAATCCATGTCAAGTGTTGGGGTGGACGCTCAACTTGAGTTGTACTAGATTCTTATCCAGAAGAGGATTGCTTCTCTTATAGTTGGCGGCGGAAGGCATAACCACCGGGCCCCAAGCGATGGTCATGCACATTTTTGGCCCGTCTTTCCTTTTGAGCTTGGTGGATAGCCTGATCATTTAAAATGAGATATTGCAATTCAGACTAGGCAAACATGTATAAAAAGATTCACCTCCTTAATTGTATAAAATTAAAGATTCATACAATACATCACAATCTTTATTACCTGAAACTCTTCCAATCTCCTAGTTGCAACAAATGTTTCCCACACCTCAGGATCTATAAAAATATATACATCTTTTGCTTTCTTCTTTTGTTTAGGATTATCTATAAATTCCCTTGCGAGATATGTCTTAAAACCCCTCCATCATACACCACAACGTTGTAGCACTCTTTTTTTGTGATCTTTTCATTTATATGAAAAATACCCTATACATACAAAAGAAGCAATTAATAATGTTGTTTTGAAAAGCAATTAATTCCAAGAAAACTAAATTAGAATCAATAGATAAAAAAACATATTAAAATAATATCACTTCCACTCACAGATATATCTTTCCATATGAGGTCTTTTTTGACATTAGGAACATCATGCCAATTTTCTATATCTATTGGCACCTTACTGCGTGCGGTCGCCCCTATGTAATGCTTGAAAGTACTAGCATGTTCCCCAACAGGTGCTCCTGTGATATCAAACTGGACTGGCAATTTTTCCCCTTTAGCCCTGAGCTCCTGCAGCCTATGCATCAGTGTGGGATCTCTACTTTTCTTAGCATCACCACTACCATCCTCATGGTGCTCATGCTCATGCTCAGAATGTTCATCTTCACTCACCATTTTAGAACCTGTAAGTATACATGATTAAAAAAATAAGTGATAATAAAAGCACAAGTGATAAGGTATACTAGCTTGAATGATAATATAAAATAAATAATTCAAAGAATACATGCCTCTAGTATTGGTTGAGTTGTTAGTCAAGGAAAATTCCTTCAGCATGGTCTTGACGTTTATAATATTCATTGGTGTTATCTTCAACATTTACACTTGGCAAACCAATTGAGAATGGACTGGAATCATCATACTTTTCGTAGTATTCTTCTTCATTTATAGGATCTACAGTAAACTGTCTTTTTCCATGAAGAACGACAGACCAATTTTTATTTGTCGAGTCATCAATATAAAATAATTGTTTTGCTTGTTCTGTCGTGATGAATGGCTCATCTTTTTCACCAATCTTTTCAAAATTCACCAATTTGAAACCCAACTCATCCACTAAAATTCCTTTGTTGTTGTCAACCCAATTACACCTAAAGATAGGAACTCAAAAATTTGTATAGTCCATTTCCCATATGTCCTCAATGACGTCGTAATATGACATCTCAGCTTCGCGTGGTCTTTTATCTTTGGCACTAGCAAAATACAACGAACAAGCTTGAACAGTGACCCCACTATTTTGAACTACACTCCTTTTATCTTGACGCTTTGTGTAGTATGAAAATCCATTTATGTCATAACCTTCATATGACATGACATCCATTTCTGGCTTAAAGGCGAGCCATTTTATGTTCTCAGCAACATTATTCGGTGATTCAGATAGTTGATTAAATACTTTCTCTTCAAACCACCTAATAAATGTCCGATTATGCTCTCTTACAAGCCACAGTGAACTAGATCACGGATGATTTCTCTTGATAAGATCATTGTGTTCTGTGATGTAGCTACTAACTTCATCGATGTTGTGTAAAATATACAAATGTGCTTGTTCCCACAACTCACGACTGATTCCTTTCACTCGTCCTCCCAGAGTTCCTTTGCCACAATAAGATTCAGTGTGATGGGAATTTTTTTAGATCGCTAGAAGTTTCATTGCAATTCAAAAAATCATTGCAAAAGTCCATCACCTCCCTAGCCACGTAACCCTCAACAATACTCCCTTCAGGACGATAACGATTCCGAACATCACCTTTAAAAACACTCATGTAGCGTTCAAATGGATACATCCAGTGTAAGAAAATTGGACCCAACATCTTCACCTCCCTTGTAATATGTACTACAAGATGAGCCATGATATCAAAAAAATGAAGGAGGAAAGTACATTTCAAGCTGACACATGGTAACAATTACATTTTTCTGTAATTTATCAAGAGTATCAGGATGTATCACTTTGTTGCATATTTCATTGAAGAAGAAATAGAGTCTTGTGATTGCAAACCTTACATGCTTCGGAAATATAGATCGAATAGCCACAGGTAAAATTTGTTGCATTAAGGTGTGACAATCGTGAGATTTGAGACCTATCAGTTTCAGATCCTTCATTGATACCAATCTACGAATATTAGAAGAGTATCTTTGTGGAACCTTAATATTATACAAGCACTCACATAAAGTCTTTTTCTCCTTCTTTGACAAAGTGTAACAAGCTGGTGGTAAATATGTGCGGCGACCCTGATCTCCACTGATAATTTTTTTCTTATACCCATTAATTCTAAATCTTTTCTAGATTTGATGCCATCTTTAGTCTTTCCTAGTATGTTCAATAGTGTACCGATGATGCTATCACAAATATTTTTTTCAACATGCATGACGTCAATGCAGTGTCTAATTGCCAAAGATCTCCAATAAGGAAGATCCCAGAATATTAACCTCTTCTTGTATAGAGATTTGTCACATGCGAGTGTATGACTACTTAAACTCTTTCCAAATTTATTAACAATATGCTTCACCCTATCATATACAACATTTCCTGGTATAGGTTTAGGAGCACTTTGTTCCTCAGTTGACCCATTAAAGGTTTTGCGTTGCCTTCGATAAGGATGCACTGGTGGGAGAAATCTCCGATGACCAAGATATATGATTTTACCACCATGTTTCAGTCTGACTGAATCAGTATTTTCCTCACAAACTTTGTAACCTTTTATGCTATATCCATACAAATTTCCATAAGCTGGAAAGTCATTAATCGTGCAAAACAACATAGCACGCAAACTGAAGGTCTCTTTACGTGAAGCATCATATGTCATAATACCTTCTTCCCATAGTTTCATTAGGTCATATATTAGAGGTTGAAAGTAAACATCAATATCATTTCCAGGTTGCTTGGGCCCTGATATCAATATTGACAACATGACATACTTATTTTTCATACACAACCAAGGAGGAAGAATGTATATAACAATCATAACAGGCCACGTGCTATGTTGGCTGCATAATGTACCATAGGGATTCATTCCATCTATACAGAGTCCAAGTCTTAAGTTGCTTGGTTCGTTACCAAATTGAGGGTATAATAAATCAATTTTCTTCCATTGTGGTGAATCAGATGCATGTCGTAGGATGCCATCATCATTGGCCTTTAACTCCCCATGCCAAGACAAATTTTGCGCATCTTCTGTATTAGCAAATAAGCGTTGAAATCTTGGTATTATTGGTAGATACCACATCACCTTGACAGGAGAGACATTTTTAGCCTTAGCTGAATTTGTATTCTTATACCTTGACGCACCACATTTTGGACAATTTATTAAATTACTATAGTCCTTCTGAAACAACACACAATCATTTGGACATGTATGAATCTTCTTAGCCTCCATTCCCATTGGGCACATTATTTTCTTTGCTTGATATGTTGAAATTGGAAGCTTGTTGCCTTCAAGAAGAATTTCCTTTAACAAAGACAACAGTGAAGTGAAACTCTTATCGCTCCACCGGCTTTGAGCTTTAAGAGTATATAATCGCATCACAGCACTCAACCTTGTGAACTTAGTACAACCGTTATATAAAGGTTTTTCAGCATCATGGACTATGTTTGCAAATAAAGAAGGTGGATCAATGACATTGTCCCGACAACTGCGTAGCATCTCATCAACCATATCATCCTAAATCGGGTCATCCTGAATCGGTTCATCATTGAAATTATCATCATTATCTATATCTTCTATGCCACAACTATTAGTATCGACATTTTCTGATCCATTATTAATTTTCTCTCCATGCCAATACCATTCATTATAACCTTGTATGATCCCATTGCATATGACATGATCCTTAATTTCCTCAGTAGTATCAACTTTCAAATTGTTACCACAATTTCTGCATGGACAATAGAACCTATCTGTAGGTAGTTTCCTATGTTCCTCAGCAAATCTGATAAATTCATCAAGACCTTTGGCAAACTCTGGACTACAACGGTTCTTGATAGACATCCAACTTCGATCCATTTTCTATATCACATTAAAAATTAATTATAAAACTAAGCATTTAATATTGATACTATAAGATGTAAGTTTTTATTGATAGGAAGTTAATTACTTTTATACTAAAGTGTACCACCTATCCCATTTTTGAATATTTAATCTCATTAGTAACTGTATAATGTATATTTATTTTTGAAGAAAATTTCAGCAGCATTTTCCCTAAGTTCTCCAAGTACACCGATGTAAATGGTAAATAACCACTCACATATGTACCCAAAGAACAAATGAGGAAATACTACTAAAATTTTCTTCAAAACTAAACATACATTATACAGTTACATCCTAAGTGAGATTAAATATCCAAAAACAGTCCCAAACCGGGGACTATCCAATTTTGAACGGGTTTCTAAGTTGATACATGCATAAATGTATTTTTGTTTTATTTATATATTAAGTTAAACATCATGCATTCGATGATCTCATATATAAATCCTAAAGTGTCAATATGAGACTACACAATGTCTACCCTCATATTTCTGGAATGTCTACCAAGTGCTACCGTACATGTATTAAATATTTGAATCAAAATGAAGCCTAATGGCACATTGGGAGAGTGAGAATATTATACCTCACTTGAAGGTTGAAAAAAAAATATATGCAAGTCAACAACACTTGCAACAACACAAATGCACGATTCAATTCTCTTATAATGTAAGGCATTAGGGTCAATATACATCAATATTATAGGAGCAGAAAGATTTTAACAAATGCAGTTCAGCAACTCAGCCAACACGGCCGTGCTACCCAGCACGGCCGTGCTACCTAACAAATACATTTACTCATCCACAGCCACCATGGTCGTGCTACCCAGCACGGCCGTGCTACCAACCACCACGGTCGTGCTACCCAGAACGGTCGTGTTACCTAACACATACATTCACTCAGTCCCAACCACCACGGCCGTGCTACCTAACAAATACATTCACACCGAACCTTTCCTCAATCGCGACATGACAATAAGAAGAAAAATGGTCGTGGTTATGGCACGATCGTGCTACTACCACCAGCACCCATCGCTACCCACTGCCGACCCCAGCCCCGACCGCAGCACCCATCACCACCCACCGCCGGACCCCAGCCCCGACCACAGCAGCCCCCACCTGCCCTGCCTCTCCTTTCCAACCGAGAAGGTTCTTCGACGGCGGCACAACACGTACAACCGAGAAGCTTGCGACCGATTTTCGGTTAATAGAATGTACCTTGCGACCTTTAGTTGGCGGCGGCGGCACAACACGGCTCGGCTCCTTGGACAGGGCGGCCACAACGGCTCGTTGGACACAACGGCGGCGTCGGAAGGACACGGAGATGGGCTCCTTGGACACAATGACAGAGAAGGAGGGAGTCTCTAGCGTCGTGCTTTTGAGCAAAATGAAATGAAACAGAAGTCTATAGGGTCCTAGTCGCGCGTTTTTGGTAATAGTCTGACCTTTAGTGTCGGTTAACTGACAAAACCGACGCTAGAAGTCAGGTCTATAGGGTCGGTTATTCCAAAAAATCGACGCTAAAGCCTAAGTGGTGCCCGAATTTTCGTAAACCATCTATAAGGTTGTTATTTTAAAAAACCGGCCCTAGAGGTCAGTATCTATAAGGTCGATTATCCATAAAAACCGACCCTAGAGTTCCAAAACGGTGCCCGCATTTTTGTTTGACCCTATAGCATCGGTTATTTGGAAAAAACCGACGTTATAGATCGACGCGCGAAGCCAAAATCGCGTGAATTTTTTCCGCGGGAAACATGTAAGGTCGGTTTTTATGATAAAACTGATGCAAATAGTCTATTAGGTCGGTTATTCTAATAAAAATGACGTTATGGGCAGCGACGTTACTGGCCAAAAATGTAGTAGTGTCTTGTATTTGGTACGCAATGGGAGTTTGTACTGACAAAAAGTCTGTTTAATTAATATCTAGGAATAGACATAACTATCAAAGTCGATATCTATTGACTCAATCCATTTTCAAGTCGTCAATCGACACACGACACAGAAATAGTTGTCAGCATAAGAAGGGACCCACGTGTTTCTTGGATGATGCATCCTATTCGGCATCCATCCTCATTCTCCAAATTAAACTCAAATTTATCAAATGAATACTCCCATACATAGCACATCTAACAAAATGTATCAAGTCTTTAATAATTTGTAATATGGCACGAGAAGCGGATTAGCGTGGGTTGAAAAGCAATTATGTCTGCATTCATAATGTGTGGAGCATGGTTGGTATAATTTCCTTTGGAGATTCATAAGAAGGGACCCACATGTTTCTTGGATGATACATCCTATACGGCATCCATCCCTATTCTCCAAATTAAACTCAAACTTATCAAACGAACACTCCCATACACAGCACATCTGATGAAATGGGATACAAAAGTTTACTTATCAAGCCTTTCAATAATTCATTATATGGCACGAAAAAACATAGTAAAGTGGGTTGAAAAGCAATTTTGTATGCATTCAAAATGTGTTGAGCATGCTCGGTATAGTTTCCTCCGGAGAACTAGTTGTGTTGGGGTACATGGCAAGGCATTAATTAGTGTGCTATTCAGAAACGTTACTTTAATGTACGAATACACTCAAGTGTGTTTACATATCAAGATTATTTTTTTACAAAATGTAAACCATTGATCTTCATTTTCATACTATAGCTAGGCTAGATACAAATTTTGAGCCCATTTAGATGAGTGTAAGTCACTCATCTGAGCGCAACAAAATCGACACACGAAACTAATTTGAAATGCATAATTTTTGTGGTCTTTATAACATGACCTATAAATGTCCAAATGTGCTCAAATTTTGTATATGAGTTATTCACAAGATGTTTAAGAAGATCAACGGATTAATTTTTTTTTTTAATTACATCATGAAAAACCACTTGAGTGTATTCTACTCCGAATAAACTCGAGTGTATTCTAGCCTGACTATATATATATATATATATATATATATATATATATATATATATATATCAGAATACACCCAAATAATTTTTCATGATGCAATATTTTTTTCAAAAATCAAATCTATATATTTTTTTAAACATCTTGTGAATAGCTCATATGCAAAATTTGAGCACATTTGGACAATTATAGGTCATGTTATAAAGATTGCAAAAATTATGCATTTCAAATTAGTTTCGCAGGTCGATTTTGTTACTCTTGGATGAGTGACTTACACTCATCCAAATGGGCTCAAAATTTATATGTAGCCTAGTTATAGTATGACGGTGAAGATCAATGGTTTACATTTTGCAAAAAATAGTCTTTATATGAAAACACACTTGAGTATATTCGTGCGATCTATACACTCGAGTGTATTCTATCCTGGATATATATATATATATATATATATATATATATATATATATATATATATATATATATATATATATATATATATATATATGTGTGTGTGTGTGTGTGTGTGTGTGTGTGTGTATGTATATATATGTGTATGTATATATATGTGTATGTATATATCTATCTATATATATATATAGAGAGAGAGAGAGAGAGAGATAGAGAGAGTCAGGCTAGAATACACTCGAGTGTATCCGGAGCGGAATACACTCAAATAGTTTTTCATGATGCAATATTTTTTGTGAAAATCTAATCAGTTGATCTTCTTAAACATCTCGTGAACAACTCATATGCAAAATTTGAGCACATTTGGATATGTATAGCTCATGTTATGAAGATCGCAAAAATTATGCATTTCAAATTAGTTTCGCACGTCGATTTTGTTGCCCTTGGATGAGTGACTTACACTCATCCAAATGGGCTCAAAATTTGTATGTAGCCTAGTTATAGTATAACGGTGAAGATCAATGGTTTACATTTTGCAAAAAATAGTCTTGATATGCAAACACACTTCAGTGTATTCGTGTGATTCGTACACTCGAGTGTATTCTAGCCTGACTCTCTCTCTCTCTCTCTCTCTCTCTCTCTCTCTATATATATATATATATATATATATATATATATATATATTAGTAAGCACACACGTGCCATGCACGTGAAAACTTAAATCGGTTAATTTTCATTAAACAACTTCATATTATACACATTATATTTACAAATATTGATAACAAAAAATAATTAGTTTGTTCAATTTCATGTTACAATTATTTTGTATAAGGTAATTTTCTTAATATAGTAAACTACATTGAGATTAGTGGGATGACTATAATTTGAGACACTTTTTCTAACTAAGGATTTAAAAGTTAATAAATATAAGGCTCATCTAAGAATATGAACATTATGGTTTTTATTAAGTTGTTAGTTGGTTTCTATAAGTTTTAATATAGGAAGAAATAACTGGATTTCACATGATTTCACAAACTTAATGATACAATTTGGGTAATGGAACGCCAAAGTATACCAATAGCTCAATGTTCTCATATTTATAAGATAACAAACAAATAGGTGTCATGTACACAAATAATGTTTTTGCCTATATGCACATTTGAATTGCATTTACTATTTTTTGTAACTAAATGTTTTATGTTTAATGGTATCAAGGATAACATCAATTATATATTTAGTTAAATTGAATTCATTTTGATTAGTCTTTAACGTAATAGATTGTTTGTATGATCAAGACTGCCAATAGGTTATGGTGACAGTGGCATTATGGATTCTGGGAGAGTCGTAATAAATAAAGGGTGAGATGGAAATCAGTAGTATTTTAGCCTTT